>JARFYF010000074.1:64418641-64433132 GCA_030265395.1 Rhina ancylostomus | reverse complement strand
AGGGTCTTTTCCTGTGCTATATGATGAGGAAATAATGTTTTCACAAACTAGGGGAGCAGTGCAATGAAAAGGGAGTAATAGATCTACACAGATCTCCTCATATGTGTATTATGTAAGGTGGTTGCTTCACATATAAGGAGTTGTCTTGTCCAAGTTCAACTTATCACAAAGAACCAAGAAAATAGGAGCAGAAGTAGGCCACTCAGCCCCTCAAGCCCATCCCATCATTCAATGCAATCCTGGCTGATCTATGCCGGCCTCAACTCCTCTTTTGTGCCAGTTCTCCATAGCTCTCAGTACCTCGCTCTTTCAAATATTTATCTATCTCTGTCTTAAATATGTCTAATGATCTGGCCTCCACAAATCTTGGGGCAGACAATTCCACTTCACTAACCCTTTTCTTAACTCTCATTCTCATTGTTAAGCAGAACTTGGTACAGAGAAACAAGTGACACAAGTCAAACACTGAGAACAAGACTCCATTATTACTGAAGGAATAGTGAATGGTGTTCTTCTGTTCTTATCTACAGCCAGTCCCATTACACTCAGTGTCCTGTGTACTTGGAGATCAGAATCAAACAGTAAGGTCCCCAATGGAATTATGTGGAATTATTTAGGAATTACAACAGGATATCCAGCCTTGAGACCCGACTATTTGCATTGGATATCACCAAAGGCTTAGTTGGTATCACTCTCAACTCCCATCAGAAGATTGTAGCATGACAGAGTGGAGCAGCAGGTAGAGCTCCACCAGCTTGGGTTTGATCTGAACCTCCAATTCTGTCTGTGTGGAATTTGCACCCACTCCCTGTGTTGTGTGGGATATCCCTGAGTGCTCCAACTTCCTCCCACATCCCCAAAGACATGCTGGTTGGCTAATTGGTCACTGTAACTTGACCCTAGAGGTTTATGGGCATGTGAAAGAGAATAATTATAAGGAAACAAGTGGGAGAATGGGATTGATGGGAATGCTCTGAGAGTCAGCATAGGTTTGAGAAAATATGGGAAAAATATGTGTTTCTCTCCAGAGGGCACAAAAGTCTAGGCCTCTGCTAGAATATGGAGGGAGTGCTTACTCCCATTGGGCAGAATTTAAGCTGAGGTACTTGTCTTCACAGACAAACCCGAGAAATCCCATGGCACCCATTCAAAGTAAAGCAGAGAAGCTCCCCACATCATCCTGCCCAACAATTATCCCTCAACTACTACCAGAAAAACAAATTATCTGGTCATTGTTCATTATGAGATCTTGCTATGTAGAGAGCAGCTGCCATCTCTCCTACATTACATCAGTGGGTCACTCAATTGATGGTGAAGTATGTCAAAGGTATCAGGTAAATGAAGGCTTCCCTCGCGGTCTTTCTCTCCCCCACCATTTTCCCCCCGACAAGCAGAGATCCTGATCCCAAGGGTCTGTTCCTTCCATTCACTGGTCAGTCTTTCCACTCGCTACGCTATCCTGAACTGTTGGCACGGCATCTACTTCAGTCCATAAACTCCTGCAATGCATTTCAAAACCTCACAGCCTGCTGCGTGAAATAAAAAGGTTTTCCTGCTCATTATATAATATTTCTTACATTTTATCTTGTCACATTTCACCGTCAATTCTTCAACGACAAGGAAGGTATTCAGTGACTGGACATGTCACCAAAAATGACTAAAAATGGAGAAGAAAATGAATTTCAAAATTAGGCATTTTTATTAAAGAAAGAATTTGATCTATATAGACCTTTGTACGTCCTTCAGACGTTCTAAAACACTTCATGGCTAATGAATTACTTCAGTCACTTGACAAATGAGACAATCAATTTATGCACAGTAAGAGCCCACAGGCATCAAAGTCATGGTAGAAATTGCTACAACTTGGCACGTACACTGCAGTCTTTGTTTGCATTGAACAAAAGCCGTAGTAGATGGATGGAAGGGGGTATTTTAATAAAAATATAGTTTTGCCTTAAATATCCCATTGCAATGATACAGCATCTTGATATTAAAAGAAGTCATTTTTTTAAAATTGTTACAGACAACTAAATATTTGACACTCAGAGATGAATAATCCAGCAGGAGTGTTTTGAATTCTTGGAACCCTGACACAAAGAAATAGTCACGTAGATAGGTAACTAAATCCTGGTAAAGTACATATAAAGTCAGAATGCCTCACAGTACCTGTAGCCTGCTATTTACCCACCTATCAAGAACAAAGTGGACGTGGAGAGGTTTGGTTATGCTGAAAGCCTCAGCTGAAGCACAGTGCCAGACAATAGACGAACAGTGCAAACAGAGCAAAAAGGAAGAGTATGATTAAATCACACAAGTGACATGAAATCAATGGAATCTGCTTCTGGTCGATATTCTGGCTCTCTGAATAAGTAGCTGGAATTTGCATGGTTCCTTTAGCTAGAATTTTCTTTGTCAGTTCCAGGTTTGAAGCACCTTTTATTTGCCTTTTTAAGTGAATTTGCAGGTGAGGAAACAAAATCCTGTTTCTAATTTCTGCAACCCGTTTTTCTGTGTCCTATTTTTATCCCAGTTTGTCCAATTTTCTTTTCCAACCTTCTGGTTAAAATGTTGCTTCTTGCTGAGGTAACCCCAGCCACTCTGGGGAATCCTTGGCCCTAGCACCAGGGAAGCAACATACCAACAAGGAGCCCCTTTTGCGGCCTGCTATTTACCTTTGGCACCCCACTTAATGTGCCACTTGTCGGGGGCAAGCTTGAAGAGTAATTGTTTCAGATAATTTCACCGTCAGGGAGGGCTACCTCCCAATGAGACCTTTTGACATTAAATATTAACATCCAAGAAGGTGCAACACATGAGATGCTGGAGGAACTCAGCAGGTCAGGCAGCATCTATAGAGGGAAATGAAGAGTCGAAGTTTCAGGTCAGGACTCAAATGGAATCCATATGAAGGGTCTTGACCCAAAATGCCAACTCTCCATTTCCCTCCATAGATGCTGCCTGGTCCACTGAGTTCCTCCAACATATCAGGTGTTGCTCCAGATTCCAGCATCTGCAGTCTCTTGTGTATCCAAGAAGGTGCCAAGGCAGTTAACAGGAGCATAATGGGACAAAAAGAAGGGAGGCTGTGAACACATGTCCAAAAGCTTGGTCAAAGAGGTAAACTTTAAGAAGGCTGTTAAAAAAGGAAAGACTTGAGAAGGTATTCCAGAATCAAAATCAAGGTCAAAGTCGAGTTTATTGCCACACGCACCAGTACATCCGTGCATGGGTGCAATGACAAACTTACTTGCAGCAGCAGCACAGGCAGATAGCATCAGATAAGCAGTGGCCTGGGTGTTTGTAGTCCCAGTGAACTAATGATTGACCAGTTTTGTCCTTGTAGAGCATAAACATCGGTGTGCTTTCTGATGGTTGCTTTGTGAATGATGATTGGGAGAAGGAACCCAAGTGGATTATTCTTTCCTCGGCTTGGCTGACTGAGACCATTGCTGGCAATGACTGACTCAGCTTGCTCAGAATGAGCCAATGATTAGATCTGGGATGGTCATTATTTGTGCGATGAACTTACAAACTGACTCATTGTCGGAAATGGATATCTTCCTTAATAAAATCACTTCAAGTTTACTTGGGAATTATTTCTGTCTTCAGAATAGATGCCAATATCAAAAACAAGATAACTGAGCTTGATAACACAACACTGGGTCTGAGCCAGTGTCATGGGCAAACATGGCGTAAAGATCAAGGATTAAAAACTTTGCTTTAAAATCAATACCAATGAGTAATACCCTGCAGTAATAAAACTGAGGCAGTCATGGGAGTTACAGGGTAAACTCTTACTGTCTTAGCCGAAGGGAGTAGTCATAAAGTTAATGGAGGCTAGGGCAGTGGTACGCTCCTCCTTCAGGATGTGGGATATCAGGGATATTTCCAACGTCTGATGACTACACCTGCAGGAAGTCTGTCCAGCTGCAACTCCTGGCAGACTGCCCAGAGCAGCTGGAGCTGTGGATGGATTCACTGTGGAGTATCTGGGGTGTGGAGTGTATAGTGGACAATATGTTCAGTGAGATGGACACTCTGCAGGTGCAGAAAGAGAGGAGATTGTTGAGTGTCAGGAAGGGCAGTTAGGGTGAGTAGGCAGTGCAGGGGACCCCCTCTGGTTATTCCCCTGACTAACAAGTATCCCGCATTGGATACTATTGGGGGAATGGCCTCCAAGGAGAGAAGAGCTGCAACAGCTCAGTTCATGGCACCACAGTGGGCATTGCTGTACAGAAAGGGGGAACTAGACTGGGGGAGCAATGGTGGTAGGGGATTCTATCATGGGGGGGGCAGATGGGCATTTCTGTGGCCATAGAAGAGACTCCAGGTTGGTATGTTTCCTCCCTGGTGCTAGGGGTCAAGGATGTCCTAGAGCAGCTGAAAGGGGACAGTGAACAGCCAGAGGTCGGGGTGCATGGAGGTACCAATGATATAAGTAGAAGGGATGAGGTCCTGCAACATAAGTTCAGGGATCAAGGACCTCGAAGGTTGCAACCTCTGGTTGAGTATGGGAATAGAAGGATAGGTCAAATGAATGGGTGGCTGAAGAGATGGTGCAGGTGAATGGACGTTATACTCCTGGATCATTGGGACCATTTCTGGGGAAGATGGGACGTGTACAAATGGGACAACTTGCACCTTAACCCAATCGGGACCAATATCCTTACTGGGAGGTTTGCTAGCCCTGTTGGGGAAGGATTAAACGGAGTTGGCAGGGGAAGGGTGCTCAGAGTAGTTGTTCAGATCAAGAGGTACAAGCACCTAGAGGAGAAAAGTTAGTAAATCCATTAGACAGAACAAGAGAGTAAGTGAACATCAAGGGAATTCAAAGAAATATTGCATCTATTTTAATGCAAGGAGTATAACTAGCAGAGCAGATGAACTCAAAGCTTTAATTAACGGTGGGAGGGTCAACAGTATTGCTCTCGTCATTGAGACTTTAGCGTTTGCTTGATGCCTGTACTGAACTTTATCTGTAACTGTAACATTTTATTCTGCATTCTGTTATTGTTTTCCCTTGTACTACCTCAATGCACTGATGTGATGAAATGAACTGTATGGATGGCATGCAAAACAAAGTTTTACACTGTACCTCAATACATGTGACAATAATAAACCAATCTACCAAATGTTGACTCTGTTTCTCTTTCCACAGATGCTGCCTGACCTGCTGCATATTTCTAACATTTTCCGACCTTGTTTCACATTACAACATCTGCATTTTTTTCTGATTTTCAGGTCTATTATTTAGTTATGTTTAGCAATAAAGGTGGAAAAATAAGCAGTTGTTGCAATTCATGCCGCACCAGGAGAACATGCCCAATTTATAAAATTGTTCTTCCCAATCTGTTCATCCCTCATCTTTATTCCTTTGATCGCTGTTATGTTTCAATCACAGCTGCACACAATGACATTTTAACTGAGATTGATTATAAGGTGGCTGCATTTCCAACCTATTTCAGTTACCTTTCAGTGAACTACAACATTAGACATCTTTGCAGCTGTCAATCAGGATGTACATTCCCCATACAAAGCCTCACTCTGTACGATGAATTAAAGTGGATGTTTATGCATCCAAAATTGCAGCAATGTTAATGGGCCTTAACTGGCAGATGTGTGCCATCAATGACATCCTGGGCATTAGGAGACCCTGCTCAATTGAATCCTTGGAAACCACCCCCCACCCTCCCCCTGCCACCCACCACCCCCCAAACCCCACCAAGTCGGTCTGTAGTTTCCTTCCTCTTTTGATCCTCTGAACAAGGCACTGGGTTGTTTTTCAGGATGTAGGCATCACCAACGAGTCCAGCATTTTTTTCCCATCCCCAACTGCCCTTGAGAAGGTGGTGGTGAGCTGCCATCTCGAACTGTAGTCCTTCCTTGAAGGTGCTCTGAGAATGCTGTTGGGGAAGGATTCCCCGGATTTAGACCCCATGATGATGAAGGACCAGTGATATATTTCCTAGTCAGAAAGGTGTGGGACTTGTAGGGGAACCTACAGGTCATGGTGTTCTCCACTGACACCAATCCTAACCAGTCCCATGTTATTCTCCCCATATTATCATCAACTTTCCCCAGATTCTATCACTCATAAACCAGGGCCAATTGCAGTGGCCAGTTAACCTAAAGTCAGGAAGTCATGTTACAGCTGTGTGAAACATTTGGAGTATTGTGTACAGATCTGGTCGCCACACTATAGGAACGATGTGGAGGCTTTGGAGAGGATGCAGAAGAAGTTCATCAGGATGTAGTGTGGATTGGAGAGTACTAGCTCTAAAGAATGGTTGTATAAACTTGGATTCTTTTTTCTGGAGCATCGGAGACTGAGGGGCAACCTGATAGAAGTCTATAAAATTATGAGTGGCATGAATAGGTAGATCATCTGAGGTTTTTTCCTGGGGTGGGCATTGCTTTAAGGAGAGAGAGGGAAAGTTTAAAGGAGATTTGTTGTTTTATTACACACAGAGAGTGTAGACATCTGGAACACGCTGCCAGAGGAGATGGTCAAAGCAGATATGATAACAATGTTTTAGGAAGCATTTAGACAGACACATGAATAGGCAGTGAATAGAGGGATACAGACCATGTGCAGGCAGATGGGATTAGTTAGATTGGCATCATGGTTGGCACAGACATGGTGGGCCGAAAGGCCTGTTCCTGTGCTGTACTGCTGTATGTACCAACCAGCACATCTTTGAGATGTGGGAGGAAACCAGAGCAACTGGGGGAAACACACACAGTCACAGGGAGAACATGCAAACTCCACATGTACAGCACCCAAGGTCAGGATTGAACCCAGGTCACTGGAACTGGGAGGCAGCCGCTCTACTAAAGGTGCCACCCTAAATGAGTAGGCTGGCACAGTGGCATTGTTACTGGAGCTACTGCTAACAAGTACATTTATCCCGTGTTTGTTGTCTCATTAGCTTCTGCAGAACCAGTCTGGCAGGCATGTCCTTCAAGACTAGGCCCATTTGGTTAGTGCTGGCACAACTTGGCAATGGACATTGAAGTCCCTCACTCAGACCACTTTCTGTATCCCCACATCTTCCAAGTATTGTTCAATATGGAGGAGCTCGGAGCCGTCAGCTAAGGGAGGACAGTAGGTAGTAATCATGAGGAAATGTCCTGCCTGCCTTTTTCAACTGATGTCAGGACACTTTACGGAGTCAACTCTCTGCCCTCAGATCAGTACACAAGTGTACTGCTCCTTGGGTAGGTCTTCCCTGCTGTGGGACAGGATGTACACAGGATTGTAATGGAGGAGCCCAGCACATCATCCACAGGTTAAAATTGTGTGAGTAGAACTATGTTAGGCTGTTATTTGACAAGTTTGTGGGACACCTCCCAATTTAGACCCCAATTCCCAAGGCTTGTGAAGAAGACCCTGCAAGGTTGTCTGAGCTGAGTGACTTTACTGTGTCCATATTCAGGACCTGGGTAGATGGAGGACTGCCCGTCCACTAGCTGACTGGGGTAGGTAAAGATTTGAAACCTCTGTGTTGGACCCTGTCTGTTACTGACAGTTCAGTCTCTGTGCTGAGGGTTATCAGCAGGTTAACTACATTTTGTAACACAATCGTCACATTGCCTGGCCTATAAATCTTTAAGGAGAAGTTCATAGGTGGCCATGCTTAGCAAATGGATATGGAGACTATCTCCTGTGTACCCAGATCTTCCTGGAATCCCTGTCTTTCCCCAGGGAGCTTAGTGTTAAAGTAACACTGACACTACATTCTTGTTGGTAACTTGGTCTGCAGAAATCAAGATCCAAGAAGTTTGCATTTGAGAATGCACTTCCTCAGATGGCAGAATATAACTATTAATTACATTTGGATGAGTGAACTGTGCAAATCCAACTGTACAAATCCAATTAAAACACAGTGCAACTACATGCAAGTTTATTTGCACAATATCACATTCTGTGATTGAGGTCTTTCTGTCTTTGTGCAATTTTCCAGCTCCAAGTGCTCAAATCATGCCAGACATAAAATGCGCCATTAAAATCTAGAGGGAACTTATAACTGGTGACCAAAATTATTCCCAGTGACAACTTAATGGGTTGCCTATTCCAAATCGTTATCCCAAACCTGGCATTGATTGAATGCAATGGATACATTCAGTCAGTTCTCAGATCTACCAGTAGATGGAACACCATCCAATGAAATATTCTGACTGCCAACATCAACAATTCCAGCAATAACCACACAGAAACACAAGGATTGATCATTCAAATACCCCGTGAATATGAGAAAGATATCCAGTTCAACTAACAAACTAGAAATTGTATCAAATGTACACTTCGTTAGATTCATAGAGGCCCTTTGGAAACAGGCCCTTGTCCATGCCAACCAAGTTGTCTATTTGAGCAAGTCCCATTTCCCCACATTTGGCCCATATCCCTTCAAAAATTTCCTATCCATGTACCTGTCTAATCGTTGGGTAAATTCTAGTGCAAGTTGTGTTGGTTATGCCATTTACTGGGGTTCAGGAGCCCCAGCTTTTGTCTGGAATGATCAGGAGTTAGGACTGGTAACTACACATTTTTAAGTGCCTTTGGTGGGAGATTGGCAGACGACCCCACCCACCAAATCTCCAGGGATAAAATAGTGCAAAAGCCAGCATTTCTATCCTTTTAGGACATTCGTCTCTGGTTCATCTGATCTCTCTTCAGATAACCAGGTGGTTAGATCTATCATTGTGAGACATTCTATTGCATTCAAAGAATTAAGTAAACACATTGTGGTCGTTATTGAGGAATTAGTGAGATGTTATCCTCTTCTCATTGACTACAAGGGGAAGAACAACTTCTAAATATGTCCGTGATTAGTATGTATATGTGGCGCAAATTTTATATTCCGAACATCACCAAAAACAGATTAGCCAGTGATTTATCTGTTTTGCAGTTTGTGGGATCTTGTTTTTCCCTACAAGAGTGACCATTCCTCAGCAGGGGTGATTCATCACCAATAAAGTGCTCTGAGGTGCTCCAATGTCTGGAAAAGTCCCGTTACTGATGGATGTACTTTCTCTAATGGCTGCCAACTTTTTCACATTTGCTTAGCCAACCTGCTGCCCACTAACCTGGCACCACTGGATTGGACCCAAGGCTGAGGGAGCTTGTAGCGGGATATGGAGAAGGATAGGAGAGAGGAGGAGCAGAACTGCCTGACAGTTTGGCTCTAACCATTGCGTGGTAATAGTGTCTGTCCACAAGTGATGGCTCACTTCCAATTGACTGAAACCTCCCTCAACTGTACTCTTGTATCTTGCCACACCCGTTCTCAGCCAGGGTTTGCACAGTGACCAAACACTGCATAAAGCTTCTTTTGTTATCTCGGTTACCTTTGTTTCCCTCAGGTAAGAAAGAGCAAGACTGTTGACTGTTAGCTTGCATGGGGATTTCACAGGGTAATGGCAGCTCTCCTGTAATGAGTTCATGCAAGGTTAGAAAATGTTTTCAATTATTAATCGGGGATCAAATCACAATGGAGACATGACCACATTGTGCAATCAAATCAGGGCAACCCACCTAAACCACACAAACACAATCTATCCTGAAGATCTCAGTTATGTAAACTCTGCCGAATGAATAACTGATATTTTCGTGCAAGGGCTGTGAATCTAATATCTTTTAGATGCAGAAATGAGTTTGCTGTCATTATCTGGTACTATCTCTGCATTCTGAAGGTTGTTTGGCAAAAATCAGTCTCCTTCTGGTAACATGAGTTGGTAGGTTATCAAGGAAAATCTTATACCAGCAAGAGCACCACACATGAAGGATGCTACTACTCTGTTATTCATGACTGTTAAAATATAATCTTGTCTTCATCTTGTTTGCAGTGTGCTCCAGCTTTCCATGAACTGTTGCAAAGGCTCGTAGAGCATCGTCAGAGATAAACAGGTGGTAAGAATGTACAAATTAGTCATTCATTTTGGCAGCCAAACTTCACCTGACCTTTGCTGAATACCTGAACTATTTTGATATTTAAATATTGAAGTGTCTCTGCTACTTACCACAACAGAGAAGATCATTTAACCTCCCAGCAGAGCATTCCAATCAGTCCTGCCCCTCCAATTTCCCTACAACATATTCTCTCTCATATGTCCATTAAGTCTTTGACCACTTACCTACATTGGGGGTAATTAGCCAATTAAATTACTACTGGGAGCATGAGAAGAAACCAGAGCACTGTGGGACACACACACACACACAGTCACAGGGAAAGCAAGCAAACCCACAACGTCAGCACCGGGGTCAGGATTGAACCCAGGTCTCTGGACCTGGCAGTGACACTAACTGCTGCACCAGCATCTGTACTGAATTATTAGATCATAGTTTGGATACAGTGTTCAGCCATGGCCCCACCCTCTCAGGTGGGAGTAAAGGGATCCCCTGGTACCTTTTCAGGGGAGTTATCCCTGTGTTCTGCCAATATATCCTTCAAAAGAACATAAATAAAAAATATACAATTTTTGACCACTGTCACCTTGCTTTGTGCAAATAGGCTGCCATGTTCCCTGTACTATCACTGTAGTCACACCTTAATCGCACCTGCTTGACCATAAAGTCAGCAACAATCTGCTGGAAGAATTCAGCACGTCGAGCAGCATCTGTGGCAGGGTTTTGACCCAAAACATCGACAATTCCTTTCCTTTAGCACGTGCTATTCAGCCCACTGAGTTCTTCCAGCAGATTGTTTGTTGCTCCATATTCCAGCATTAGTAGTCTCTTGTGTCTCCTCTGACCGTAAAATGCTTTAGAATGTTGTGAAAAACTCAAGTGTAAGAATTTTTCTTCAAGATATTGCCCATGATATGTAGAAAAATTAATCACTTAAATTGTCACCTGCTGGGAAAATTATAAGCAACCTGACCATATTGGCACAGGGAAATTAAAAACTAACTTGGGTTGAATTTGATTGTAGTTGTGGCATTATTTTGTGTTCTTCAAAACAAGTCAGCACTTAGAGCGTGAAGTAAAGATGAATTAGATGAACAGTAAAGCTTCCTGTGCCCTGTCTCTTAATTACGGTCTAATGAGACAATTTCTGGATCACCAGTCTGTTTTCCAACCAATCACACTTCAGGCTCTCTGGCTGAAGTCGCCCGTTAAGTGACAGCTTGCATTGGAAGGCAGTAGGGATAAAGATGGCCAGTGGAAGGTGGATAAAGTTAGTCATCATCCATTCACATTGGTCTTCAGAGGAAACAAGCAGACACCATGCCACATTCAGAGTTGAAATTCAGCCAAGGAACATCCTAGCAACACACACACACACACACAATTCAGTTGCCTTAATTTTTATTAAACTCTTCCACTTCCCAAATTCCATGGCGGAATCGATGGCAACAATGCATCAAGCTTTGTGGATGAGAAAGGGAAATACCTCAAGGAAAGAGCTGGGCAAACTCTGCAATCTTACGCCTCTCTTGCTGCAACCTTAGAACAAGATAAAACCAGCACTGAACAATAAAATGCAGTAGATATTGCCACCCTAAAATAAGAATAGAAATGCTGGAAATACTCAGGTCAGGCAGCATCTGTGGAGAGAAAAAGCAGTTAATATCTTATGTTTGAGCAACTGTTATTGATCTGAAATATTAAATCTGCTTCTCTGTCCACAGGTCCCAACTGAGACACTGAGTACTTCCAACATTTTCTTTATTTACCTCAGTTGAGGTGAAGCTAGAATGGGTATTCCACACAGGAGGAATTTATTAATTCATCTTCACTTCACGCACTGGGCTGATCTATAATTGCTGATTAAAAAGCCTCAGCCGGGTCTGATTTAAGTACAAATCAGCATGGAGATCACAGTCCACAAAGGGGAGCAGCTGTTTATGTGGATGAAATGAGGCTGCAGTTCCTCAGAGGAGCAGGAGACTGGTGGTACATCTGGGAACTGGGCCTGTGATGTTCCTGCCCGTTGTCTACTAGGCTTGTCAGGGGCAATGACCACTGTGTGCACTACTTTTAATAGCACAGGGGATGGGGTAGTAGTGGGAGCAGAAACTTTAGTTGGGGGGGGGGAAAGAATGGGAAAGGGTTGCCAATGAACCAAGGTCCCCACTTAAGAGCACACCCAGCACTTTCAGCAGTAGCGAATGTACAGGCTGAGTCAGCACCATGAGTCAGGGCCTCATTATGTCCCTACAGCTGTAAACCTGCACAGTCTGGTTCTCAGTCGCCTGCCAGAGGAGACAGTCATTATATATTCTCTCCCCAACCCCTCTGCAGTTTTGAGCATCTCTACTGACCTTCACCTTAAGCTGTCCTGCCTAAAGGAGAGTAATCCTGCAGGTCCTCCCTGGGTTACGAACACCCAAGTCACGGACCCCTTGTACATACAATCGAGCATTTGGGAGAGCGGCGGGGTGGATGGGGGTTGACTTGCTGGCTGCTATGGGCTGCAGGCACCTGAGTGCCTTCTCTCCCCATCCTCACCCTGAGCCACAGCATTCGGGGGCTCAGTTGAGCCAAGCAGAGCTGGGAGAGCTCAGCAGACCCACCCACTCACTGAGTCTGTGGGACCGACTGGCAGCCACTCTTCCTTTGCCTGCCCACTCTCCTGTCACACCTGTTTCTGAGATCCTCTCCCACACACTGTTGTTGTCATTTACAGCTGACATACAGTTTGGGTTTATGAACAGTTCCCAGGAACGGAACCCTGGAACATAACTTGGGGAGTTCCTATAGTTTCTCCACACAACCCCTCCCCTCAGTACCAGCCTAATAAATCTCTCTGCACTATGAAACTTTTCTATCTTTGAGTCCAATTCTGGCCACTACATTTCACAAAGAGTTAGCATCACCTCCACTGTGCTCCTTCACAGTGAGACGAAACTGGAATGGGTAGCATGAATAGTTGAACTATTATATGACTAACTCAGTAATTAAAGTGTAACGTCGTAAGTGTTGTACTCAAGTTGCTAAAGATAAGTCTGCTTATCTTGCACCACTGATAGGGCCTAGGATCCCTTATTTTTTCCACACAGCCTGATTGATATGTCCTGGGTCCTTCGGAGACCAGTCTGGCCCAGAGTGACAGGAAGCACACCCAAAGTCTGACGATGTCACACCAATACAGAGTTTTTTTTAAGTTTAGTCCTTTCCTTATGCAAAACCTTCTTAATAATTATTAGTGCACACCTGTATACTTCCTAATAATAATTTTACCATACTCTCACATAAGCTCTTTCTAATAGTGTTATCAATGCTTCTCTGTAACCTGACTTCAATACATGGTCTAGACGGGAGTTTACCCATGTTTGCCACACTATGCACAGTTTAGCCCTACCACCTGACAGGAGAAACAAGAAATGTTGAGCTGGTGACTATGACCTTTCGTAGATCTTTCTCGTGGCTTTAACATTGTTTTGCCTGCATTAAAGCGCTGCCTTGCAGCCGTGGTATCACTGCTGCACTACTGCTGGGAGGGTGAGTGCACCCTCCATCACTACCAGGCTGCCCTGGAGGTGAGGAGAGAACACGCTCTGACTGTCCCTGGCCACACTACCTCACCCCTCACTTGCAATGTCTGGTGCTGCACGGGTGGCAGAAGCTGCAGCAGGTGAGGTTGCAGCGCATGGGGCAGCAATGCAGTGACATCAATGCATGGGGCAGCAATGCAGTGATATCACTCTGCTCCTGGGAGCATGACATCAGATGCACGTCACTAGCCCAATTTCTGCCCATAAGGCGGGCACCCTGCAATGCTGATGATGCAATGATGCTCACGGACGACATCAGGAGATTGACAGATGCACTCCAGTGATTGGCACTTCAGGGGTGATAAAGTCCAATTGCCCCTTAGAACCGGGACTGGAAATAGGCACAAATGCATCACAACATGCACCAAAGTGATTTGCAGATTGAAATGCACTCCAAGCTTCAATTTCTAGATTATCATTTCTCAGCAGAGATAATTGCTTGGGCAAATGCCCACCCTGGGTAAAATGCTGGTTGAGAATTCTGTCAAACTAAACTGAGGTGCCTGTTCACCCAAGAGACAGCGTCCAATGTGCATTATATAATTCACCTCACCTCCCCCTCGATCCACACAACACTCAACTCCACATTTTGCACCATTGGCATAGCACTAGTCTCTAGGGTCAGAGTCATGCGTGTCCTGCCCTCTCATGGGTTACACTAAGCCCAGCTGACAACTACATCAGTTTTCTTGGATTTCTCACAACTTTAAGCATCTAGAATGATAGAGTTGTACAGCACAGAAGTGAACCCTTGGCCCACAAAGTCCAATGCCAACCATTGTGTTCATCTGCATGAATTCCATTTGCCCCAAGTTCAGAAGTTCTTGGTTTTAATAGAAATTACCTCTAAATTTGCATTTTCTTCCCATATCATTTTAAGGGTTACTAACTGAGTACAAAGATTGGCAGCAGAGATATAACTCTGATGAGGGGAAATCAGGGAGGTCACAAGCACATTGTGCCTTCTCCGAGCTTAACCTCAGGGCTTCCTTGG
>JARFYF010000074.1:64257731-64270312 GCA_030265395.1 Rhina ancylostomus | reverse complement strand
CACAGTATTAGATCAATACAATGCAGGTCATCTTGAAAAGGATTTTGGGGCAGGACATCTTCAAATACAAGCTACAAGATGTATTTAGGTAGTGGAGCTTCATTTTTGATTAATTAGATGCATCTAAATCAGGAGTATGCCAGGTGAGAACACCACAGCTCAGCAACAGGGAGAACCCCTGGAGAACTATAACCAGTTAGGAAAAGGTTTTAAAGGGCATTCTGTCAACACAGGTATCTGAGAGATCTTGTACCAAAGGGAAACAAATGATAATAATTGGACAATTATTTTGGAAGTTTTTTTCCCCATTTTGTACCTCATTATTAATATTAGTTCCAAGCTATTTTAAGGCTGTACCAGTTTAAGAATTGACCATGTGACCAGCTGTTCTCTGTATGTTGCAACAACATACAGAGAACAGCTGTTGAACTGTGAAGAACCAGTCTGTATGTGTGGAAGAAAACCACACAGAGACAGAAAGAGAGAGACAGAGACGCAGAGCAAGATACTCAAATAGGAATGTCTCACAGAAGAATCAAGGTCAAGAAGGGGCCAAGGCAGATTTCCTTTGCGTGCTTGACATGACACTCACTGAAAGCCCACAATTCTCAATCACTCCGGACAATGCCCAGGTCAATTCAAGGTTTAACATGAAGAGATCCAATAATCGTAGGTCTCCTGTTTTACTCCAGGTAAAGTTAATCTTCATTTGCCTAATACTGGAAAAAATTATATTTTGCTATTTAATTTCCAGATTGTAACTTTTAAGGAGAGACTTGGAGGAGTATCAAAAAGTAGTGGGGCAGAGAAATATAGGCCCAGTACTTATGTCCAGAACTTAAGACCCGAGAGCTGAAGGTATACTCAGTGTTGGGGAGAAGATGTTCAGGATTCACAAACAGACAGAATTTGGAGGATACAAAGCTCTCTGAGAGTTGTACACCTGGAGAAGGTTAATGAGCAAGGCCAATGTAGAACAAAGGGTCAAGAATTTTTTTAAACTTGAGCTGCTGAAGGAGTCAGTGAACAGGATGGCATGGGGTGGAGATGAGCCCAGAGTTTTGAATTAGTTCTACATTACAAGATCCCACCTGCCCACAAAGATACATCAAAGAACAGGAACTAGATGCGTGACAGAAACTTAAATGCTAGTATATAGGAAATTGTATCAGTGATGCCACATCAGATGAACTCCCATAATTTCGTGAAACCACAGGCATAATGAACGATGACATCAAATCAATTATCTTACATTGATAGGTTATTATTTATTAATTTCTAAATCCCTTATCCCCTAGCACAGGGACAGCTATTTAACCTTTTAAGCCTGTACTGTTATTCAATGACATGGCTAATCTCCAAGTATCTGCCTTTGCCCCACAACTTGATATCTTTGGTGAACAAAACGCTGTCAGTCTCAAAGTTAAAATTAACAAGTTACATCACATCAATTGTGATTTGCAGAGGGGAACTCCAAACTTCTACCACCTCTGCAAGTCAGTGTTTCCTAACTTCACCCTTCAAAGGTCTAGTTTTAATATGAAGAATAAAACCCTACCCTATTCCCTATGTCATAGAGTCTCAGAGTTGTACAGCTCAGAAATGGCCCCGCTGGCCCACCGTGTCCATGCTGACTGTCTGCCCATCCATATATATCCCATTTGCCTGCATTAGGCCTGTATCCTTCTATACCTTGCCTATTCAAGTGCCTATCTAAATGTCTCTTAAATGTAATGATTGTATCTGATTCCACGACCTGGACCGCCCAACCAACAAACATAGTTCCTCCCAATCTATCGCATCAGTTGCTCTGAATTGCCTGAAAACTTGAATAAAATAACCTATGTACCAGAAATACAACCCGATTCTGAGTAGTCTCCCCTCATAATACAGGAAGAAGGTGTTGGCAGTAGAGAGGGTGCACAGAAAATATCGGAAGATCTGCCTGACCTACTGGATATTTCCAGCATTTTATTTTTGTCTTTCCAACTGACAAGGAAGGAAAGCTATTGTTGTGAAGACAGACTGACCAGGCTGGGATTCCTTTCTTTACATCAAAGGGGGATGGGGAGTGAGATTTAACTGGATGTATAAAGTTAAGGTTAATTATCCACTGTAAATTTGCCCGAGTGTGAGAATGAGTAGGAGAATCTGGGGGGAGTTGATGGGAATGTAAAATAGGATTAATGTAGGATTTGAATAAATGGCTGATTAATGCTTGGTGCAGACTCAGTGACCAGAGAGCCTGTTTCTGTACTGTATGACTCCCTGACAACGACTGGATAGGGTAAACAGTAAAGGTATATTTGCTTCAATAAAGGTTTGTGTTGGGACCATAGATTTGCTCATTTGTAGAAGGATTGGAGGGGAGCTGAGAAAACAAATTATTTTACTAAACAAGTGATGGGGTACAGAACTCACAGAGACACAAATCCTCAGCACAGTTAAAAAGTACCTGAATGGGTGGTCGAATAGCCATAATCTTGCAGGGTTATGGACCAAGAATTGGGAAGTGGGATTAACCTGAAGTCAATTGCTGCCTGGACTGAACACAATGGGATGAATGACCTCCTTCTATGACAAAAGATCATGGCATGACAGAAAATAATGAATCTATTTTTTGAAATTATGATTATTCTGGTAAATTGCATTGCACTCTCTGTCATAAGATCCCTTACACAAGGAAGCTGCCTCCTGAGCACACTGTTCTTCAGAAGCCTGTGCAGGTTCCTTTGCCCCACTGGCACGACTGGCCCACGCCATCCTCCCATCAATCTGGCTTGCACTCATTCCTTGCCAACACTCCCCAGCGAAAGAATGCTGGCTGTACTGCTGTGTGACCCTTTCAGGGGTACTTCCCAAAGTCAGAGCTGCAAGGGAAGGTACTACCACCACAGGAAATTTGACCCACTTTTCCTAAATCAAAGGATTACTTAAGCAAGGTCACTGCCACCAGCAAATATTGATTTCACTTAACATTGTTGGGGAGTTGGCAGACATCATTTTAATGTTGGGAAAACAGTGCAGTCGAAGTTCTAAGCCAGACACTGCAGTATTCTTCGGTTCAAAGTGCAATCTTGACTTTTGATTGCATTGAAGTATATTTCCCACAGTTTACCCCGTTTGTTTAATCTGTTTAAATATGATTTATTCAATTCTCTTAATTGGAGTGGAGAAAATGGAGGAGGGGTTTGGATGCAGAAGAAACAAATTTCTCTGAGGTGGAACATGACCAAAAAATGGTGGGTTCCTTTGATCTACATTATTTATAAAAACAATGAATAGTTTGTGGCCACAATACCTAACCATCCCACCAATTTCTGTGTCTACCCAATATCCTTTCTCGATATTTTCTATCAATCAATAACTTGCTGTCGATTCCATATCTCTGACATCTCCCTATCTCCAACATTTCCCTCTTTATCCTGTCCATCCTCCCCACCCTCAAAATTAACCTGTTTTCTCTTTTTCCCAGTACTAATGAAAGGTCTTCAACCTGCAATGTTAGCTCTGTCTCTCTTTCCACAGATGCTGCTTGATCTGCTGAGTGTATCACTCATTTTTGGTTTTATTGTTTCATACCCTTGGTACTGCACCTAATTACACACACAAGTCTCTGGAATGGTATTTAAACTCACAGCCTTTTCGCTGAGAGAAGCTGAGCTAATACTAAAACAAAGCTGAGATTGATAAGGCACTTGTAACTTGTACTAATAGCCCTGGATGCTTTCTGAGAATGACACATACTTTTATTTTTGACTGAACATTTGTTCATCATTGATTGAAAGTTCATTCCATATCCAGGGCTCTAGACCTGACTCTGAATGACAGAATAAGTCCAGTTTTGTGAACACTTCCCATGCTGTTAACTTTAAATCTAACATTGATAGATTTTTGATAACCAAAAAGTATTAAGAGATGCAAAGAGGTAAAAAAAGCAGCTGAATGATGTTAGATCAGAAGTTCAAGGGGCTATATGGCCGACTCCTGTCCCCGTACTATCTCTCTTGAAGATGAACATCGCAGATTGGTATACGTAATTGTAGTGTAAAACAACATGACTGTAGCAAGAACGCTATGCTAAGACCTTATAAGTTCATGTTCAATTGGAGTATTGTATCCAATTCTGGACACCATACTTTATAAAGTATTCTATAGTTCTGAAGAGGCTTCATGGGATAGTCTCTCGAACGATATAGTAGATGAGGGTGTGGTTATATGCAAAGACTAGAAAGGCTGGTATTGTTGTTCTTAAAACAGAGAAGGTTATGTGGAGATTTCATCTTCAAAATTGTGGTTTAAGTATGAGGAGATACTTCCCACTAAGACAAAGGTTGGAAACCAGAGGACACAGATAAGAAATGCCTGCTGAAATAACACAAGGGGAGATGAGTATTTGGTTACCCAGTGAGTGTTTGTGATCTGGAATTGAGTGCCTGAAGGGGGAGTAGAAACAATTCAATTTCAATATTTAAAAAGAATTTTGATAAATTCTTAAAAAGGAAAGAGAACAGATGGAGCAGAGAGAGTTGGTTTACCTCCACCCCACTCATAAATAAGGGTGGCTGAATGGCCTTCTTCTGTGCTTAATATCTGAATATTCTGAATCAATTAGTTTGGGATTAAGAATAACTATTTGCTTGTTAGTATAAGCTGTTGCACCAGCCCTAGAGGAAATGACTGGCCTTACACTGAATGATGGAGCTCCAACATAAAGTATCTGTTGACCTATATGTGAACTTGCCACTTGCTGTTAGCCCAGTAGACTAAATCTGGATGTCTGCTGTGCATTCATCAAACAATCTACAAGAAAGCTTCCTTGTACATTTAAAAGTGTTGCATATTAGTAAAAAGCTGGTACTTGTAGGTTATTTAAAAATGCAAGTGTAAAATTAAACACACATGTTGCCTGAACATTGCGTCTGAAGCAATCAGCTACCTCTTTCAATAGTATTGTGACACTTCTGTAATGCAGCCACCCAACAACTGCACACATTGCAGACATTGTGGGTGTGTGCCTGTCTGTTAGCTGATATCTGTGGAGCAGCTGAGCCCACTGACAAACAGAGTCTGAGCTGTCTTAGTGTTCTGTTTGCACTGCTCTTCATCTGGTGTTGTCTGTTCAAGTGTTTCATTGAAACATTTACGAGATGACAATATTAAGCAAGACAAAAAGGGAGGTATATTTTCAACATGAACACAAAGTACGCACAAGACCACAATCAGGACACCCAGGGTCCTTTCACCAGTGTTGTGGCCACAAAGAGCATTTGTTGTACGGCTGGACCTATTGGAAGCAGGAGCAGCAGATCCTGGGGAGGGGGACACAGGAACAGACCTGCAGTTTACTGTATGGTTGCCAACTTTGTATGGAGGCATTCCTGGAGATTGGATCAAGAGTTATCACCAGGTATCTGTTCTTGTGATTCTGTGTCATCTCAGTTGAGGCGCCCATTGTTTTAGCCATCCTCAGCTCCAGCGCCTTTCTCTACCCATGGTTCCTCCAGTGAAAATTTTCAGCCTCCATCCCTTTGATTCCTGCTCACCCACTAGTGGAAAGTCCCTGGTTTCACTCACTCCTTTACTGATTTCCCCTCCCGGTCCTGCTTGCACACATCATATAGTTGGTACAGTTGCTCTGTTTCTGGTTCTGAGGGAAATGGTAAATTTACTTGGGACTGAGAAGAGTTTTAAAAACCTAGTTTATCCAAGCAGGCTCCTGTGGGATCTCAGGAAAGCTGGTTAAACTGCTTAATGCATGAAATTACAAAGAATAGCATGTTGATCATATGTCCTGCTCAATTCCCCATGAAAATTGCAACCGAGGATGGACAGTCAGTTCACAATTGCAATCTGATTCATAGAAATATTGAGAGATACAGAGGAGAAACTGCCCTTCAGCCCATCAAGTCCATGCTGACTATCAACCACCCACTTACACTTTTCCTACATTGATCCCCTTTTCTCCCCACATCCCCATCAACACCAGGGGCAATTTATGATGGCCAATTAACTCACCAATCGGCATGTCTTTAGGATGTGGGAGGAAACCAGAAGGCCCAGAGGAAACCCATGTGGTCACAGGGAGAATGTGCAAACTTCATGCAGACAGCACCCAAAATCAAGACTAAAGCTGGTTCTCTTGCACTGTGAGGCAGCAGTTTAATTAGTTGTACCACTGTGCCACCCTATGCATACATAACAGGCCTTCCTCCCACTAGCTGGAATGCTGGGTGCCCATTTAACAGTCTGTTCCCACCCCACTTTTCTCTGTTACAGCAATCATTTGTCAGGCAAGAAATGAATAGCTGGCTGTTAAAACACCCCTCTCCCCAACCCTTGCCATTTATCCAACCCATAGCTAAAATACATGGATTAATATTTTAAGGTCTTTTAACTAGTATTTCTTGTAACAGTAAAATCAAATCTACAACTTCCATTTAACAGACATTTCTCTTCTTTCTAAGTTTCGCTGCACATTTTTGTTCATCAAGGAAATTGACTGTGGCTATGATAACCTGCCTTAGATCTGAAAAATTGCCTTTGAGCAATCATGACCAATTCTGTTCTAAATATTTAATATCAGAATGATAATAAAGTTTGGGAGTAGCATTTAAAAATTTAGGAAAAGGCTCCATTGTGTACTGTAGGCTTAATTTCATTTGTTGTTACCATTTCAATTATTTTACATTTAATAATTCTTCACATTGCATTGTTCTAATTGCAGGCTGTCCCCCAGCACATTCTCAGTAATACAAAAAGACAGATTTCACTGTGTGTGTCAATGTACATGTGACTAATAAGTAAATATCTTATAAATATCTTATCTTACCCTGTCTTTAAAGGTGCCAGTCTTGTCTCTGAGTCAAAAGATCAAGGGTTTCAACTGACCCTTGTCTAACACTCAAGCACCCATCCTAGGTTGACAGCCAAATGCAACACTGATGGAGTGCTGCACTGTTAGAGGTATCGTCTTACAGAAGGAATGTTAAATTAAGGACCTGCCTGCCATATTAGATGGATACAAAAGATCCAATAGCACTGTTTGAAGAGAGGCTTTCCCATTGTTAATCAACATCTCAAGAACAATTAGTCAGATCATTAGATCCTTGCTCTTCATAGGACTTTGCTATGCATTGATTGTTTCCTATATAACAAATTTTGATTTTGCTTCCAAAGTTGTTAATTGGTTATAATGTGCTTTTGCACTCCTGAGGTCATGGAAGGTCCTATATAAATGTAACTCTTCTGCTTATTAAAATAATATTGCCTAAATATTTACCGGGATACTAAAGAGGAGCATTAGCACTTCTGTTAACAAAGAAACATTTACTAAGTGAATAGACTGCTGCTAACATTGAGAACCAAGAAACTGATATCAGAAGGAAAAATGCATTTTCTTTAATTTTACAATTCTGAAAATCTGACATAAAAATAAAAATTGCTGGAAACAGTCAGCAGGTGGGGCAGCATCTGTGGAGAGAGAAACAGGGTTTACATTTCAGGTCAGTGATCTCTCATCTGAAGTGGAAAAAGTGAGAAATGAAAGAAGCTTGAGGTTGCAGGGAAAGTGGGGAGAGGAAGAGAGAACAAATAGAGAAGAAGGTATTATGAGGAGGAGGTGAAGGAAATCTGAAATGCTGAAAGACAAGGGAGCAAACAAATGCTGGAAATGAGATTCAAGACCAGAATGGCTGATTATTTGAATTTGAGGTGTGAGAAATGAAACAGACTCAGTCCGAGAACCCTTCAAACCATTATGGATGACAAAGAAGACATGTTGGAATCACTGGTGTAAAGGGTGGCAATGTCAGAGCAGATGCGATGGAGACAAAGAAACTGGAAGTATAGAATGGAGTCCTTAAAAGGAAGCAGGGAGGGAGGAAGTGCAGTCATGGTGGCTACAGGAGTCTCTGAGCTTGTAGTGGAAGCTCAGATATAGATTTCAAACTAAGCGTTTATCTCTCCAAATTGTGGTGCAGAGTTTTCATCCCTCATTTTGATCTAAAACCACAACTGTTCAAGTGAATTTTTGTAATTGCAAAACTTTTTTGATAGGGAATTTCTGAGTACTACACTGGAGCACTGAAACTAATTGAAGGAATAAACAGATCTTTCAAGCAGAAAAAGGAAGGAAATAGGGTTGGAGAGTTTCTCAGAAATGTGGCAAACCATATTGCTTAACAGGAATTGAGCGACATGAAAAGAGATATAGATAGAGCTTGGTTTCCCTAGCTATGAGAATAATGTTATATTTATCAGTAAAATTTGTTTTTTCTGAATATTTTAACTAATTAATCTGTACTTTCATACTCTGTACTCAGCATTTTTAAATATTCTGGTATCCTTGAATTAATCATGGGTAACAAGTTTTTGAAAGAGAACGTAAAATTAATTCAAAGTTAAATAAATATTTAACTTGACTTCCTAATAGAGGTTTCTTTCATATTTTGGTTTAACAGTCTTTTACTGTGGTAGCAAATGTTATTTTGTTTTTAAATGAGAAAGGATTGTGCGCAATACAAACCAGTTTGGTTTGAAAGTGAATCTTGACTGGATTCAAAAATAATACCAATGTTTAGAATTTGGCCTTTAAGCATTTGCCCCCTCATATGACTTGCCTAATTTCTTATTATGTGAATGTTGTTTTGAAAATTTACCAGTTCATGTCTTATGAAGCTACTGAAAGGACCTTTATGACTGTAGTTTAGTCACTGAGATACTTTTTAAAACTTTTATGTACATAAAAATATTAGTCATAAAGTAAGTATCCATCTGATACTACCAAACACTTCAGAATATACAAATGCCAATTGTTGTCACATATATACTACTGCCATTGTGTTATTGTATTTGATTACATTTGAATTAAGTTTGCTTAACACCATGAGGAAGTCTGCGCTGTTAAGACCAACAAAAATAAATTCTGCATCTTTAGTTGTATTTTCATAATTTTAACATCACTACAGTTGCAGGATAAGTCCAGGGCATAAGTGTTTTATGTTGAGGCAAATGGATTATAAAATTCATTGACTCTTGCCAGACTGTTTATTAAAGCTAATTCAATCTAAGCAATCATCGATTCGTTTGGGTAGAGCAGAATAATAGAGCTTCAGCTGATTTATATTTCAATGAACAAGCTCATTGAATAAAGATCTGGCCCAAGGAGGAACAGAGTGTAAAAGTATTTACATAAATCTCAAGACTGAATTTTGGCCATTTTATTTGTCAATATTTTGCCATCGTAATGTATGTTGTCACACAATTGCTATTTTGAGAATGATGTACTTCTATAATCCAAGAATGAAGAAAGAGTCAACATTCTAGCACTGGTCGCTTTCCTGATCAACCAAACTTCTGTTGAACTAACTATTGCTATCAATAGGGAGTGATATTACACAGAGTTATATGGAACCTAAAGCACAGAAAAGGAGAACTGTTATTGAATTACAAGTGGTGTATATTGCTGGCAAGGCAATCACTTACTGGCAATCTCCAATTTAAGACAACTAGTCAATGCCATTAACACTCCTCCTACAGTAGCTATCTTTTTACCCAGTCCCCATAACCACTATTCTCTGCTCACTCATATACGCATTGAGGTCCTTCATATCAAATCCCTTCATAACTTTTCCAGAAAGAAAACCCCCAGCTAGTTCACTCTTATCTGGCATAATTTGGAAAAATCATTGCTATGTTCACTTAATTCAGTGTTAGCTAAAAATGTCTTTAAATCAACTGGGCATTACTGTTTAGGAAACTGGTTTAAAAATGATCTTTTTATGTTTCACAAGTTTGTGGTTTGATGAGGGCAGGGCAGTATTGTGATCCACAAGGACTTAATCAAGGCCCTTGACAAGGTCTCACATGGGAGACTGGTTCAAAAATTTAGGGCCTATGGGATCTTGGGCAAGTTAGCAAACTGAATCCAAAATTGGCTTGGCAATAGGAGACAGAGGGTAATGGTAGAGGGTTGCTTTTGTGATTGGATGCCTGTGAGCAGAGGTGTCCCACAAGGATCGATGCTGAGACATTTGCTGCTTGTACTATGCGTGAATGACTTGTGGGATGTGGGAGGCATGACTAGTAAGTTCACGGATGACAGAGGTTGGCGGAGTCGTTGACAGTGTGGAATGTAGTCTTAGGCTGCAGAGAGATATCAATGTGCTGGTGAAATGGGCTGCAAATGGCAGATGGAATTTAATCCAGACAAATGTGAGGCAATGCATTTTGGGAGTACTAATGAGGCTAGGATATGCACCATGAATGGTAAGGTCCATGGGAGTATTGAGGAACAGAGGGACCTTGGTGTACAAGTCCAAAGATATTTGAAGATGGCAGCACAGGTAAATAATGTGGTTAGTAAGTCAGATGGGATACTGGTCAGAGCATTGAACATGAAAGTAGGGAGGTTATGCTCCAACCTTTTCAAACCTTGGTCAGACCTCAGCTGGAGAACTGCATGCTTCAGGAAGGATGTGATGGTGCTGGAGGGGGTGCAGAGGAGATTCACCAGGATGTTGCCTGGGACAGAGCAGTTCAGTAATGAGGAGAGACTGGAGAAACTAGGTCTCTTCTCCCTGGAGCAGATGAGGTTAAAAGGGGACACGACCGAGGTGTATAAAATTATGAGGGCTATAGATACGGTAGACAGCAGGAAACATTTCCTCATATTTGAGGTAGATAAAGCCAGAGGACACAGGTTAAGAGTAATGGTGAAGAGGTTTAGAGAGAATATGAGGTGGACCTTCTTCACCCAGAGAGTAGGAAGTACCTGCGAAAGTGGTTAAATCTGGGTCCCTGAGGGCATTTAAGAACCACTAAGATGAGCCCCTGAATCACTTAGGCACAGAAGGCAATGGACCAGGTGCTGGGAGTTGGGATTAACATGGAAAGGTGCCCTCTAGTTGGTGTGGATGGGTTGAGCTGAATGGCCTGTATCCATGCAGTACAATTCTACAATTCTATGGTTGTTGTATCGGCTATAATTCACAAATAAAAGATGAAAATTGATTGCCGACAGCATCTCCCTGAGTTACAAATGCTTGACTTACAGAAAGCCTGTGCATTTGGGAGACCAGCAGGATGGATGGGGATGGATTTGACGGCCACCATGGTACTGCAGTATCTACTGCCCCATGGAAATGGGGCATTTCCATGTTCCTGCTCTCCCCATCCACAACCCGCAACCCCCCCAAACCCACCCCCGAGCCGAAACCTTTGGGGGCTGGATCAAGCAGGACGGAGCTGGGAGCTCTGAGCAGACTCACCCACTCACTCACTGAGTCTGAGAGGCCAGCTGACAGCCATTCTTCCTGTGCCTGCTCACTCACCTGTTACAGCTGTTCCTGTGATCCTCTCCCATGCACTGTTTTTGTTCATTCCTGACTTACAGCAGTTTGGGTTACAAACATTTCTTAGCAGCAGAATCCTTTTGCAACCTGGGGACTACCTGGACTCTATTCCAATCATTTTATAAGCTGCAGAAAGAGCCTCAATGTTCTTGATCAATGTTATTTTGATTAGTTTAGCCAACTTTGTTAAACAACCTATTTAAAAACAATGCTTCATATGATCTTGCTGCTAAAACTCAACATATAGATACATCAAATTAAATGGAGTTAATTACTTCTTTACTGGCTGTGTGAATTAGATCAATATTGTGTAAGCAACCATCTAACTGGAAAGTATAGAACTTATTCAAAGCAATTTAAACATATGTAAAGGAATGGTAGAGGCCAGATGTGTGCCCCTGCAATACATTTCAGCCAATGATGAAAGTCTGAAATTAATTAAGAATATGCTATGTTTTTTTTCTGCTCTTAACTGTCCATCTGATCTAGTTGGTGTACAATCAGGAAAGTTCACAAGTTTCTTTGTCAGGTGCGAGTCCTGCCAAAGCCACTGAAAACAATGACTTAGTGATGGAAATTCCCCACCCTGATTCCACCCACATGCTCATTGCTTTGAATGTCTCATTAGGGCAGTCATGAATTCAGTGACTCAGCAGAGTCTTTGGATCAGAAAGTTTTAGTTTAAGAACAGTATACATTAAAAGTCATGGATGCTTTAAGCTAAATTTGGTTTGCAACAATCCAATGTGGTTGTTTCTACCATATTTCTCACAGTCAACGCTTTGTGGAGAAATGCATTAAAACTGATGCTTACATAAGCATGAACAAACATTTCATTCTGGGAATATTGTAGACACCAGTACATGGGACATTTCTGAATGTGTAACTAATCTACATTCACATCTCCAAAAGGCCCAATATTTTATTCCAGTTAACAGAATATATATGTATTTAAATGATACAAACAAATATTGCCATATAAAAACCAGAGGAAAAAAAAATCACACTCTGATTGAAATTAGAAATATGCATCTGTTTTTTTTAATGCAATAATTACTCCATGAGTTCATTTTAGACCATTCACTTAGTTTCACTTCAAAGTTTAGACATGAGGCATGCTGAACTTCTTGAATTTGGTGTGGTTTGGATGACCATGAAAAAGTGGGGGAATTTGAATGATAACCAGATCTCTTTGTAAGATATGTACAAACTTTGATGCCATATACC
>JARFYF010000074.1:64137060-64148527 GCA_030265395.1 Rhina ancylostomus | reverse complement strand
TCCAGCATGGAATCCATGTGCTAGACAACAAGGCATTAATGAGCCAAATTGAGGGCCAGAACTCAGAACCATGACAGTATCTGACATTAGCTTCCTTTTCTCTTAATATACATAATACATCCTGTATTGTCCAAGGCAAATCCAGATTCAGGATTCCCAGTCATTTTGGAAGGAACCTATTAGTCTCAATACTTAAGTTTCCTGCTGAATTTCCACAACTCTAATGCTCAATAACACACTTGCTTCTCTTTCAGTAGTGGTTTTCTCGCAGGTAACCAGAATGGGACAGATGTGAGTACATTACGTCACCCCCACCACTCATTGCACTCCACCACCTGCTGAAAAGGAACCCGTCTGTAATTAGAGCAGTCATGGCCAAGGTCATGGCCTATGTCAGATCTGAGAAAAACTGAAGAAAATGTATCCTTATACACACCTAATCCTTTTTCTCATATCCCACTTCCCCCTTATCCTAAAGCTCTTGTTATTTACAGTAGGTAGTTGGTGAAAATATACACCTCAAGCTTTTCCCCTTTCAAACTAACTCATACCCTTCTCCTTTCTGATTGCTAAGAAATGTTACATGATTAGGCTGTGGTACAAGAACTAAGCAAGTGTGAAGTTGAAAACCAGAGACACTGGACTTAATATTTCTGGCTACTGGCATAACTTGGAGGTTAGTGTAGAGCTGCACAGGATGGATCACTGGGCACACGTGAGCTGAGGCCAAAGCTTGGGTGAAAAGTACCCAAGTGCCAGTTTCACCGAGGACACAATTGCTCACAAGTTCTGCTGGAGAAAATTTGGATGGGAACTTCAACGCTGTAGAAGAGATCCCATGGATATTTACAATGAAATGGCTTGGGGCGGCATGGTAGTGTAGTGGTTAGCATGACGCTATTACAGAGCCAGCGACCTGGGTTGGATTCCTGCCGCTGCCTGTAAGGAGTTTGTACGTTCTCCCATGTCTGCGTGGTTTTCCTCCGAGTGCTCCAGTTTCCTCCCACATTCCAAAGATGTATGGGTAGGTTGATTTGGGGTTTAAAATGGGAGGCGTGGACTCGTTGGGCTGGAAGGGCCTGTTACCATGCTGTAAATAAAATTTAAAATTTAAATATTGCCAGCAAGCCTAAGTGCAATTTTCAAAGAGCATGGAGGAGTCTAGTATTGACTTTGTACACAGTTGACACCCATTCTTCCCAGCATGGACATGGTGGGCACTTAATTAGAACACCATGAAACCATCCATAATGCAGTCATGATAATCATCATCTCAGCTTCAATAGATCACGATGATTGATGAAGCACTTCCTCAAGGAAGATGCAATGGGTTTACGGAGAATGAATTTGATGCCCCCTCTGAGAAATGTCAGCAATCATGATTCCATCATAGACATTCAGTCAATGTCCTTGCTGTTGACTATACACAGACAGCTTTGCAGCCCTGACTGTTGCTGTACATGGCAAGAAGGTACATTCTGAAGCTGCTGCTTCTACCCAGAACTGTTTCACATCATCCCACAAAGCCATATGCAGACTATACTAATGCAAGTCAATCCCCTTTTACCAACTATGCTGCCACTACTAGGATAGAACTATCTTGGGTTACTTGGACAGGCACATTCATATAAATGAAAAGACTTAAAGGAACATAAAAAGGTGAATAGGATATTTGTGTACAACAAATAATGCCAATTGCCATAAAGTTGTTCGTTTTAAATATATATATTTTGGTAGTTCCTACTTTTGCATTATGGTCAGGGAACGCCAACCGGGTTGGTCAGTGTGGATTGCAATTGCATTCTATGGTATTGCAGTCTAATAAGTTGGTGACGGACAGCCCTTACAGAAAGAAGGTGTCCATTTCCTCTTCCCATTCTTCCTCCCCTTCTTTAACTTCCTTCTCCTCCTGCTCCACAGCTGCTTACCCTTCAACTGAAGCTAGAGAATGGGATTGAGTGGGAAAAATAAATCAGCCATGATCAAATGGTGGTGCAGACAATGGGCTGAATGGCCTAATTCTGCTCCTATGTCTTATGGAAACTGGACCCTCTTCAGAGCAAGGTTCCACAGTATATAACAAACTGACTGAATCTCTGAACTTCAAACACTAAGGAATGAATTTCAGGAGGCAGAATACAACACTACTGCCACAATCTGTTTAGTGCTTCCAACCAGGAATGAATTTCTAGACATTACTGCCTTTATTTTAAAGTTCCGTCCTTCAATATGTACTTCTTTGCATCAAACAAGGGTAGAGAAAAAGGAGGACCTACATTTTCATCTGACATGTTAGAAACAGTCTTTCACACCAAAATCCACTTTTCTTCTTTCCATTTATGGAAATATTGCACTCTCTCACTTAAGGTCTATTTAAGTTCAAGATATATCATATTAGAAATGTATGACATTATATAACACATGTAGCATAAATATAACCTCAGAATGTAAGACATTTATGAAAATGTCTTAAACATAAGCTCTTTACTGGCATATTATCTCGTAGTCAAATTATCTCCACAAATAGAATAATACTAAACATGAAAATCGTAAGCCACTTCAATCACAAAGCAAATTGTTCAACATTTCTATTTCAGTTCACCCAAGCAATCCAAAGCAATTATTTTATACATCACAATACTAAACACAATGTAAATATGAACCAGGAGCATCCAAGCCAAACAGTTCTAAATCCTAGCTTTTACAGCACCAGAGGATGTGATATCCCGTTGCAAAAGAAAATCACATGGTTCAAAAATAGTTGAAAATATTATAAGGCCTATAGTTCCAAATTCTATTAATAGAAAAACACAATTTGGAAATATTGTACAATTCTCCTATTTTTCTATGATCACAATGACAAAATGAAAATTAAAATAAATCAGAAGCCTCATCTCTATTACAACCACTAATATTAAGATTATACAAAAAACAATTCAAAAAAAGCCTCAAGGATAGAAATTCCATTGCAGAGCACCACTTTTTTGGCACTGCAAATCCCCATTTGTGGATAATTCTTTTTGCAAGTTATAAATGCATCCCAATTGCTCTCCTCATATTACCAGCAACATTGAATTGTGTAGTTCCATGCATGTTTCATGTGCATTCCTAAACAACACAAAGGATATACTGATGACATTGTTACACGACACTTATTCAGCATCTGCTGTGGCACATTGGGCTGTGACCAGGAAAAAGATTCACCCAAAACCCAGTGAGAGTCACACACAGGGAATAAGTTCTGAACAGCAGGAGATCCAACATTTATACTAAACAGAATCTTTCTTTTCTCATCAATGAGGTGGTAAACACCTCAACATTTTTTTGTAAAGGGCTGGTTTAGTAGAGGTCCATTGGACCATCCCATTGAAGAGCAGAAGAAGAGGGCCTAAAGGCCTTTGACAGAGGAGGCCAAAGGAGGTGGTGGAGAAAGACGACTCTGCCCAGGAGGGCCTAACATCCATGAGTCAACCAGGTGCAACTCTTCTATCTCCACAGGAGCAATGTGTCTGAATGCCAAGATGGATGGTCACTTTGATCTGCCGTCTGCTGCAGGCAAAGCTCTAGCAACACACCCATGCCTGGACCACTCTGCCTGTGAAGATAAATCTCAGTGGCCCCAGCTTTCAAATTATTTCAGCAGCTGGTAACTTAACTTTGCCAAATGTCATAACTCACTGCTCACTTCTGCATTTATGACACAATGAATGTTCTCTAATCGCAGAGAGAAGAATTCACCTCTTTTTCCTCAAGTAGAGAAAGTAGCCAGCCCAGGCATGCAGATTTGCACAATGGGCCTCCTAACAGGTTCAGGAAGTGACAGATTGCACAGACATGGCATTTCATGCTGCACATGTGAATTCATATGCTCACAAACAAATGTTTATCATGCATTAAAGATCTTAATGGTCAACATAGTATACATAGGAACCCCGTATGACTCATTCATGTTGAGGCAAGTTGCTGCACATGTCATATTTCAGCTGGCACATCAGACTAAACGAATGTTCTATCCAAGCTTCTGGAAATATTACAGGGTGCAATTATTATCAGTGCAAAAACGACAAAACTAACAACCATATGGGTTGTCAAAGAGAAATTTTATTAACTAAACTGACAGGGACTAGGAGGAGCTGGAACACTGTGCAGCATATTCCATACAGGATCTCTTGCATTTGTTTTATCTGCTTATTTTGCTGCATTGTCATGGTTTTTGACCACTCTGCAGCAGCAAGAGGAGTAGAAAAAGATGAGAAGGGAAAAGAATAAGAAGATTAAGGCATGTAATGATGAAGAGAGCCTTCTTTCTGGACGTCCTCTCAAGGTGCATTATCAGCTCCCTGCAGTTTAGCTGGGGAGCTCACTCCACTGCATAAAGACGAAGACAAAGGGGAAAACTATGCTTGAGTACTGCAATATCTAGCCAACAGTTAAACTTGAGAAGATGAATATCATCAGCCTACACATCCCTAGTACTAACCACCTCCAACAAGAATCATCCAGTCATTTCCCCCTGACATTCATCAACATCAATTAAACCTTCTAGGAACCAATGCTGAGCAAAAAGTAACCTAAAACAGACAAAATACATGCAAAAGCACTTCTGAGGTTTCCCATTCTCTAGGAAGGGGTTAATTAAGTACTATTGCAAAGCATTTTCATTATTGCCTCTCTTTGTGTATCCCGAAAAACAGAGAGAAAGTTTAATTAATTCATGGCAAAGCGACTCCCTCGATTGCTGCACCCACCGACACCACTGGTGCAATTTGGGTTTAAAAACATTTTTTAAAAAAACGTTTAAAAACTTTTCAAGAGTTCAATGGCAGCACTGTATTATCTTCAAGTGAACCTCAAATTCACAAGCCATCATAATTAGTTATTATTTTTGATCATTCCTGTATGCTTGTTCATAATGTAGCTGCCCACCTAACAGCGCCAAGGCACAGACACTAATGGGTCAGAAAGTCAACTTTACTTCACATTCAATGGCAATGCATTCACAGATTTCATTTTACAATTCTCCCATTGGCACACATCTGTTGCTTATCAACTCAGTGTCAATTTAAGTACAAATTGTGAATTCAAGAATCAACCAAAATCATTCTACGGGCAAAAAAGTATACCTCCAATCAGTAGCAAAACCATACCATCATTGTTCATGTCCTTAATGCCTGTTTTCAGTATGCCTTTACCTGCCGTATTTCTTAGAGGCTTCTGACACACAGATAAATGGTTGCTCCCTTACAGCAGAGATGATATGAAAAATTATCTTCAACAAATCTAGTTCTGTTCAGCCTGGCTTCATATCATACCACCTCGTTACGAACTGCAGCAATCTGGGCTAACTACTTGATGGGCAGTAGATGGCAATCTTGAAGTAGTAGTGATGAAAGCATAAATGCCATCTTCCTGAGAGAAAGACAGCAGATTCACAATACACTGAACTACATCAACTTCCTCAGAGCAGGGAGTCAACATCCTAGTAATCTGAAGGACAATTGCTGGAATATTGTAGAGTCACTAGAATCTATGGCAATAAGGCTAATAGCCTGAGCATCCATGGCATGAAGGTTGATCCTTCACTATGGAATTCATAATGTGGATGTATTCTGCCTGGAAGCTATAAGCAGATAAGATACTGCACCATAGTTGGGTCCCTTAGCATTTGCATGGATTTGGCCACTACTTCCATATTGAGAAATAGGAGCTTCAACTTCCTCACAAAGTAATGCATGGTTGAAAATAGTGTCCCAAATGCTGACATTTCATCCATTTTCCTGGTAGACCTGCCAATGGTCTGTGCATTTCAATGTGAACATAGCTTTGTTCACAGGCTATCCCATGAAAATCGTCACCAAAGTCCTCTGGAGTAGACTTCATGTGACCTCACCTTCCTTGAGAGCTGGGACACAAACAATTCTGGCTGGAACATTAACAGCATAGTTATGCCATGTAATGTATAAATGCTGGTTCAAAACTATCATTTACGTCATAGGGTGCTAGTATCTAAACTGGAGGCTGAGAGTGTCAAGTGAACTGACAGAGCATTTTATTCTTCCAATTCTTTTTCCTCAGCTGCTGGGATCTGTACAGGTGGGACTCTTGAGTATCTGTAAGTAAAAAGGTGTAATAGTATGGTCATATTTAAGGTGGGTAGCAAGTAGAAGAGGCATGTGATTGATAAACCAAAAGGGATAGTTCAAGAAAGAAGGAAAATGGAACATAATTAGTAAATGGAGACATAAGCACACAGTCATCTTCCACAATTTCCACCTGCAATTGCAGCAGCCAATTCCACAGTTACCCAAAGCTTCTCCTCCAAATACAGCATCTCCACAGTACAGTCACTGATAGTTTGCTTCTATTTGCAGGGGTTGTATGCAGTTCTCCTGCAAAAGAGAGAGGTAAATGTATCAGTGAGTATCATGCACTGTCTGTAACATGCCACGATTGAAAAGCTGGGAATGTGTGTAAGAACATCAGAAATAGAAGAGTTGCTACTCTTCATGAGAGTCAGTCCCTCATGCCTCCTCTACCATTCAATAAAAAGACAGCTGATCTTTTAGAACTACTTTCCTATACTAACTGCATATACTTTGATTCCCCCAATAGCCAAAAATCTATCAATCTCTGTCTGGAACATACTCTGCAGCTATGAGATATGCATGAATGTTGGAGAAGTGATAAGATTGTGAATGTATGATGACACCATGAATATTAGGTAATTGATACTGATTGTTACAAGCAGTTGTTGGAGTTATGATCCCTGAAGTTGCATGCAAGTCTACATTTCCAAATATTAAGGGACGGGATTTGACGATATATTCTCTGAAGTTGATCATGCACTCAAGATCATTAAACATCTTCCAGAACTACAGCCAGATTCTTGGAACATCATTCTTGGCATGTTCTGCTCTGTCAACACCTTTCCAAAGATCTTCATCTCATACCTGGAGGACTTCCTCCTTTAAGAGGTACAGACCTAACTTCAATCAGCCTCAGTTACATTCAGGAGCTGCTAGGGGCTCCTGGAATTACCCTCTACTGTTGAATTGTTTAGCACAATTTAAAATCTATAATCAAAGTACAAACTGCATGCACAAATTTCAAGTACAAATAACATCAGGATAATATGAAGTGGACCCATATATTCCCATTTTGGTGAATGCTTTCCATGCAATCAAATTTCTAGGCCTCAGAATTTAAAACTTGTTCCATTATCATTTAGAATATTATTTTCTATTGCTTATTACACATTTAGATAGTAAATAAAAACATAAAATGGATTATACCAGATTTCTAAAGTTACAGCTGGAGGTTCAAATCTGAAACTAGACCTAGTAAAAATTTAGTGAGCAATTATCCGCAAAAGTCAAGTTGGCTTTGAACTTTACAGCAATGACATTCATTTGAAAGGAAGCTGGTAGCTGTTAATTCTTTACATTTCTCCTATCTTATTAAAATAATACACCAATCACAACTGCAAATAAAATGTCTTATAAATTATTTATTTCATTTTATTCTCACCCTCTTATTTTTCTCAGTACCCATGCTTCCTTATGGCCCTGCTGCATTATCTGTGCCCTGCACTCTTGCCTTCCTGCATTCATTCCTCTCAAAGTTGATTTTATGTAATTCGTTACTTCTTTGGTGTCCTTTCTGCATTATTTTTAGTAATAACTCTATCCTCTAGCTCTTCCATTAGATCTTCTTTTGTGCCTGAATCTCATCATATTTTGTATACTGGCTACAGAATATATTTCAAGCAACCACATTTCCAATTCATAATCATGGACGTTAAAGCCAATTCTGCTCAAAAATAAGCAGTCACACATAAACAAAATGCTATTTCAAACAATAAATGTTTGAATGTATCTTAGCAGCACAAAATGAATGGTATAAAAATGACAGGACTCAGTGGTTTTCACAAAAAACAAGCCACCAGTGAATTGGGCTTATGTAGGTCACAAGCCTGTATTTTGGCAAACTACTGAGTCCTGCTGTGCATCCTGTATATACTAAACAAGCAGTGCTGCCTTGCTAGGCTTATTTCACATAAATTAAACCTTATATTGAACCAGCATATTAGATACCAGTGAATTATAGATAAAAACATTGAGGTTAATTTTTCAATTTCAGAACTCTATATAAAAAAATTGGCTTGACAAATAAAAAGGCAGCTCTCAGAGCAAGGCATTATGTGTTCAAAATGTATTCCGACAAAAGCATTTTCAAGCACATTAGACCAATGCGGTCTCTCCATGCTCAGCATCTGGGCACATGATATTGCAAACCTATATATTGTGCAACTGTAATGCTATATATGATATTGCACTGATCGTCTGATACCAATCAGCAATCTAGATTTCAAATTTTATATTGTTGGCTCCAAAGCTCTGTAAAATGATAGAATATTTATTCAAAACTGCACACCAAGAGATTTTGTATTTGTTTGTTGAAAAATATCAGAGTTCCTAATTCTGTCAATTCTTTTTCTCTGAGTTCTTTGTTTATACTGAACAATTACGGCATATAGTGGGTCCAACAGGTGATGCTAGTGTCCCTAAAGCTCAGGCAACTAGGTCCCCATTGGAGCTTGAATTTTTTTTCACATTTTATAGGTTTACAATTTTCAATACATTTGCTTTACTGGTTAATTAAACCGTGCCCTAAAACTCCTTTTCTTTTTTTTAAGATGAGCTAAAACAGTGTGTATGGTGTGCTGACACTATTTTCAAAAGTACCCTTATGTTTGCAATTTTCAAATGCAATCCATACCAAGTAGCGTTATCAAATTCCCTGGTGTAATGGCACACTGTTTCAGTATCGTGCAACTGCTGGCATTAGCTGCACAGCTACAACCTTGGGAGCCAGCACTTAAAGGGACACATGCACTGCATAAGCACCACTGCTACAATTTGTTGTATGAAGAATGGCTAGAAGAGGGAGGAAACATACCACAAGATTCATCAAAAGAGAACTTGAACAGATAATCTGCTGGAGAGAATTGCTGTGTGCATAGGGAATACAGAGACTCTCCAGACCTATAGTCAGGCAATCCTGCTTGGGAGATTTCCACCAGGAATGAAAGTCCTATCTACTTAGTGTACAAGTGATTTGGTGAAGTCTGTCAGGCTGGTAAATCCTCATGGTCAGTTGCCTCATTCCTTGATCTAAAAGGAAAAATAAATGAAGTTTGGCCTCTTTGAATAGAGAATTTGAATGAGCTACCTAATGCTAATGTGCAGTAAGCTGTGAGATGCAACACAGACCAGCAACATTGGCCTGGAATGATGCTAGGGCTAGGAAATTGAGCGTGACGGCAACTTTGACTTCAAATAGAGAAGTCATCCAAACACACGTATGAATATATATTTGAGGTTATAGAAATCATAGGCCTCAATGTGGATTATCTGGTTGAAACATAGACTGTATTGGCATTGTTCCTCAGAGAAGTCTCGATCGGATGGTGCGCCCTTGTAAATTCTGAGTGGGTGAGGTCCTTGATGACAAGTTCTTCTATGCCTCTTCAAGCATGATCCCCATGGCTGCCTGCAGAGTGACTAATGCCCATTTTCATATAATTCAACAAGGGAAAGTGCTTGGTGTGTTAAAAAACATTGACAATAAACTTTGAGTGCAAAAGTGCAAGTGATGGTCACCAAGATTCAGCAAACCGTGAGACTGACGCCAAAATATTCCGCATTAAGTGTGAGCAGTGTCTGCAATAAAGCAGTGTGACCAATCAATCCAACAACGCAACCTGACAAAGAATGTCGTTTAAGTATGATCGGCCCTTTAAATAGTCTGATTTCAAAGCAAACAGCTTTCATGGTTGTTCTGTTATGAACCAACGAGTTCATTTCCTGACACCAATGAGGACGAAAATTATTGCAGTATTTTTGAAGTTATTGGTTCGAGTTTCACATTAGAACCATATATCTAGTACTAACAAAAATCGGGACAGAAAGTCAGAGGTCAAATTTTCCCAGTGGCATTATGAGGACCGGAAGTGGTACAAATATTGCCCTTTTCTCCCCTTGGGACTGCACTGTGCCTTTTTTTGTGAGCACCAGCATTAGGAAAATATCTAGGCCAAGATGTCTATCAGGAACTGAGATTTATGCAGATTAAAGAGAAAATTTCAACATTTCAAAACTTCAAAACTAGATTTCAAGTCTCATGGTGGACACCAATGTGGCTACGAAGGCAAAGTCTTGTATACGGCTGCTTGCTGGGTCCTCTACCGTACATCTGAAGCACAATTATGACTATGCCAATAAAATAGTAATTTATTCCCATTGTACTAAATCTTTTTTGTACATTTAATAGGAGACGCCGATTGGACAGGCTCTCAATTAATTGCGTAATGTTGTAGCATCTATATCGTCTTGGATCAGTACACAACAATGTCATCTGTAGATATTTTTAGTAAAGTAGAAGGAGAAAATCGTGACTTCTGTATTTTAATTTATGCTAATACAAAGCAACAAAACTTTGGTACTAAATATAAACATTATATGTGTTATTTCTCCCGTGGTCTTGCAAACCTATATTCGCGACCACAAAGACTAATGCATATTAGTAAATAATATTCCCATACTTCACGCGTATCAAAATGTAAGATTAAATAAGCGTGTATATTCAAAGTGTTTCATCCGATCTTTTCACTTCTAGTGCACAAACATAATAACATATTACACATCAATAAGTCACAGATATTTAGAAAATGTGTCCCCTTCGTAAAGCTATTATACAACTTGATCAGGTCTCAGATATAGATTCCAATTGCATAGGATATCACAGACACGTGGGATAATTTGACCTGATAGTTTACTACGACTGGATGGTAGGTCGCGTGTATTGCGCGCTTTCCTGCAGGGACTGCTCCGCCTACCCTTTTCGCAATGTTGACGCAATCTATAAATAGTAGAACAAAAGGACAACTTCCTTGAAGCTTGCTGAAACTGCATAAAAGGGTAAGCTTTGTAGTTGGGGGTAAACATAGCGTCGATTTTTGTGAGGATTCTTTATACTAAAGAACATGTGTTCTGTAACTGTCGGAGTACGTGAAGTATCGATTTTCGCGAATCCGTAAGTATCCCGCATTGTTTTCTTCTTTTAAAACTACATAAAAGTGTTCCGTAATGTACCTGCGTTAATTTTATCAAGCACAGTTACTGCTTCTTTTGTTCCCTGCATTATTTAGGGACACAACAACGTAGCTTGTGGAGTCTTTAAACTTGTGTAGCTTGTATGTATCGTTTAACTAAATAGTGCATGATCGAAAACGTTGCGGAGTATATTAAATTGTACCTTAGCGGACATCAACTTGATTGATACTAATTATACCGATACCCAAAAATGGGATGACGCAATTCCAGATTTAGATTATAAAACTGATGTGAAAATAAGGTGGTCCCATATGATACGACGGTTTTGTTTATTTTACTCTAGATATTTTGCT
>JARFYF010000074.1:63984061-63996534 GCA_030265395.1 Rhina ancylostomus | reverse complement strand
ACAGCACACTGGGAAAGAAAAGCCAATGGGAGTCAGCAAAGAGGGGATGATGTAGGAAGAAGATGTGCTACATTTGAGGAAGTTGGCACTGAGTCTCTATAGACATTGGGCATTGCACAGGGAAAAGTTCAGCAGCCTGACATTGCAGTCTGTTTGCAGAATTGAAGAAATGGCTGACAAGTATAGATAGTGTTAGTGAAATACTGAAGCAAAATGACCCATGCCTTTGGTTGATATCTGTAAACTCCAGCATACAAACAAAAAGAAATCACAGGTTTGGAACAGAGGACTATGGAGAAACTTTTGCCGGTTCTTTTGAGGTTAAGGGTACCTACCTGAATTAGATGGATTAGAAAAGAGAGCACTGGAGCAGAACAGAAGGATTTATCATGATGTATACCACTCAGAGATTAAGAAAGAGAGGGAGACAAAAGTAGCATCATTGTCACAGCCACAAAGAGTATCAGTGACTTTGACTTAGTGCCTCAATGCTACATGCAGGACAAAAGCCAAATCTGAGTCATACCAAAACTATATACAACTCAAAAAATAAAACTTCAATAAACACTCATTTGTATAATCCCTACTTCATAAAAATATGCAAAAATACTTGGCATTGATAATTATACAAAAGAATGTAATTTACATTTAAATTAAAATCTTCATACTTTAGTTGAAAAGCAAATCGTGTCTATGACACGCTGACTACGTCTAAGAACTGTTTTCTTTGTAATCACAATGCTGTTATAAATTAAAACTCAAATTATTCCTGCAGTGAAGCCCCATTCTTAATTAGTATTGTTATTTCATTGTACTTGCTCATTATTTTCTAATTGATATTAAGCAATAAATTAAGCAACAATACAAACCAATTAATAAATTGCCAATACATTAATATCTCCAATGGATTGGTTCTGTCACTTACTTGCTTCAACCACTGCTTGAGTTTGTGCAGAAGTCCCAGATGCTATATTAGTCAATGCCCAAGCAGCTTCAAATTGAAGGGATGGACTGCAAGATCAATAAGCATTTATAACTCTACTGTGACAAATCACAAATACCAAAACTTTTGAAAGATGTAATTGTTTAGGCTTTAATGACATTTTCATTGTATTAAAATGAGATTTCTAGCAAGAATTAAAGCTTCTAGTTGTTACTTAATGTTTGATCCAATGGAGTCTGGCTACATGATCGAAGCCCAAAAGACCCTACTATTTGTGTTGGGTTCAGTTCAGGACAGCTTTGAAAAAAAAATTCCCAGGCTTTGGTCAGATCACCCAGACAGGCTCTATATGAATAAGAATAAAAAGTGATTCACTGTGACTTCAGTTTTGGGTGGTGATGTGTATGCTATATCCTGGGTGGGGAGGTCGATGCACTGGCAAGCCAGGAGGAACTGAAAAGGAACTAAGGTTGAGAGATAGGTGTTGACCGAGGCAGAAAGGTAAGAAGAATGGTCCAGTGGCAGAGAGCCATGCAGCAAAACTCAATGAATGTCATCAAACTGGAGGAGTCCCAAGCCAGAGCAATAGCCCTTCCCCAAGTGCCTGACTATCCAACCCAAAACTGACAGGATCCAACTATGTGTGTCATGCTCAAGCTGGGTTCAGTTTGGATGTGATCAGGTTGGGTTCAGATTGAGTTTTAATTTTGTAACTTGCAGATCTGTAGTATGCAGATGCCGATCAACTTCCAGTTTGCATCTTTCACACTCTCTAGCAACATAATGTCATCTATTCAATGTACCATACATTATACTGTTGAATATATTTACTATTAAATAAAGGGCAGCAATCTTGTTTTTTCTTACAAAATACAGTCCCACTCAAGATAAAAAAATTAAGAAAATGATACTGTTTGGCTGATTTCATAGAAATATGTATTAACATCTCAGCAATAAATTCTATACCACGACTGCTCACTGCTACAGTCTTTGTTCAACTCATATTCTATGCCAAAAATTGACTAAAGGCTATCAAACATTCAATCTCAACTGATTGAATCAATGCTTAAAATTGCCATGAAACCACATAACTAAGATCTATTTTTTCCCCAAAATATAATATCCGTTGGTAATGCTGGACATAGGAAGAACGAATTATGTTGTTCTGAGCTGCAGAAAGTACTGATCTAGAGGCTACTTTTGCCACTGTCAGCTTTGGTCTAAACCATTTATAACCATGTGATCAAAGGATATCCACAATGAAGGCCTTCTACCCTAGTGATGAAACCCAATGCAGTGAGGACATCCTCCAGTGACTCATCACACTTTCTACAAGTTCTGGCTTTCCAATAATCAATGGTACTACTCAAGGTGGCTTAAGGACTTTATCTAGCATGCATTTCTTTCAATGACTGGCACAGTGAGTTTGATTATGTAATGAAAATGGCAGAGCACAAATTAAACTGAGATCCAAGATCACAAAAAAAGAGAGCTTGATTTCTAATACTAAACACCAGTGTTCATAGGGTGCTGAGCATGTGAATAACCGTTCAATCTCAAATAGTACAAAGTAGGGACTTTTCGCTCCATAAAGTACAGCAAATATTGAATAATATTTGCATTATATTTGTATTAATTATAGCATGACATACAACAAAAACTCTGGGCCAATAGAAATAGAGAAAAAAAGTCAACTAGATGTTTTTTCCTCTACTATCAGTCCAGAGTTTTTGCTGTATGTTATTATACTATGAATAATAGTATACTGAAAATGGATAATTTCTTTCAGCATACCCTTTATTGAAGCAAACATCAGCAGTAGACATCTCATTATACTACAGAAAATAACTAACTCTTGTTCAACAACTGATGAACATTAATTTCTAAAATTCAAAACTTATTCATAATCTAAATCAGCACCAAGCCAAACCTCATTAGTAAAAAGCATCCATATGCATTACCAGTCAATTCCCACTTCAGTTTTGCAACAAAATAACATCCTAAAACATCGTCATCTTTAATGTTTCAAAACACTAACTCCAATTGTATGTCTCACTGTCGTATAGTGTTTAAAATCCTATTATCAATGAACAAAACTTAACTACTAAACACAAGGGAGACATTAATGGAAGGTTACTTTGATAGGATTAGACAAACAAAGACGGGTGGGAACTCGATTAATGGAATAAATGTTGGGTGAATGGCTTACTTCTGTGACTTCAACATCTTTCATAATTAATAGGTCAATGAAAAGTAAACAATGAAGACTGTCATATTTCAAACACTTACTTGTCATCTCTCTCAAGACATTGGACTAGCACCGGTAAGATACCAGAGTTTATTAACTCATCAATCGGTGGATTTCTATCACTCGATAGCAACTTCCTGCAAGATTTTAAGGAATAACAAAATTAGAAGTACAAATTAAATTCTCCATTTCCATCTACAATAAAGTCTATTAATCATAATATAGACACATATTTACAAAGAATCAAGTTTAAATAAACTGCAATTAAAGCTGTGCAGCTTTGCAATGATATTCAGAATAGCATCAACAGCCCAACCATTCAACTTTAAACACATTAGCGTCTAAGTGCTTCTAAATAAAGATGAAAATTACATTACCTGAAAATAATAATCTATAAGACAAAGTTATTAATCCTAATTTATTTCTTTTTAAAAACTGATTAATGTATAATTGGCATCACTTTGCTTTTTTTTTATTAAAGCAGCCTCTGTTTCTATTGAATTATATCAATGGAAACATCAGTGGATAGTTGCAATGTAACTCCATCATACCTAATGGAAAAACTGCTCATTAATTGCTCCTGGCTTTACAGTGCATTTTAATTAAACATGCACTGCACAAGGATCAGTGCTGGGACCTTTGTTGTTTGTAATATATATTAATAACTTCGATGTGAATGTAGATGGTGTGATTGCTAAGTTTGCAGGCAAAATAAAAATTTGTGATGCTGTGGATAGCAAAGAAGGTTGTTTAAGGCTATATCAGGATATAGATCTGATGGGAAGCTAGGCAGAGTATTGGCAGATGGAATGTAATCCTGACAAGTGTGAGGTGAAGCATTTTTGGACTTCATATAGAGGTAGAACATATATAGTAAAATGGGAGGGTACCAAGGAATGTTGATGAACAGAGAGAAACATTATGTTTGAGCTTTACGAAACATTGGTTACATTCTGTTACAGTTCTGGTCACAACATATTGTGATGGAGAGAGTGCAGAAAAGATTCACCAGGATGGTGCCTGGATTGGAGCACTTTCATTATGGGAAAAGAGTGAATTAATGGGACTTGTTTTCCCTGGAGTGAAGGAGGCTGAGGGGTGACCTGATAAAGGTATATAAAATTATGAGTGTCAAAAGGTAGACCGTCAGAATCATTTTACCAAGGTAGGAGTATCAAAAACAATAGGAATAGGTTTAAGGTGAGAGGAGGATGCTTAAAAGGGATTGGAGGGGTAAGTTCCTTTATGGTGGATTTTTTTATGCTCTATTTTTTATAGTGGTTGATATCTGGAAGGTGCTACCAGAAGAGGCCATAGAATCAGATACAATCACTATGTTTAGACTGGCACTTCAATAGGCAGGACATTGATGGATACATGTGGGCAAATGGGATTAGAATAGATGGCAAAAAAGGATGGATGTGGTAGGTGAAGGGCACATTCCTGTGCTGTATGACTCTATAACTCAATACAATCCAGCTCGAGTGGAATGAACATTTGCCTCTAGTTTTCCCTCCCAATTGCCAAGCAACAAAATAGATAAAACTACTGAAAAAATTTTGACTGTAAAACAATTAAAAATAAGAGTAGAAATCAATAGATAACAATAACTTTCATTAACACAGGAAAGATGGTAACAATATTCATTGTACAGAAGCTATTGTCCTAGTTAAAAAGACACCAAATCTAACACTTTTAAAAGAGCATGCATTTCACATTGCCAGGTAGATAATCATAAAACCAAGGGAGTGACTTTAGAAACTTAATCTGCAGAGCCAAGCTCTAGTCATAGTTTCCAAATAGAGTTACAGGTAATTTATTAAATAGGATTTCCATTCGAAATGATTAGATAATTAAATTATTAGATGTTATCTGAAAAGTATAAGAAAAATTTGTAAAGTCAAGTGCACGAAGTTGGACATCATAGATCTTAAAATATTAACAGTGGAATGTTTTTGTATTAAGAAACAATTGGATTTTCAGTATAAATAGGATAGATTGAACTGTTCTGAATAGTTGCACGAGAAATGCATTAACAAGGAATTGCAACAGTAATGACATAAGGTATTAATGATTAAGGTTTAGTTTTAGGTCGTAAAAAGTTAAACATTGATAGCAGTATCCTTTAGTTTTAAGAGCAAAACAATAGTTGGTTAAGGTACTGGGAACATTCAAATCAGGAATCCTTATTTAGAAGAAAGTAAGGAAAAAGTACAACTGTTTACATGAATAGAGTTCAAAGTATCTGGATGCAGTCTTTGTACCTTTGATGCCAAAATTTGATGCATAAATGAGTATGGCTTTCAATAGTAATTCATGGGGAATTCCAAACTTCAAAGATATAGGAAAGCCACACCAATACAGATTGAGTTGATGCGTCATTATAGGGATTAATAAAGTTTGTTCCATATTTTCTGCATTACGAGGTCTCTCGTTTCCTCAATACATGTTGTGAACCATAAAAGCAAGCTAGTTGATGCAGGCTTAGTGAGTATATTTCAGTATTGGTAGAGGACAAAATTAACACTTGACAATTGCAGTCAGGTAAATAGGATGGAATCAGAGAAAAATAATTGGTTTCTCAGCCAAATGGAAGCTTTTGAAAATTTATGACTAGGATGAAAGAGGCAAAAAACATACTAATTACAAGAGTTTTGTCTAGGAACAGGAACTCTTTTCTGAAATTTTCACGTAGGAAAATTTCAGAAAAGAGTTCAATCTGAAGATAATTTAAAGGTACAAGAATAGCTTGCTTCTGATATCAAGTGTACTATGACATTGATAAACCAGAATGTGCACATATAATGCCCATGGGGCAAGCAGTGCATGGGTATACACAAGAATGCACCAAAGAATAGGTTTTGGACATTGTAATGTGATGAGAATACAATGTAAAATTGTGGTTTATGGGAGTGAAAAATGTTCTCAAAACACTGATTTATGCACCACTGTGAGATTAACTTTTAATTAAACAATATGCACTGGTACCAGTCAATCAGTAATTGAAATCTGAGTTGCATGCAATTTGAATTTCTAAAATTGAGATTTAACTTCTTTTTGAATCACCAATGAAAAAGTAACCAAGAAGTGAATGAAAATTACTAGATGGATAATGTTAAAAGATCTATAAATTTTTTAAATCCATGATACCTTGGTTATATTGAATAGTGGAGCACTGACATTTTCTTAGTTTTACTAACCAAACAGAAATTCTGCTAGACAAACCAATAGACTGGAGATAATTATGTTATGCTAATAAACCTTGATAAGCCCAAAGGGGGCCATTTTGGGCTGATTCAGATTAAGTAATAGTGAAAATACAATTATTGTGGACTACTTCGCTAAAGTAAAGATCCTGACATTGTATGAGTATATATGAAATGATACGCTGGCATTGAGAAAGGACCTTTTACCATTTAAGGTTCCGAATGGCAAATCAGAGTTTATAGTTCAGCACAAATAAACTAGAATTAAACTGTGTAAACATTCTAACATGATTAATAATAAAAAGTGTTTTGTATGTTATACACTACAAGTGTTAGAAGATTAATGGTTCTATAATGGAGCAAATGATTTTCCAATATAAATAGAGTGGTTTTGATGTGTCATAAAAGGGAGCACTTCTTGTTTCCTGATGTGAAAAGTACTTGTGTAAAGGAATAAATGACTGTATTAATCTCACTTCGAGTGATGAAAGTGTAACTTTAGAGGCTGAAGTAATAAACCTTGGTAGATGAACTTATAAGCTATATTGTAGAAATACAGTTAGCTATAGTACAGATAATAAAGCTCATTCTTCAGAAGTTGGTAATAAGGAATTCTTGTTTGGATGAAAGTAGTTTTGGAGTGAAGCAAATGTAATGGTTTATGTGAACTACCTTCAAAGGTTTTCAGATGTGGTCCTGAAAATTATCCATTTCTAACCTTACCTCACCTACAAGATTTGATGAGTGTCAGCTTTTAAAGAGAGGTATAAAAACCTTTGAGTGAGAATTCAGTGCAGTAGATCAGGCCAACTGAAAGCATGTCTGCCATTACAGATACAAAGAATACATCACCAACACCCCTCCTAAACACCTCCTGAATACACAAGATTGTTTAACATTTGGTGCTCTAGTTCATCCTGACATTTTAAGACACCACTTTAACATCACTTACTTTTAGCTACTTGCTGCTGCAATCGCATGTTAATTCCACTCAATTAATGCAGTCCCCTGGGCAATCTCCCATTGCCCCATCTGTCATACCTTTAACATTCAAAACTGCTGCCCCAATCCTAAGCCTCACTTATCCACATGCTCAAACGTACATTAATTACTGGCCCCTCAATGGTTCCTTTACCATCATTATTATATTTAAATTCCCCAAGGCCTTGCCCTTTCTTCATTACTGTAATCTGTACCAACCTTACCAGTTTACCTTATGCTTAAGAGTTCAGCATAGCTCCAACTCCAGCCTCCTGTGCATACTCACCAATGGCAGACATGCCTTCAGTTGGTCACACTGGAACTTTCACCCAAAGCTTTCTACCTCCCTCTTTGGAAGCTGACACTTTTCAAGCACAAGTTCATGCCTCCTAATATTTTCTTCTTTGTTCCTGCATCCACTTTTGTATATTTAAACTTCTGTAAAGCATTTTCAGTCATTTTTTCCCCACATTAAAAGCAGCATAAAGATGTAAGTTATCTTTTACTGAAACTTAATACACATGGACAACAAAAACTAGTTTCCATGTACTGGCAGGACTTGCTGTTGAAGACCACCAAGTCACAGGTTACAAAGAAAAGGTCTGTTTGCTGTTAGGTTTAATACGCAGTCATTAAAATCCATGTTTTATTCCCCAGCCACTAGAAGCCCAACTATGTAGCAATGCGTTTAATTGTCAATCCCAAGTAGAAAATACCTACTTATTCAAGAAATAATCAAGGTGACAAAAGTAATGGTTCTATACAGACTTGAACTAGCATGTGCAGACATACAGACTTAGCACCTGCACAAATCCAACACACCAACTCACCTGGCAGCTTGCACAGCACTCAGCTGAATGACTGGATTTTCATTTGTTGCATTCTGCAGTTTAAAAAGAGTAGAAATTAACTACCATAGTGATCAAAAATAGCAACCGTCTCTTTTGCTAATGAATCTATTATTCCATTTTAGTTTAGTGAAAAGCAATAGGAAACCTTAAAAAGTTTCTGGGTTACTTTGCTTCTTATGATGTTCAGAAAATATGAACACTGGGCTGAACATCATTTTGAAATCACTATGGACAGGAGTAAAAATGTGGTATCAGAAAGGCAAGTGTAAAAAAACTAATTAAAAGAATCAAAAGTGGCTTGGATTTTAGGAATAGTATTGAAGTGATTTTATATAGTATAAATTACTTTCAAACTCAGTAAACTTGATTGCTTAAGAGAGACAAAGAGAGTGTGAAATAGGCACTATTATCCATTACTACAATGACTACCAGAGAAGGTTGTGGTCATAAATTGCTGTGCTATGTGCTTTATGACAGAAAGTAAGAAGTCTTTGTAGTGCCATTCAATGGGAATCTATAGCTGTAACAGAGGAGGTCTGCACTACTTTATTGCACTCATGTAGCAAGATCAAATAAATGCAAGATTCAAACCACTACACTCCACTGTAATACTTACATTACCAAAACATAGCCACATTAAATGGTTCTAATAATTTTGTTCTGGGGTTAGGGTTTCAATTGCTTCATTATTTACATACTATTTACAAAAGCAAGTGATATGGGGCTAATGCAGGAAACTATAGCCAGTCATTATCTTATTGAATGGTGGAGCACGAGCAGCTGAATGGCTTACTCCTGCTTCTATTTCTTATGCTTGTTTAAGACTCGGTGAGTTTTCTGGTCTGTAACTACACCTTTTAAAGAACAAGCAAAAACAGTGCTGCATTAACATAAAAAATATACAGATCTTCTGAATCTGAAATAATAAAGTACAACGTCCTTGTAAAATAACAGGATTCCTTCTATTACAATTCATCAAAAATGTCAATTAAGTCTCCTTACCTGAAGAATGGCATCTAATGTTATATTTTGCTAGAAAAGAAAATTAAAACCAAAATTAGATGATGCATTATTAGAAATATTATTCTGAGTGCTGAAAAATCTGTGCATCAGATGTCGGAATTCAGAACACACATTATGATTCATTGTCCATGCCAGTTCCCAAATCTTCCTTAAAGTATTTCCCATTCTAGATTTACCAGCTGTACTGATGTACTGTAGCAGAATGTTTCATATTATACCCCTGAAATACCAACTATTTATGACGTTGTTAAACAAACCTCAACATTCCCCAGCAATCCAATAGTTCAAATCAAACAACCACCTAACAAGTTCTCCCTGGATTCCATGGGACCTAACCTTCCAGGCCAGCCTACCATGCAGGACCTTGTCAAAGGCCTTGCTAAAGTCCAAACAGATGACATCTACTGTCCTACCCTCATCTATCTTTTTGGTTACGCCAGAATAACAGCAAAAAAACTGAACATGTTGGAAATCTTAAATAAGAACAGAAAATACTGGAAATACTCAGGAGGTCATGCAGCATCTAGGAATACAAAATCAGGGTTGATGTCAATGACCTTTCAGGACTTAAGAATCTTGATGACTAAATTAATAATCAACATATCGTTCAATTTTTAAAAATCCTAAAAGGGAAGTAGTGAAATGGCACAAAAACAGAAGAAATGCAAGATTAACATAACATTAATACATATCATTATGCTTATGCTTTAATGTACACTTTCTTTTGTAAATATATCTTATTATTGAATTGAATTGTATTACAAGTGCAGCACCTATAGCTGTTGAAAGCTAATAAAAGATGTTTTGATTTATGTCAATGTCTGGAAAACCTGCACAAAGTAAAACGGTTATTTTATTCAAGTGCACTGAACATTCTACTTGTACATATCTCAAAGTTTTCAGCATTAAGATTGAGAACACCAATTTGCTCCAGTAAGTGCATTCTTATTATGAAGGTAAGTTTAGCAATTCTACCATATCAATAATAACTTTAATGCTACTTTAAATTGTAAATTAGATACTAAAGGCTTAAATATAACCCATGTCATTTGCATGAATAATTTACAGTAGTGTGCTGGGAGACAATTCCATCATCCGGTCCTTGGAGAAGCCCAACATTTGAGTAGTTAACCATAGAGAAGAAATCACTCTTTGAGTAGCAATAGTCACAAGACATAATAAACACCCATTTTGCACCTTTGAGTGGTAGAATGGTAAGACAAGTGAGAGAAGGCATACAGTTGAGTTACAAAGTTCAAATTAATTTTTGGGAATAAGGTAATTGCCATTAGCCCAAATTGAGTTAAAATCTGTTGTGATGGAAATTAAATCTATCATTACATGATTTCTCCTGTGCAGCTCTGGAAATATACTTACATGCAGAACTAAGTGCTCCACTTGGGAAAGCCTGGTATATGGCCTAAAGGTGACAATTCCAAGCAGTTTATGGTGTTCATCTACCTATTTAATTCCATTGTCAGAATACTTCAGCACAATATCTCTTCCACAAAAAGCTCCTACAGCAGAGTTTGTCAGCTCCAGGAGGCAAGATGAACTTTAGTGCAACAAATAAATAGTGCTAAATGTTTCCTCACTGAATTTAGACTGAGCCATTAATAAATGCAGAATGAGAGAGAAATGTAATAAATAACCATGTTATGTGAAATTGAGTCAGACAAAGCAGATCATTAAAGAAAATCTTACTTTTTGTCTTAATTTATGCTCCAAACAAAATCAGTTATCATCTGCAACTGAATTCATCTGTTTCAATTTATCAGGCATCTTTATAAATACAAATTCGTCACAAAATCAAATAAAATAAATTTGATCAAAATGCTGCAATACAATAATTTACATCCCCCTCAAATCAAGTGAATTTTTAATTGTTTTCAGTTTTATTTCAGGGATAAGGGCTAAGTTTAGGGCCAGGAGACCACAATTGTGAAGTTAAGCTAGTCATGTGTAAAGATAGTAAAGGAATTGCTTGCTTTAAGTTCATGTCTGTTCATCTTTAACCATTATACTTTTGCAATAAAAGGCTGACAGAAGAGTTTGCAAAATCAAATCTAAGAGCGGAACAATTTTAAGATTGCATGGGTTCAAATCTCCCGCTTTAGTAAATGTCATAATGACATGGTGATTTGTTTGATTGTAAAAGAATGTCCCTGTGGCTGTTTAACAAAATAGCATTAGAGAGAATCATAAGACAACATGCACAACAAGTCACAACAAAAATTATTTGCAAAATTTTGGAGTTTTCAGTTCTTAAACTTACGATTGAGCTTGCTTCATATCCTAATCTTCAATACATGTTTCACATACAAAATGTAGTGTCACCTCCCATCACAACCACAAAATTTTGCTGCCATGTCATCTTGATATACTTGTTGAATTGTATTGAGGAAGAGTACTCTGCACTGCGTATCACTCTGATCAAGTGCAGATGCTTTAACCAACCTGGATCTTGCTAATAAACAAATTACTATTTTAAAGTTTACTGTATAATAATTAAATGGAAGGCTATTCCAGCCATAAACTTGCCTTAATTTGTGTTAATCTGATTAGAAAAGTATTTATAAAAATGTACCTTAAAAATGTACAAAGCTGAAATTAAACCTTAAGCGGTTAAAATCAAAATTACCACTTACGGCTTTGAAATCTCCATCCAAATCAGAGTCTTCTAAACTTTCTTCCTGTGGCACATTTCTTTTCTTGAGTAGATGCTCATCTCTCTTGTTCTGTAAATGACAAAAAAGCAGTTGGAAGAAGACATGCATAGCTTTTATTTATTTGTTATTAATGCTCAGTTTCATATTGAGCAACAGAAAGACAACTTTTAAAATATGTAACTTTGATGAAGGTGGAAGTAGAATCAAACCAAAAATATCAATTTTCTCCTGGACAACAGAAAGTAGGTAGAATTAAGTGGGATTCAATGGTGATACAAAATTTTGTTGAACAACACAATTTTGATCCATGCAGGTTGAGCATATGGCACTCTCATATTTAATAAACCACATTTTCAAGCTCACAGGCCAGAATTTCCAGGGTTCATCCCATCATGTATCCAAATGTGCAGATTACAGCAAGTTTTATCAACTGTCCCAGTATATTGGCTTCGAGCTAATCTTTCTATCTCAAAATAAAATGAGTTCAAGCTCTACATAAGGAACTGAGTACACAATCTAAACGGACACTTCATTCAAGAAACCAGCCTGACT
>JARFYF010000074.1:63924505-63941905 GCA_030265395.1 Rhina ancylostomus | reverse complement strand
GAGGTTTTATACTTTTCAAACTCAAAGATAACAATCAGTGATTAAGAACAGTTTCAATGTTTATAATTCCCTACTTTAAGAATGTGGACAGGTAACTTTGCAGAATTACATACTTAGAATGGAGCACTTCCCAACAAATAGGATCCCTTTGATTATTCAATACTGGTGGCTCGTCCAAGGGGTTCTGAGCACAAACCCCAGACACCCAAAATAGACTATTTTTGTTACAATGTTGAGGGATAGCTCTCTGGATATACAAAATGGCAGAATTTCAACTGACAAAATAGACATGTCCTAAACTGTGTACTATGTGGCAGGGATATATCTTTAATGATGTGTTAACACAGGAGTTGGCTACCTAATGTCTTCCCTGATCCCATCATGGGGGTTTCAATAAAGGCCAATTAACATGAACATTTGTTTGGTGTCTTTCCTTGCCTGGTCATAATGGTAGAGAATCAGGATGTCCCACGCTCAATGACTGGTTTCAATGGTCTTGAAGTATCAGTGGATATTACATTGTTTAATGAAGTATATCATTGCACAAGTATCAATATGAGTGATGACAGTGTCAGTTTCCAAAGCAAATCTCTTAAGTGGCCTCCCACAGTGAAGCTGGAAGCTTGTGTTCTTTAGAGAGGATGGTGCTGATTACAACAGGGAGGTTATATGTAAACGGTTTTTTTGAAGGCTGGTTCTCATTTGAATTAACTAGCTACTCCCCTATTCCATAACTTCTGAAGATGTCCCATAACTAATAATCCCTAAGAAATGGCAACAAAAGCACAATGCATTCCCATTTTGTAAAATTTAGAGTGATAAGAAAGAATAATTACTAAAAGTGGGAAGAGAGAGGAAACTAGTTATGCCATGTGTAGGAAATAACATACATACGTACTTTGGACTTCTGAATTTAGCGATATTTATGGGTGCTTTTTTTGTATGTATGGGTAACCATAAGTTGGGCGTTGGTAACCCAGGGAGGATCTGTACTCACATCCTCTTGCAATAATGGCCAACATTTCATCTGTCTTTCTAATTATTGCTCTACCAGCATGTTAACTTTCAGTGACTCGTATACAAGGATGCCCAAATTTCTTTGAGTATCAATATTTTCCAGTGTCTCACCATTTTATAAAGTACTTGGCATTTCTGTTTTTCTACTGAATTGGATAATCTCTCATTTTTCCACATTATACTCTAGCAGCCATGGTTGTTGCCCAGTAACTTAGGTTTTCCATATCCCCTTGAAGCCTCTTCATCACTACTCACATTCTCACTTAGCTTCATGAAATCAAGAAGTTTAGCAATGATAAATTACTGATATAGATCGGTAATAGTTGGGGTCCAAGTACTAATTCCTGAAACACCCTTTAGTCACAGCCTGCCAATGGAAGAAGGACCTGTTATTCCTACTGTTAGTTTTCTATCTGTTGACCAGCTGTCAATCCACATTAGTCCATTATCCCCAGATCCATTTGCTCTAACCATATTCACCAATCTTCTAGGTGACACTTTATCAAAAGCCTTCTATAAATCTAAATATACTACATCTACTTGTTTCCCCTTATCTACTCTATCAGAAATGTAGATTAGTCAAACTTGATTTCCCTTTTATAAATCTGTGTTGACTTTGCTTAATTTATTTTCTAAGTGCATTGATATTGTTGATTATAGATTCCAGCATTTTCCCAACTATTGGTGTCAGGTTAGCATGTTGGTAGCTCCCAGTTTGCTGACACCCTCCTTTGTTAAATAATGTGGTGACATTTGCAACCCTCCAATCTGCAGAAACCATTACAGAATGTGCAGAATTTTGGAAGGTGTTCTTTCTGTAGCCACAATTTAAAACTCTGGGATTTGCGTCACCAGGTCATTGAGATTTGTCCCTGCTCCCCATTATAAATTTTCCCATCTCAGACAATAAAATACACACATTTTCCCTCGCTAGTCTTTTCCTTTATGCTACCTATTAAAGCCCTTACAGTCTGTTTGTTAATGGCTAGTTTACTCTCGTATCCTGTCTTTTCTTTTGTTATCAATTTCTTGATTGTCCTATCCTGAATTCTAAAATGCTCCCACTCATCAGACATACTGTTCTCTTTTGAAACCTTTTAAGCCTTTTCCATCTCAAAACCTTGCAGTAAAGGCATTCTACTTGGTATCCATGTTGCTGCCTGTTCGATTACATTCCCCAGCTCCATATGTTCTAACTGCAGTTGTTCTACCAGAACCATACACGAGTTTCCAATCAAGTCATGCATCATCTGGACTTGGAAACATATTGTCGTTCCATAATCAACATTAGATTTTAAAAGTTTTGAGTACGAAACAACATCTTGAAGATTTCTTGAATTCTAAATATATCATGCATATTTCATTACCTTAACAATTAACCCTTCAAAGATTTCAATATGATTGATCAAATGTGACCTTCCCTTTTGGAATTACTATAAACTCTTAAACTAAAGATTCATAATCTTTTCTAATACATATTTCAAGCTGATCATCTTTTAGTAAATTGGACTTGATCTTTTTCCCTTTTCACATTTAAGAATCCAGTTACAATTCTGCTAGACCTCTTTCTAATGATTTTTTAATATATTTTTAATACATGCAGATACAGCTCTCCACACCCGGGTTTTCTCCTCGCCTATATTGGGTTGGTTTATTAATTTGGGAAATTTGCTTTTGTTGGAGAAAAAGAAGTTTACCCAGACTGCTTAGAGAAGATGAAAGTGTTCTGTAACCCGAATGGTGTATCTTTACAAATAGCTCACGGTCTCGCATTGCTAACTATACACAATCTGTCTCTTCCAGGTATTTACTCTCGGAATGAATTGCAGTAGCTGCTTGGGAGTCGGAGATGGTCAAATAGCAATACCAAAGAAAATAGATGTTTTGTGTGGGAAGAAGATAATATCTCTCAGTTATGGAAGTGGACCACATATTTTACTTGCTACTGAAGGTAAACTTAAGTTTTATTTATTCTTTATTTTGATGAGGGCACCTTTGGAAAAGCCAGTATTTAATGTCTACCCATAACTATGCTTGAGAAAGTGGTTGTCAGCTATTATCTTAAACTGCTGTGGGCACTTCCATAATGCTGATGAATATAGAATTCCAGGATTTTAATCCAGTAATGATAATGAAAGAGCAATATCTTTCCCAGTCCAGACAAGCCATGGGTGGGGACCTTATGTGTTGTGCTGTTCCCATTGGCCTGTTACTTGTCCATTTAGCTAGTAGAAATTGTGGGTTTGGGAGGTGTTGTCAGAAGTACCCTTGATAAGTTGCTATAGAGCTTCTTGTAGATGCTACCGCAATTGTAGAATGCCAGTGGTCAAAGGAGTGAATGTTTTTAGGTGACGGCTGGGATGTCAATCAAGTGGGCTGGGCTATCCTCGATAGTGTAGTGCTTGTCCAAGTTGTAGTCATCCAAGAAAACAGAAAATAGTAGTTTCATACAATAGGGCGGCACGTAGCATAACGGTTAGCATAACACTATTACAGCACCAGTGATTGGATTTCAGTTCACACCACTGTCTGTAAAGAATTTGTACATTCTCCCTGTGACTGCAGGGGTTTCCCCTGGGTGCTCCAGTTTTCTCCCACATCCTAAAGACGTACAGGTTAGTAGGTTAACATGAGTGCAATTGGGTGGCACGGGCTTATTGGGCCAGAAGGGCCTGTTACCGTACTGTATAAATAAAGTTTAAAGAAGGACTTGCAGCAGCATTTCGGAGAGCAGTTTAGAGTCAACCAAGTTGATGTGGGCCTAGAGTTACATAGGGGCCAGACTGGGTAAGGACAATGGATTTTCTCAACAATATTAGTGAACCAGGTAGCTTTTACAGAGAATAGATTAATTTCCAGTACTACTGATGTGAAGAGGCACTGCTGCCTGGTAGATCATGCAAATTGTGTCAGCTCTGAGATCTTGATTCAAATACTCTACCAGAATGGACCAAAGACTGTGCTGGTGCTTTGAAAGCAGTGTTGAATTCCATCATCAATGTCTTATTCCATCAAGAGGTGGCTCCCAAGATGTGGGATAAGGCCCACGTTTTTCAGAGCTTCACCGTGAATCTTTATTGTCAGAGGGCCTTTTGGTGCAGTGGGGACAAGTTGTGGATGTTGAGTGTAAGGCCCACGTTAAACTTCGATGGCTAAGTTGAGCAAGCCACATTGTTTGCATGTCCAACACCAGACTTCCAAAACAAACACTCTAGAGGCAGTCCCAGGGTTACATAAGGGTTCCATTCCTGAGAAATGTCTGTAAGCCATTTTCTCTGTAAGTCAGAAACATCCATTTTCTACAGTAACCGGTATTGTATTGCTCTATGTACACTTGCTATAATTCTTGTGTTTCATTGAATAATCACCCTAACACTACCCATAATTAAACTAATAGTATATATAGCATATCCAATCATTAATGAATACCATGAAATATTTAATGATAATTATTATTAGTATTTTGAAAAATGCTTTAAAAATCTGGGAAAATTTATGTAAAGTTAGATTTCTGTAAGTCGGGTCATTTGCAACTCAGGGAGCCCCTGTGTTCTGATGCTGGTCATGTGAAGAGATTGCTAGTCAGAAGAGGAAAAGCTTCAAAGATGTACTCCAGACACAACATATCTTGGGAATCTCTGGCCCATCACCACAATTGGAGAAGGGCCTGTTCTCTATTGGAGCCACAATTCAACATAAACAGTTTCTGTACTTTACAAAAAGATTTTATGTAATTTAAACTTCCATTCTCTCAAAAATAACTATGCCTACTGCCTTTTGCTATTTTAAATAATAAATCAGTACACAGCCACGATATTTTGAAGCTTTAGATAGGGCATTAGGTGCTATGTATTCTTTTTGGTGGAAATGATGGAGAAGTGATGTTGAGTTGAGGGAGAAACTTAAGAGCTAAATATACATTTAACAAAATGTCGTGGATTCTGCATTGCTTCGTTTCTCTGAACAGAACAAACACTGCAGTTCATTGCTGTACCAGCTCTGGATCTTGTTCTTATAACATGCTGGAAAGGAGCCTTTTGCTGACTATTAACACATATGGTTTATTGGGAATGACATCTGGATCTGTAGCCAGTTAATTTCCTTTAAAGTGCAAGGTGAAATCTTGCAATTTATGAGTCATCACACTATGGAACCATTCAAAGTCAGCACTGTGTATAAAATGGGTAATTCTGTAGCTCCACTGGAGGAATTAGATTTAGTTAATCTGTAATTTACTGCTGAAAACTGATTCATTAATGTGGTCTGTTGGTTCCAACCCTTGTGTCAATGCATGGACACAGTCACTTCATCTCACAGACACTTTGTCCTAGAGTCATATGGTTTCACAACTTTTTTGTCTTGTGTCCAAGCACAAAGGGAGTCATTTTGTTTTAATGTTGGATCTATGAGATGATGTCAGGATTGGAAAATGGGATTTTTCATTCTGTGAAAAATTCTATTCACTCTGCAGGTTGTCTCCATGAATCTGTCCATCATTGTTTGTAGTACTTCACCGTTTCCTTCAGATATTCCTTTCTGCCCCACTGAATGAAAGTTTTTAAAAAATACAATTGCACAATCTTTATTTTGCTACCAATAATGTGGGTACTTAGGGAGAAGGAATGGCTGTATAGCACCAATTATTTAAAAGCAAAATGCAGCAGATGCTGGAAATCTAAAATAAAGCCAAAAATGCTGGTAGTATTAGCAGATCAGGCAGCATCTGATGAAAGTTCATTGACTTGAAACTGTTTCTCTCTCTCCACATAATGCTACCTGACCTGATTAGTGATCTATTTTATCTTGGGTCGAATCATTGATCCAGATGGGATTACACATGCTCTCTTAAACTCAACCAGACAAAAGACCCATCTGTCTCCAAAAGCTGACTTAGCTGATGGTCATGTGGATTATAAAAGATCTGGATTTTCAGACAGGTGGAGGATCTGCAGCCATCATCTATGGGTAGTTTTTGGAGCATGTCAGTCACTTTGTTGTAAACCCTGTTACTCTTTGCAGATGGAGAGACCTATTCCTGGGGCCTCAACAGCAGCTGCCAGCTGGGAAATGGAACAACTGGTCCTGGCTCATTGCCTTTCCTCGTTTCCAGCATGTTCTGTGATAAGAAAGTAGTGGAGGTAGCTTGTGGCTCCAGTCATTCTATGATTCTCACGACAGATGGAGAGGTGAGAGGTGACTTTCTTGTGGAGTTACAACATTGTGTTTTTGTTTGTTTCATAACATAACTTTATCTACATTGTGGATACACTTTGCAGCTTAAAAATCAACCTTAATGAAATGTCAAATCTAATGTATTATGTTTTGCATTTCTTAAAGGTTGAAATGAAAAACTCAGTGAGCTTTGATGAAATTTCCTTTATCAGTACTTTTCATATAATCAAATGAAAGTGAGGAAGGTCATTCAGCTTATTGTGCCAGTACTTGCTCTTTGAAAGAACTGTCTTCTTCTTTTCAAAAGTATGTTCAGTTCCTTATTGTATCTGGTTCCATGATTCTTGCAGGCAGCAAGTTCCAGATCAGAATGACTTGTCATGTAAGTGAGAACAGCAATGTGGATTGGCATATTTCTGATGATCAAAGAAGCAAAATTCACAGAGTAAAAAGGATAGTGAAGACAATAAATGACTTTTGAGATAGACTTGCAGCCTTGTGAGTGACTGGGGGCAATTCTTAACTAATATCTGGTGGGATCCTGGCTAATTCAGGTTGGTTGTCTGTTTAATGGTGAATAAAATTAAGCACAGTTATACTGATTTGTAACCCAAACCCATCCATTTCCCTCCAAAGGTTGCTTGTCAGCTTACACACATCTGATTTATGCAGCAGCAGATATGGTAGTATTCAGTCCTCTCAAGATTGTAAGGGAAAAGTAAGGGCACTTTAACCATTTGGCCACAACTATAGTATTCAGTCTGGGCACCACTCTTAGGAAAATAGCAAAAGCAGTAGAGGGGGTGCAAGAGATATTTGCTAAAGTAATTCTAGGGATGAGGCTCATCAATTATCTGGATTTAGTGTAGAAGCTGGGGTTGATCTCCTTGGAACAGCGATGGTTAAGAAGAGACTCGAGAGGGAAATGGACAGTTAGATGTTTCAGGTTGAGACCTTTCATCTGGACTGGAGGGTAGAACAGAAAATGACCAGTATAAGGGGGTGAGGGAAAGGGATGGGGCAAGAGCTGGCAAGTGATAGCTGGATCCAAGTGAGAAGGAGTGATTGGCAGATGGAGTTAGGTGGGGAGAGGGAAGGTTGGAAATAGTGACAGAGGCTGGGAGGTGATAGCTGGAAACAAAGGGCTGCAGATGATGGAGTCTGATAGGAAAGGAAGGTGGAGTATGAAACCATGGTTGAGAAGAGATCTATTAGAGATTTAAAAGTATGAAGAGTATTGACTGAGTGGATGGAGAGAAATTTTTCCCATTGGCAGATGAGTCAATAACCAAGGAACATTTAATGAAGGTGATTGACAAAAGAGCTAAAAGTGACATGAGGAACTTTTAGGTGTCTAGAATGATAGCCAGAGGTAGTTGTGGAGGCAGATTCAAATGTAGTGTTCAAAAAGGTGCTGGATAAGTAATAAAAAGAAAACTATTTCCAGAGCTTTGGGAAAAGGGTGAGAAAATGAGACCAAATGGATTGCTTTTACAAAGAGCCAGTATAGACTTAATGGGCCAAAAGTCTTCCTTCCCTGCTGTAATGATTCTGAGAGTTATTTTCCATAAATTGGACCATTGTTCAGTCTTTGGAAAATTAGATCCTCAGAATCACGAACATTTTACATGTGGCAATTTCTGGTCCAAGCCAGACTTTGTTGAGTTAATTGCGTTTTATACTAGGCTGTGGAACACAGCTGCTTTGCACAATTTTGTTTAAGTGTTCTCACTTCTTCATTTCCTTTGATGGCAGGTTTATTCATGGGGTTCCAACAATTGTGGACAAGTTGGATCAGGATCGACTACAACTCAGGCAACTCCACGAACAGTAACACATGGTTTGAAGAATAGGAAGGTTGTCACTATTGCTTGTGGTCAGGTATTCTCCATGGCTGTAACAGATAACGGAGAGGTAATTCTTGTCTTGTGACCCAGCATGCTAGCTAGTGTTCATTGTAACTTTGGTTACCTTACTGGAAGGGTAATGAGGGTAGAGTGATTCACAGTACTATGAAAATTTATCATATAAGTCCTGGGTTGCACACTGGTATTAAGTAAGGAGGGTGAAACTAGAATTGATTTCAGCAGCAGAATGGTGCCACTGGCAGAGATGCTGCCTCACAGCTCCAGTGGTCCATGTTCAATCCTGGCCTTGGGTGCTGTTTGTGTGAAGTTTGCACACACTCACTGTGACTCTGTGGGTTTTCTCCTGGAGGTCCAGTTTCTTCACACCTCCCACCCACTGTAAATTGCCCCTCTTGTGGGTTTGTGGTGGAGTCTGAGGGGCAATCAAAAGTACTTCCCCGGTTGTAAGGCCCTTGGGTTGTTCTGGGGTTATGAAAGGTACTGTGTAAATGCAAGTCTTTATCTTGGAATTAATTAAAGGATTCTGATTACTGTGAGAAACTTAAACAGTTTGCCTTTGAAACCTCAATTATAATTTCTCATTACATTGAAGAGTTTTGCGTTGTGGACCAGTGATTAATATTTTGTAGCAATGTCTCTGTAGATTGCAGTGTGATGATACCAAACCTAAATCCATTTGAAAGGTGAAAGTACTCTCCTATACATCTTAAACCTGTGTCTTAATGTAAAGAGAGAACCCAACTCCTGCCCAATTTGTAATCTGGCTGTCTAACTACAGCAAGACCCTTTGTTGATTAGATTTGTTCAGGGTTTTGCTGTTGAAATAACTTCTGGTTGTGCATTCAACTCCGCCAGTGTTGACTACTGGAGTTTGAGAGAGATGGATTCAAATCATGTTTGACAGCTTCAGTTCATATTATGAATGATGCTTTGGTGCAACGTCGAAGGAAATTCTTCACCATCCTGCCCGTCATTCATCCTTGAGCCAGCACTGCCAAACAGATTAACTGGCCATTTAGCTAATTTCCTTTTTTGTGACCATTATCTTTGCCAATATTATTTGCATTTTAAAAGCTTCCCTAGAGACATGAAAGATGGTTTCACTCTTTATAGAAATCAGTTTGTGTACCACTTGTGGAATTGTGGTCAGAACCTTGCGTCAGTCTTGTAACCATTTCAGTTTCAACTGCACAATCACTGTCAATGAGCCCTGTGATGAGCAGTAGGACACTGTGTGTCTTCCACTCAGTTTTATTGAGGGGGATTTGTTCATCTTTTAAACAGTTAGTTATGGCTGTGTGGAGTTGGGAGAACAGAAGAAGGTTTTGTCCTTAGAGCAGAGAAAATTAAAGAGACATTTAATAATGGTAGGAAGAGAGAAACAGTTTGCACTACTACGAAGTTCAATTAGCAGAGGGCACATTTAATGTACACTTAGTCTTTGTTATTCACGAAGGATAGGGGCACAGACTTCCCGCAGCTAACAAAAATAATGTATAAAATAATGTATAACGCTAAGGCTACTGACAATGATGCTAAGACTGCAATGACGTAGAGCAGTTTACTCCTCCGTGATATAAAAACTTATGTATAAATTTCAGGTTGCATGTTTCAACTTGTTAAACCAAGCTGAAACTTGCAAGTGCTCTGGGCTCTGGCTCCAGCCACACCCTACCCATGTTCCAGGTATTCCCAACCCCAGCCTCAACGCCTGCTCCAGCTGCACACTGACAATTGATATTTCACTACTTGGAAGCACGAGACATCAAATACAATCCACCTCATGCCAAACAGGATATCACAGGAGAGGGCTCTGAGGAACGCTTACCAACACACCCAGTAATACACAACTGAATGCAAGTACACGGATCTGTGGACAGTGTAATTGACAGGAGCCAGAGAGACTTCTTTTAATGCAGCAATTCACATTACCTTGTCTGGAAGCATGGTGGAAGCAGATTTAGTAGCAACTTTCAAAAGGGAACTGGATAGATATTTGGGGGGAGGAGGGGGAATGCAACGTTAAGGCAAAAGAGCAGGGGAATGGAACTGTTTCAGAGCTAACACAAGGATATTGAGCCAAACAGCCTCCTTTCAGGTCAATATTATTCGAAGCATTTGCCTCCTTTTACAGGTGTTTGGTTGGGGTAACAATGGCAATGGCCAACTTGGATCAGGGATCAATGGAAACCACCTTACTCCTTGCAGGTTGACTGCATTACAAGGAATTTGTGTCCTACAGGTGGGTACTGGCATTGAATATTGGCGAATGAGCTACTTTGTTCATTTAGAGAAAGCAGATGAACTTCTCCATGTGGCATGACCTGAATTTTAAGTTGTTCTGTTAAATTATGTTGTTCAGTATGAACTAGTTTGAATGATTAGTTGCATGAAGTGAAAAAGTTTTTAAATCATTTAGCAGGTTATTTTTTTAAAAGAACATTTGTGATCCATTCAACCTTGCTTTATACACTGGTTTACAACCTAGCAACTTTGGTGCAATTAATCCATGCAGCCTGGTTTTGTTATTACTTAAATGGTGCCTTGGGTTGAAAGTATTTTGGTTATGAATTGTGTGTTTATTTTGTCTTTAATCCCTTGGCATAATACAAGTTAATTGGCTCTAGATGCACATTTGTCCTTTAATTTCCCTATGGTTTTAAATATTATGAGTGATTTTTTTTTTAAAAAAGCATAAGTAGGCTAATTGTTCTTTCAGTGATGGCATTACATACATGTGGGGACAGGATGATGCGTCGTTAACTAAATTCAAATGTGAACTGCATAATAAAAATATGTTTTGAATTGAATAACTGCTAGATGTTGTTAAGAAATGACACTTTTGTTGTGCTTTTTCATGGCAACTATGTTTTAACAAATTTCTTGCAGTTATGTTGTGATCACATTAAAGTATTTTTAAGAGTGTTATGTGCTACTATCTAGGATATGTGGCACATAAACAGTCCAACCAGTCCATGCCAGGGTTTGTTCCGCATGAGCTTTCTCATCTAAATCTATCCACGTAACCCTCTATTCCCTTCTCTCGCAGCCTCCCCATAAATGCTTGAGTATTGTTCAACAGCTCCCTGTGGTGTCCAGTTCCACCTTCTCACTACCTTTTGTGTACAGCAGTTTCTTCTGAATTCCCTACTAACCTGTGGTACAACTTTTTATGGTCAGTGTATATTTGTACTCCGAGGTCCCTTAGTTTCTCTACCCCACCTAGATTTGCATTTTCCAAGTAATGTGACCTCCTTCCTATCAAAATGTACTATCTGTATATTTGCCCATTCTGCAAATTTATTCATCCAATCATTTTTTGTAGTCCTCCTCATTGATCTTTTCTTCTAAAGCAACCCCACCCCCACCCCACTAAATAATAGTTATCTTCACAAATTTAGAATTTGCGTTTTCAGTTCCAGAATCTAAATTGTTAATGTAAGTTGTGCACAGCAGTAATCTCAACACTGCTGCATTGTGAAATTTAGTCTTTTTACTCCCAGTTGCTGATTTCTGTCTTTGAAGTCAGCTAGCAATTCATTCTGCTGCCAGTCTCCTAACTCTGCATTATCTGACCTTATTCATTAGTTTGTTATATACCTAACTTGAAAACATTTTGAATGTGTAGATAAATTATATCTACAGTATTAGTATTGGCTGCTCTATCTGTACCTCTTCAAAAAGTTTATTAAAATTGGTTAAGTAGGATCTACCCCTTTGAAATCCATGCTGATGTTCATTATTATACTTTTTGTTCTATATGTTCTTGCCTTTGGTAGGAATTCCCTTTGTTTGTAACCAGTGATTCTACACTATAAAGCCTTGAACACTTTTTGTACTGTTTGTTAAATAGCTGTTACTTTAGCTATCCACTAGTACTCTGACAGTGCAGTTTTTTTTAAAAACACATTGTTGAATATATCTCTAATGGCTCTTCTCCAGATTCTTTTAAAACACACAGACATCATTCTTTTAAAATACCAATGAAACCACTTAAAAAAAAGTTGTCCATCAAATTATTTGCCTAAAAATCCATAAGCACCATTACAATATTCTGAGTCTCTGTCTGAAAATGTGTTCTCTGGCAACTTAAGTATCATTCTGATTAAATGTTTTAATTTAAAGTTGATGTGTTGTCCATTGAGCAGTTGATGATGACAGTGGCTGATGCTTTTTTTCCTTGTTAAGTGACTTCCTCCCATCTGCATAGGTTTAGTCCTTTCCTGGAAAGTGATGGAATGGAAGATAATTGTTTTACAATTTTGTAGCAGTTTTAGTTTCCAAAATGGAGGCTTGCTTAGTATTATTTTCATCCTGCCCCCTAAGAGCTGGTGGTACTGAACATTTTGGTGTGCTTTTGAAATGGTTTCCACAATTTTTACTCTATCTCAAGGTATTCTTAGAGTCATTGAATTGTCCAGCACAGAAACAGGCCCTTCAGCCCAGCTCATCCATGTCTATCTGCACTAATCCCACTTGCCCATATTAGGCCCCTATCACTGTACTCTTTTCCTAACCGTGTACCTGTCTAAATGCCTTTTAAGTATTGTAATTGCATCTGCCTCTACCTCTTATGCTGGCTGCTCACTCCATATAACCATCACATTGTGTGTGGAAAAACTTGCCCCTCAGACCTCCTTTAAATTTCTCCCTTCTCACCTTAAACTGTGCCCTCTAGTTTTAGACTCATCCCATCCTATGGAAAAGGCTCTAATTACCTACCCAATGTATGCTGCTTACAATTTTATGAACCTCTATAAGCTCATCCCTCAGACCCTACATTCCCGTGGGAATAAATGTAGCCGATTCAATCTCTTCTTATATGTAAAGCTCTATAAAGCATTTACGGCGAGGCTGGACAATCTCTCCCTATAAATAGAGCTTGGGTCAATCAATTTACTGCTGCTAATGGGGTTAGTCTCATGTAAAGGACAGAGCTTGCATTATGTTTGATTAAGTAGGGTTTATAAACACGTTTATTCAGTAGTTTGTGATTGCACTGAAAGATTGATAATTTTATCATATTTTTGAATATGTAGAATTCTTTCATTCACTTCTGTAATAAGACCTCATGAGACAAATACTGCTAATCAAATGAGACTTCTTACAGTTTATTTGGGAATGCACATGAAATGTTCAGTTATTTGAATGTTGCTTTTCATTACAATGGAATTTGTGCTCTGGCAGTGAAACAAATCATTTAATGAACTATTGTAAATTAGTGAAACAATTGTGACAAAGTAAATTTTGTCACAATTGTTTATGCTAATTCTGTAGATAACATGGCTAATTTGAAATTCAGTTAGAAAAATGCTTTATTATGCAGCAAAACAAAAGGGACACTGGAGGAACTCAGCAGGTCAGGCAGCATTTAATGAGAGAATAGTCAAAATTTTGGGTCGTGACCATCTGGACTGGAAAGAAGGGTGGAAGTAGCCGTTATAAAGAGGTGGAGGGTAAGGGTGGAGCAAGAGCTCACAGGTGATGGGTGGATCCAGCTGAGGGGGGGTGATAGGTTGATGATGGCGGGAATGATGTCAGAATCTGGGAGGTGATAGGTGGAAGTGACAAAGGCCTGAAGATGATGGAATACGAGAAGAGAGTGGAGCATGGAATAGAGGAAGGGAGGTAGGGAGGGGAACTGGTGGGAGGAATGTGTGGGTGATCGGGAGGGGAAAGACATGGGTGATGGCAGCCAGTTGGATCATGCGGAGGGTAAAAAACAAAGGAAAAATAGGGGAAAAGGGACAGAGGGGGAGCGGTTACCAGGTTGGAGACTGCCCAAGTGGAATATGAGGTGATTTCCTCTTATTTTTGTTTCTTGAGTATAATGTTTAAGTATTATGTAAGTATAATGTTTCATTACAATGCTTTTAACAGCCGGCATCATAATGTGATAAATATGCTCCAAAGTTGGGATAAGTGTTTTGCCAGTTTGAAAATCCAATCTTGAGCTGAATAAAACTTACCCAACATTTCTTCTGGTAGATAAAGCACCAGCCAGAATGTTACTAATTGACAAAGAGGTCTTTAACTTCCCTGTCAGCATTATTTTCTACCTAAAACAGTGTTTGTTTGTGCAACTGTAAATGCCTTATTAAACTATTTTAAAAGTATTTAAATTAAATTTGCCACAGGGCACAGTTAGATTGGTCATACAAAGATCAATGTACTGCAAAAGGAATTACATTATATAAATGTCAAATAACAAGTGAGCGCACGTATCTGTTTAACTTAGTTAGCACCAATTAATCATAGTGACAGGCAGCATGGAAACAGGTCCTTCAGCCTACTGAGTTCACTAATCCTACAATAATCCCATTTTTTTTATTCTCCCCACACTCTCCAACTCCTCCCAGATTCTACCACTCACCTACACTCTAGGGGTAATTTATAATGATCAATTAACCTACCAAATTAATGTGTAATCCCTGAATTAGAATTGATGATTGATCCACCCTTAAATTTGTAATTTAAAGGGAAATAAGGAGCGTTTAAAGTATTTATTTCCTGTTAAATGGTTAGAGAAAGGGAAATGAGATGAGTACATGAGGGAGATCGGAATAGAAAGATGTGGTTAGAGGATTAGGTGATGTTGGCTTGTTGGGCAGAATTGCCTGTTTCTGTCCTGTAGGTACAGCCCACAATAACAATCCTGTCTCCTTTGTATGTCGATAGGAGTTGGAATGCAGTGTGTCCAGTCTTACTGCTGTGGTCACTATTGACTTCATTGGTTACTTGTACTGATGACATTGTGTGAAACGTAAATAGTTGGAATGATTTTTTTCTATATTATGTATGCTATTTAATAACTCTCCTTGCAGAGTTAGAAGACAATTGAGATTAAATTGTTTAGTACCTTTTAATGTAGATAATATCCTAAGGATCTGAAGCTCTCTGCTCCTGGTTGGCCATAAATGAAAGATGTCTAAAGCTTTTCAAATGAATGACCATGGGGTGGATGAAATTAATGTTAATAGAGCGAGCATATTTTGACACCCACAATTTGATGTGGGACAAATAATCCGGGAGCACAGAAGTAGCCATGGTCATTGATGGAAACAGAAAGCCAGATGTTGATAGCATTTATGAGGAAGACTCCAAGGAATAACTGAATAGAAGCAGAAAGATGAGGAGTTGCTGGAGTTGTGCTGGCTTGAGTTCAGGCAGATAGCGAGAGGAAGATCCTGTAGAGGAGGGTGGTGAAGTTGATCACATCAAAGAAGAGTTTGAGGGTTAATTCATCACAATCACAGAGCTCCATCTTTCTGTGTGCCTGGTTACGTGGACACCTGCTTCTCTATGTCGAAGTTTCTGTCTTGATCTTATCCAGAACCAAAGGGATGTTCCATAAGATTATGAGATTAGTGATGCTCTGCGGAGTCTGAATTATAAAGAGGCCATGAAATATAAAAAAATCTCTATAGCGTTTCTTTGAATCGAAACTCTTGTTTTATAATGAACACTTACTGCCTAGCAGGGGAGTTATATTGAAGAGAAAATGAAAGATATTGTTATGTGCATAGATGGCAATTAATTTGCTTTTAAACCAGTGTTATAATTAACTTGCCTCCTTGAATTTTGCTTTGCTTTATGAGAGTCTTTGGGGCTGTTTTGCTTTCAAACTTTGTTCAATCTGGAAAGACCTGCAAATCTGGGACGGAGGGGTTGCTTCAGCAGATGATTATGATGACTTTGATCCACTTGGTTTCTAGCAGTTTGTAGCTTTTGGGAGATGGTGACTAAAAATACCTGCTGTATGTTCTGTAATGTATTGAGCTGAAATAAGAATTATACTGCGCCTGCGTTTAATAATGGAAGAAATACAAAAGTTACTTGCTCTTAGTCTGTGCTAGAGTGGACCCTTCAGTTAACTTCCAAAAGTTTTCTATTCATTAAATGCCTTGTAGTAATTCCTCTTCATGCTTCTACACTCTTCAGTGGAGCATAACAATATGTGAAATCTGAGGTGAAAGCCTGAATTATTCATTCAGATCAGCTTGACAACTGAGTGGTTTCAAGACTTAATGCTTTCTGTTAGCTCCTAAGTGCAGCTCAGTATCCTGTATTTAATCTCAGCTCTACTTTGTAGAATGTGTTCTTGGGTTTTATTGTGGTTGACGAATGTCACTTTGATTACAGATTGCCTGTGGTTACGCTCACACGCTCGCACTAACAGATGAGGGCTTGCTTTATGCCTGGGGTGCTAATACAGTTGGGCAGCTGGGTTTTGGAAATAAAACTAACCAGATGGTTCCAGTGCTGATCGTTTTGGAGAAAGAAAGGTAATGTTGCTTTTTGCAGATGCTTAATATTCGATTCAATTTGTAACTGGACTCTTATTAATCTCACTTCTAGTTGCTTAAAGTGTGGAGATGAGGAAAGTATTATTTATGAGTTGTTATGACCTCGAATGCACTGCAGAAGATGATGGTGGAAGCAGATTCAACAGTAACCTTCAAAAGGGAATTGGATAAATAATGAAAAAGTAAAACGTTGGAGGGCTTTCGAGAGAGAGTTGTGGGTGAGTGGGGTTGCAGTTGTGAGTGGATGGAGCTATGGGTAGGGATTTTACTTTTTTTAAAAACAAGGGGTGATTGCTAATTTTAAAAAAAATTAAGAAAAACTGGGTGCATACTGAAGACAAATTATTGACCTAGTTCTGGGGTTGGTTAAGTAGTAGAAAACCAAGGGTAGGATAAAGTGTGCATACTCCAATTGGAAGGAAGCAGTAAGTTCCCAGGGTTGTGCACTGGGGGTGGAATTGTGATGTTTTGCCATCTCAATTTAATGTATCACCCAATGGAGGGCTCCCTTGGGTGATAGTTTAGCATTCACTCAGTATTGCTGTGGGACATCAACCTGGAATCTGTGATGATGGGCAGTGTAATCCACCCACCACTCACCTGTAAGCTGCAGTTGGAACGCACACTGCTCTGCTTTCTTGGATCATGGCAAGCTCCTTACCGAGTTTAAGGGGATAACCCCACAGCACACTGAGAGCCACTCGTGTTCTGGTGTTCTCTTTGATCATTGGCATGTGACCAGCTGATGATGGCACTCCCTTTGTTTCACAGGTGATTGACATGGAGTCCCTTAGTGATGTCTCTTGGCTGTGCCCTTTGTTGGGATGCATACCCATCTCCACCCCAAAAAAGGGGACAGATGAGAAACCAGACTTTCTATGTCAGTCATCTGGAATGAAGCTTGAATGTGGAGACACTTCTGAAATTTAAATTTTTAAATTTTATTTACAGCGTGGTAATAGGCCCTTCCGGCCCAACGAGTCCACGCCACCCATTTTAAACCCCAAATTAACCTACCCGTACGTCTTTGAAATGTG
>JARFYF010000074.1:63864408-63875450 GCA_030265395.1 Rhina ancylostomus | reverse complement strand
TCCTTCCAGTTACTGCCTGTATTTGTCCTGAGGAAGTATCCTGACTCGTCTTGTATCGGTGTGCTGCATTTGGGTTCTCTGAGTTTGCTCAATGTTGTGACATTGCAATCTTCACTCACTTCCCCACTTCTAACAATATAATGGAAGGAAGGTCAAGTTGGAATCAGTTAAAAATAGTTGTGCCCATGACTAAAACCCTCCTGCAACATTCTTGAGATGACTGGCAACACTTCAATTTTCCCTTCAAGTCGCACACCATTCCTTTAATATCACTGGGTCAATATTCTGCATTTAATATCAATATCTTGGTATTCTGTTGACACATGGACTTCAGTGGGTCAAGGCAAGTAAAGATGGACAATGCCAATCCTGAGAAAATACAGCAGAATAGCTTTCCTCCCTTGAAAACAAGCAGTGAACTAGTTAGCTTCTTATAACAATCCAACAGCACAAACACAGAGTGATTCAGGTGCTCTCTCTGTCACTCAGTATTGTTGCACATGTAAACAAGAACTGAAGGACGAAGCTAAGCAGGAAGACAACATTAGGAATGGCTTGCTTATCCCAAATTAGCTTGTTAGCAACCAATGAACTAAGTTTAAGAGGATTTCATTTAAAGAAACTTGTGGGTGCAGATCATTAAATACATAAGCAGTTACTGTAGAAGGTGCTTCAGCTGCAGCATATTGTTGCTCACCTCAAAGAATGAGGCAGAGGCCCCAGCAAGGGTCTGCATCACAACCATGGATTCCACTGATGCTATGAATACCCGCAATACCAGGGTAGAAAGAGGTGCATTATACACGTGTTATTGGTCAGGATAAGCTGCAGGCACTTTTCTCACTTCTTTATTAACTGGTATTATTGGCTCTGGCCATGGTAGGAATACATTCATGTGACGATTCAGCAATTCACATTCCCTCCCTCCCACCACCTGTGCTGGTACCTCCACATTATTCTCTGTGCTTTCCTGAATGAGCTGCTTTACTTCCTCTACCTGCTGGAGAAAGTAGGAGAAACCACACCGTCTCCACCATGATGTTAATCTGCTTTATGGAGAACATTGACCAACACAAAAATAACCATTTGCCCCATGTTTAACAGCAGAGAATCTGTATCCTTTTGAACCACTGGACATATCTGGGTTAACGGTCCGCCCGAACCACCAAAGTCATCCCTCAACTCTGCACTGACATAATCTGCACCATACAATTGAATCCAAAGGAGCCACAGACAGCGATTTTGCCAATCAAGTCAAGCAGACTCTTCTAAAAAATTCTTTTCTGAAAGACAATTTCTCGTGACATAAAATCACTTACCTCTTCCTTATGGCAGCTCCTCCCTCGTTGATACTTTCCTTATAGAATTGAAAATGCAAAAAAAAAATGCAATGAAAATCATGATTATGAAAAAGTCAACTAATTGCTTTTTGCACCTTAAACACAAGAGTTAATTACTCCCACTGTATCTTACAATAAATTGTAAGGAATGGTACCCTGAGCAACTACAGGTTTTATAATATTTAGATTTTCTGTGCAATATCAGGTTGAAGGAAGGCATTAAGTGGAGATCATCAGGAGTCAGGACAAAGTCTTCTCTCTAATCTAAACCTATGACCTGGATAAATGGTCTGCGTAATAATCAATATCCAAGTGACCAATGTGATGTTCCTGCAGGTACCCACAACAGCTAAAGGCAACTATAAACTTCACTGTTCCGGGAAATACAAGGTGGATCATCACTGTAGATCTCTATGGACCAAGCAGGACATCCCAGACAACACCCATCAGGCTGCAACACCTCCACCACTTCCACAGTGAGGTCTGGATCCTGACCTGATTATTCTCAGACCAGGGTAACAGCATTCCATTAATCAATATACTAACGTCTGCCTTTTTATTCAAATCAGTTCAATAAGTTCTAATTACCATGCCAAATAAACTCCATTGTAACCAGTTTAAGCAGAGCAAATACCAGAAGGAGGTAGATACTGCGCCAACTTACTGACATCTTGGGTTGAAATTTGTCGAGATAGGAGACTTCATGAAGATTATCATTCCCCATTGCTTTCACAATGCCATTATTTGTACGACTGCGAGCAATTTTGCCTCCTAATGGAGATAATTAGTTACAAAGTCATATTTCATTCTAAGCTTAATAATTCACATACATTACGTTTTAATTCAAACTACTGATGTAATTGAAATCTTTCACATTTAAGTTTGAACTAAAAAGTTTCAACCTTTGACTCAAGAAATAAACTGGAACCATAAACAAAGAGCCTTGGCTCAGGGGCAGCACTCTTGCTAGCAGGTTTTGCTATGCAGTCTCCAACCCCTCCACCCCACCCTCCCCAATTCAGTACAAATACCAGGCTTAAGAACAATTGGAATAAAGCTGCAATGAGATCGAGGGGTACAGATATATACGAAATGTTGAAAGAAGCAACAAAGAAAAGTCAGCCAGAAGATGCGCTAAGGAATTGAACTGGTTTATTATTGTCACATGTACCGAGATACCATAAAAACCTTTTGATTGCATGCCCTTCTGACAGATCATGTCATTCATAAGTGCACTGAGGCATTTAAAAGGGAAACAGAATGCAGAATACAGTGTTACAGTCACAAGAAAGTGCAGTGCAGATAGACAAATAAAGAGCAAGGGCCACGACAAGACAGATCAGGAGATCGTGAGTTAATCTCTTAGTGTTTGAGAGGTCTGTTCAAGAGTCTGATATTAGCAGGATAGAAGTTGCCCTTGAGCTTGGTGGTACATGTTCTCAAGCCTTGGGGTAGCATGTTTAAGCTAATAGAACTCAGAGCAGTGAAGTCATGTTGAATATCTAAAGACTTAGATTACATTTGCAATTTGTAAATAGGTCCAGTTGCTATTCTATAAGATGCATGTAGGAATACTGGAGCAAGCACAAAGAAGAGCTGCCAAAGTGATACCAGAAATGAATGTGTACAACTATTAGGAGGCACTTAACAGGCTGGGCCTTTTTTACCCCTCAGAGGGAGGATTCCTGAAGGTGACCCATTAACGGTCACTAATATTATGAGGTATCCAGTGTAGAGAGGGTTTCATCTGTGGGGATGGTTTATCCAAAATCAAGAACAGCCAGAAATAAATCCAATCACGAGAGATTCCTTTACTTAGAGTAGCAGAAATGTGAAACCTGCTACCGCCTGGAGCAATTCAGGTAAATAACATGGGTGTGTTTGAGATGAAGTGGGATAATTAAATAATGGAACAAAAAAATTGAAGGTTATAGCAGGAGTAAGTGAGGTACTCAGATGGTGGAGAAGCAGCAATGGACCAGGTGGGCTAGCTGTACTTTTTTGTCTTGAATTCCATGCAACCTAGGGGTTCTGTAGAGGTATTTCACCAGGAGCTGCACATTCTGTAGATTATTATAGTTGCTATCCAAGGAAGATGAAGGAAGACATGCAACAGGACTCTGATTTTCTCAGCTTAATATCACTTTATAAACAGCTGAAAGGAAGTCTAATTCAAGGTCATCCTTTTCAGAGACAGACATGGTAGCAGGGAAGAGGAATGGAAACAACTGCAGTAAAACTCCAATATTCAACTATTCAATTGTTTGGAAGTCATGATGGTTCACCATCCGGCTCACCAGCGCCCCATTCCCACACTCACTTTAAGCACACCAGGACCCCACTCCCGCACTTCTTTTGAACCCACCAGGCCCTGTTCCCACACTCCCTTTAAACTCACCTGGTTCACTAGAAAATTTATGAAACTACTGTGCAATGGTCCCCAGGTTATGACGGGGTTCTGTTCTTGAGAACTGTTTGTAAATCGAACAGTTTGCAAATCAGAAACGCGCTCCCCGACAATATATTTAAATACAAACATGGGCCAACCAAGGGCAATGTGAAATTAAATCAGGGTGTTTAACACAACCATTCAGATATTGCCACGAAGCAAGTTCCCAGAAGATGCCTGCAGCAGCCGGCAAATCCATCCCTCTAGTCTCCCAAATGCTTGTTCGTATGTACAGACTGTACGCCAGTTGAGTGTTTGTAATCTGGGCAGAACTTGTAGTATCGCCCAATAGTTCAGAAAATCTGCCAGACCAGCACCAAAATCCTGCGTGTGCCAGATTGCCAGAGTTTTACCACACACTGAGTCAACTGCATTGGTAAAGCATCTACATATGGGACAACATGAAAATAAAAAAAGCTGCAGGCTTTGGAAATATGATATAAAAACAGGAAGTGCTAGAAACACTAGCGCGAGCTGTTTTATACACCAGTATACATAGGAGTTTTCAGCATTTCCTGTTTTTATGTATTGACACAAAGTGCCTTCATTCTCTTACAATCTAACCTCTTGACAGTGAGTGACAAAGTAAAATATTTAATACATCAACTTACTGGAGGATGTTCCACTGGGTTTTGGATGTTTACTTTTTTTATGGATTTTGCAATAAACTCTAAAGCAAAAACAAAGACAATGAACATGAGTTACAGTGAAAGAAGACTGGAAATATTAACAACCAGGTTATTGGACTATAGAGTGACAGAATCTTACTTCTCACAGTAGATCATCATGAATGATTAACCAAGAGCTTTATCACCTTAGGCTTAGGACACAAGTGACCAGTGTACTGGATCAGAATGAACCTTTGCCATTCCCAAACTCAGCTAAGGTGTCTCTGAGGGCTAGTCATTAGCAGAAGCAAATCTGTCTGGCACAGGGGAAGGGATATGATCCCAAGCCAGCTCTTTTACTCTTACAATGGATAATTAGAGAAAGAGTTTGCAAGTTCCCCCCATGACTGATTGTGTTTCTCCTTGATGCTCCAATTTCCTCACACAGCCCAACGACGTGCAGGTTGGTAGGTTAATTGGCCATTGCAAATTGCCCCAAATGTGTGGGTGAGTGGTAGAATCTGGGAAAATCAATGAGAATGTGGGGTGAATACAAAAAAAAAGGATTAATGTAGGATCATTGTAAATGGGTTAATGGTTAGTGTGGACTTGGTGGGCCGAAGGGCCTGTTACAATACTGTGTCTCAATGACACGAGCACAGGACAAGTCCTGGATGCTAAAACAATGTTATTTTGTGAGAGTGAGGGGATGAGAATACAGAATGCAAAAGGCAATGAGTGTTTGTATGCGAGTGACTGAGTGAGTGGAGAGCTGCAGAAAAGATGGTGCGTGAGGGGGTGCAAGGGAAGAGAGACCGTGAGAGTAAATGTAATTGAGATAGAATGAGAACCAGAATAGTGGCAATTTGTATTCTAGTCCACAACTATCACTTGGAGAGAAGGACCCCAAATCTTTATACCACATTGATATTTTACAAGCAGGGCTATCAATAATTTTTTCTTAAAATTAATAAACCAATCAAAAATCAGGTCTGTGGGTGATAGTGTCACTCGGGTGCGCCCAATCACATTGCTGGTTGTGAAGCTGGAGGCCACGTCTCTCCCAGTCAGGCATCAAGCGGCCGAAGGCTGGCCACATTTTCCTTGGAATGAGCAAAGCTGGTCCTCCGTCATATGGGTAGTTCCAGGTTGAGGGTTCTGGTCAGCCTGGTGAGGGGGTCATTGAGAAGTGATGTTGTCAACAATTTCAATAGTTGGTAATTTTCACAGTGTGTTCCAGTAGGGACTGTGAGATTCAGTCAAGTGTGTGTGGGTGTTGCCAGTGGGAGTGCTTTGTTAGCTGTCAGCCAGTGGCATTTTTCCTTGCAGACATCAGAGGAAACTACTCGAGCTGCATGGATCAGTGCTCCAGTGTTCCTCATGGATTCCCAGAGGTAGATACTCACCATGGTTGTGTGGTGGTCCCAAAGCCAGATTGAGCAACATTTCTCTGCTGTTGGGTCAACCAGGGAAAGTGACTCAGTGTTTATTCCAATGCCTCAGGTGGAATCCCCCAGTTTCACCCTGATCTTGGCTGACATTCTGGAGCTGTGGCTGTCAATTCAGTGTAGGCTTTAGAGAATGACGCCAAGGTACTTTGCATTAGATGGTGGTGGAGTGGATGGCTGTGGAATTGGACATGAAGTTCTTCAGATGGAAGAAGGGCTGATCAAAGTCAGTTTGCAGAGGATGTAGATCTGCTGAGAGTATTTCTTCAATAAACTGAAATTCTTTAGCCTAACAAGCTGGGTCCAAACGTGTGAAGAGCTGTAACTTTGTGGGAGGGAGGTTGCTAAGGAAAAGAGGGCGATGGGATGGTACCTGCCTGGATTGCTGTGGCTTCTTTAACTTGGCAATGGCCATCAACATGGATTGATACCAAACATTTTGGATGATGCCTCCACTGTGGGCCTGCCAGTCCATCAGGTCTGGGAAATTCCTGAGAATCTGTATTCGGGCCATTTTACAGGCCATCATCTTCCCTGCCTGTCAACATCTGAGTTCACAGGAAGTTATCAAATGGTGACATCAATGTTTCCAGGCAATGCAAAAATCTCCATGCCTTTCCAGGTTTTCATGGTTACGTAGGGTATTGTTGTGCCTGAGCAACAGTGCAGAATACACATTGTTCTTTGCTCCTATGCTCAATGTCTTTATGTAAAGGTTATTTCTTTCTTATGGACATTTGCCCAACCTGGAGGCAAGGTTGATATGGGAAAAGACAACTCTACAGACATGTATTTGAAGGGGATCCTTGATCTTCTGTAATGTCTTCAACACATTTATTTCAATAAAGTTACCCTAAAATCTACACCCTGATCTACAAGTGACACGTAGCTGGCTGCACTATACCTCCACATACTCTTTGGAACCCACTGTGAAGTTCTTCTCCCTCTACTATACTGTGTGCAACCTCATCCAGCTTTTCTTCCAAAAAATTGTCCCACAGCTTCAGCCAAAGCTCTGCTCCCTGGAATTCTCTGCCAAAACCTCTTTGTTCTGCTTCATCTGCCCTCAAGTTTCTGAGCAGCCCTGGAAACCTATTGCTTTGATTCTACCTTCTTTCACCTTTCCCAATCCTTTTCTTAATCCAAATTCATCATTTCCAATTCTCTCTGACCCTGTAAATTGGCTTTGGATGTTTGTTTTGTTATACAGTACATGCTGTTTGCACAAGTTGTTTCTACAGTCGAGCCCACACTCAACCTCACCTGATCCAGAGGAAGAGGATCTACCTTGCTGGCTCTTAGTCTTCCAGACTACAGAATCATGACCTGACCAATGGCAGGGCTTCAAATGGCATGCGAGAGAATCCCTTCCCCCCACAAATAAAAGACTTTGGTAGCTGGCAAAGCCCCATGCCCAGCTTTAATGTCTGTCAAGATTGTGAAGGTCTTCAACATTCAGAGATATTTAAAAACTGAAGGCAGTCCCTGGTTCATGCAAGGGTTCCATTTCTGAGAATTGCCCATAAATCAGAAATGTCCATTTTCATAGGAACCCATATCGTATTGTTATACATACCCATGCTATAACTCTTTCATTTCATTCAGTATTCACTCTAACACTTACCATAATTAAACTAATGAAATACATACTGAATCCAGTCACAAATGAGTACCACAAAACATTTTACTATTACATTTTAAAACAATTTTCAAAATAGTATGGGAGAATTGCGTAAAGACAGATTTCCACAAATCAGATCGTCCGTAACCCAGGCAGTCCCTACATTAAATAGTTATCAAATTTAAAACTCAAAATAAAATAATCTAAAAAAACTTAAAGCACATAAATATATAAAACATCCAACATAACTGCAATAAAGTACTTATTCCTCACTAAAATTAATGGGGCTTTAGATCCTAATCTGAACCTGGAACAGTATCCAAGAGTCGAATCCCCTGCCTAAATGTGGTAGAATCTCAGCATGATTACGTTCCGAGGAATCCGGCAGCAGAGCACTACTGCAAATATGGTGCCTACTCCTGCCAAATAAGTTTAGAACTTTCCACAAAAATCCAGACCAGAGTTTGGCATGATCAGGAGAGAACTTATTCTCCACTTCAGTAATAGGTTTATGTGTAATCAAGTAACAAAGCAAAGTTTGCACACTAAATATGTCAATGAGTGAAATGACAGAATAATGAGAGTTTAGAAATCTAGAAAGCAAATCACCTGTAGGGATGCAATTTAATTTGAGCTAGGCTCAAGGATTGACTGAACATTCTGATTGGCATCAAGCCGATTTAAGGTCCTATTCACGGTCGGTTAAAAACAGCAACATTATTTTCAGATATTTCTAAAATAAAATGGAAGAGCAACCTGTAAATGCCCAAGGCTTCGTCTTCAATTATTTTTGCATCATCGTCATTGGCACATGGGTAGTGATAGGACTTTTTGCAGGTCTCCACTTCACATCCAACAGTTGCACCTTTCCTCCTACAAAATGAGCATTTCTGAAACAAGAGCAGAAATGCATTGAAGGTGTGAAAATTCAGCATCCAATTTTCTGGAAATCCTGATCATTTGGCAAATGGTTAAATCATGAGCCCATGAAGTACTGATCATCAACAGAGCAACTAGCCGCAGACCTGCATCCTCATGAGGTTGGCTGTATGCAAGTGGGAATGGGAGTGGGAACATGCAGAGTTGGGACCTGAAGCGCTTAGAGGTTTCAGCTTTAAACTTATCAGCTGAAACTCACTGTGTTCTGCTTCCTGCACGACCTTTAAACTCACCAGGGGCTCAATTTCCCAGTCCCTTTAAACTCACCAGCTTCACAGGAAAGTTTATTATACTACTGTGCAACATGTTTAAAAAAGTAGAATAAAAATGTGTTGGGTAATATGAGTAACATCCAATAGTCTGGAAAATCTGCTCATCTGGCATCACCAAAGTCCCAAGGGTGTCGGATTATCAGAGTTTTACTGTAGTGCAATTCTTTTTCCTTTCTTTCCTGGACCTTTAGTTATTTTCCCACTCCAGTCTGTTGTTGGCAGATCAGGCCAGCACCAGACCTGCCAGCACCAGACTGGAGAGGGAAAATAACATCAGATATGTTTGGCTATATTTATGTGAGTACATGTACATGTGTGCACGAGTGCAAAAACACCAACATTGCACAAGTTCTCAGAAAACAGGCAGGACAGAAAATACTGCATAAAGCAATGAAAAGCAGAAAAGAATGAAAAGCAGAAAACAAAGTCGGTAGCAATTTTAAGACTTGAGAGCATAAAATAAACCAGTAAAACATCTGGTTTAAAGCACAAAGGGAATCCGAGTCAGATGTAATCATTGCATATGTCTGGAATAAGTTTAGTTTGTAAGGAGTCTAACAGGCCTGTCTTGACTGGTTATCAAACTACAGAACAGTTATTATCGGAATGTGAACTGCAAGAATCAGTTGAAGGGTGTGGTGGATCAAACTTTGTGCAGAAAGTTTTGGACTACCCTCTTTGAACCAGGATTTTATTATACTTTCTGAGGGAGGCGAGTGAAATATATTTGAAAGAGTGATAAGTAGTAGCAGCATCAGGTTGATTTGAAGACAAACCATGAGCTGATCACTTCCTAAAACCAGAGGTGTAATCCCAGCTTCCTTGATCAATACATCGAGGGATCTGCTAGAGACGGTGCAACAGTAGACCTCCCCCTGGGGAATGAGGTAGGGCAAGTGGCAGAAATGTCTGTCAGTGAGCACTTTGGGTCCAGTGACCATAATTCTAGGTTTTAAAATAGTTATGGAGAAGGATATGACCAGTTCACAGAATAAGGTCCTGAACTGGAGCAGAGCAAATTCTGGAGCCATTAGATAGGATCTTGCTGTGGTTGATTGGGTGAGATTGTTTGCAGGGAAAGGAGCATATGCCAAGTGGGAGGCCTTTAAAAGTATGGTGTTGAGAGTTCAGGGCTTGCATGTTCCTGTTAGGGCAAAAGGCAAGGCTGGCAGGTTTCGGGAACCCTGGTTGACAAGAGATATTGAGGCTCTGGTTAGGAAAAGGAGGCATACATGGTGCATAAGCAATTGGGAACTAATGAATCTCTTGAAGACTACAAGTGTAGGGGTGCACTTAAAAGAGAAGTCAGTAGAGCAAAAGAGGGTACGAGAAAGATCTGGTGGGCAAAGTGAGGCAAAATCCCAAGAGGTAATCAAGAGGAGGAGAAAGGCCTTTGACAAGGTCTCTCATGGCAGGCTAGTCTGAAGGTTAGATTGCATGGGATCCAGGGGGAGATAGCAGGTTGGATTCATAATTGGCTAGGGAGAAAATAGGTCCCCTTAAAAATCAGCATGGCCATCTGTGTGTGGAACCAAAGGAAATGGGGGAAATGAGTGGTTTTGTATTGGACCACATACACAGCAGGGAGGAAGTATTGGAGGCCTTAAAGTGCATTAGGGTGGATAAGTCCCCAGGGCCTGACCTGGTGCATTCTCAGACCTTGTGGGAAGCTGAAGGAGGAATTGTGGAGGCCCTTGTAGAGATTTTTGCTTTATCTCTGGCCACAGGTGAGGTAATTTATATAAACAATTTGGACGTGAATGTACTAGGCATAGTTAGTAAGTTTGCAGATGATACCAAAACAGGTGGTGTTGTAGATAGTGTAGAAGGTTATGACAAATTACAGGGAGATCTTGATCAGCTAGGTATTTGGACCAATGATTGCCAAATGGCTTTCAATCCAGATAAATGCGGGGTATTGCATTTTAGGAGATCAAACCAGGGTAGGACTTGTATGGTGGATGGTAATTTCCTGGGGAGTGTAATGGAACAGGAGTGCTTATGCAAAGTTTACTGAAAGTGTCATCACAGGTAGATAGGGTGATGAAGCAGATATTTGGCACGCTGGCCTTCATCAGTCAGGGCACTGAGTGTAGGAGTTGGGAATTTATGTTGCAATTATGTAAGACGTTGGTGAGGCTGCACTTGGAGTATTGTGTACAGTTTTGGGCACCCTGTTATAGGAAAGATGTCATTAAACCAGAAAGAGTGCAGAAAAGATTTACCAGGATGTTGCCTGGACTTGGGGGCCGGAGTAACAAGCAGAGGTTGCATAGACTAGGACTTTACTCCCTTGAAAGTAGGAGATCAAGGGGTGACCTGCTAGAGATATACAAGATCATGAGGGGCATAGACAGAGTGAAAG
>JARFYF010000074.1:63838907-63857637 GCA_030265395.1 Rhina ancylostomus | reverse complement strand
ATGATACCTAGACAAAACTACCTTGCTCAGTGCTCAGGCCAAGCTCCCAGGAACGAGTGCACAATGGAATCAAGCAGCTGCTCAGCACAGAGATACAGGGCTTAGCTGCATCCTGGGTGATGTTATGGTTTGTTGGTCATTACCAAGGAATGGTAGCAGCTGCTATCTGTTGATCAATCCTCCAGATCCAATGGTTTCTCTGATTACCTCCTATCCTGTGATGGAGGCCGTTGTTTCCCCCTCTCTTTGTGTGGCTGCACAGCTTTCCAGCCTGAGACTTCTTGATAGTAACATGAAGAGTGGTTGCTACCCTTTGAGCTTGTGCAGCTAAACAGAGTGAGGGAGTTGGGGCATTATAAACAATGTACCGTATTCTTTGAAGGCCACCACATCAGCATTAATCATAAATCCTGGTGGTCCAGTCAAAGACCCACAAAAATGAAAGAAGAAATTCTCTTTCTCTCTGACCCAAATTTCTTTACGCTTCATCTTGCAGCCTAGGTTTCTCAATCACTGGAAATGTTTGTTTACTTTTGTCTTACTTTTGCAATTTAAAAAATTCTCAAATTAAAATTTGAACTTTTCATTAGATTTTCTTATACACAGGAATTTGGCTGTTTCCCTTTCTTCCCTACAGCATGGAACTTCATCTTTGAAATTAAGTTAACTACTGTTAATTTTACCATTATGACTTTATTCAATCATCTTTGTATACAAAATCTCATTCCATATAACTTACATTATATGGAGTCTTACCAAGATTTAAATACATTATAACAATCAAAAATTAGTTTTCATGTCCTTAACTATTTGCAATGCTGCCTTTAATTGGTCCAAGTCCCTCCTGTGCTACTCCACAGTTTTCTCCCAAAGTATAATAATTACATTTTACTTCATTTAATGATTTCATTTATTAAATAGATAGCCCATTTACATACTAAAAACTGTTGCCTTTTTACTGCCAATGTGATTACTGGCAACTACACTGCTATTTTTCTGTTCACAGTGCAGACCCACATTAAGATAGGCACATTATATGCAACAATAAAGTGCAGCATTAACATGAGGTACAAGTGGGGGAAAGTAAAGCTACAATTCCCTTTGAAGTAACATCCTGATCTTTCACCTTGAGATCCTCACCCATTTATTCGCTCACAGATTTATCAACAATCATGCACCCATTGTTTAAAAGTGTTTCTTAGTGACAACTTTCTAACATCTATTTCTTGATTATTATCCTTAGACTCAGGGTGCACTGGTCAATGCTGCCATTGATCTTTGGGCCATCTCACAACACCATTAATGTACAGTCTAGAAGATGCAGTTAGTGAGGAAGAGATGCTGAGATGAGGAATTAAAGTCCAATGTCCCCAGTCACATTGCCACCATCAACAGCACAGCCATCACGAGGTGACTTTGGACAATTATGCCAAGCTTATGTTGCCAGGTGAAATGCAAATTTATATGCTGATCAACAGTATGGTGCATACATAAACAACATAAGGTAGACAATACAGATGATCTTCCAAAAAACTGCAGATACTGGAAATCTGAAATTATAAAAGAAAGTGCGGGAAAAAGCAGATCAGGCAACATCTGTGGAAAGAGAAACAGTTAGCATTTCAGCTTGAAGATCTTTAGTCAAAGCTGGGACGGCGAGAAAACAAATTAATATTAAGTTACAGGGAAGGTTGAGGACAGATGGATAGGTCAAAGAGAATATCTCCATTACAATTAAGTCTGGGTTACCTGGGGGATAAGCTGTAAATGAGGTTGTCTGGTAAATAGGTTAATGAGGCCAGTGATAGAGAGAGAACATAGTCCTTTGTTCATAAAAAGCTATATAATGAGGATATCGGAGAGTGAGGATACAAAAAGATATGTAAAAGTTGTGAAATGCAGGGCAATAGGACATGCCAGCAGGTCAGGCTGTGTTAATGGAAAGTGGCTCAATAGCAAAGATGGGTGCCCTGGCCCCTTCTGATACAGAAAAAGCAAGTACCTAAAGTTGTAGTATTCAGTATTGAGTCCAGAAGGCTGCAATATGTCCAGATGGAAGACAAGGTGCTGTTCCTCAAGTTTACACTGGACTTTATTATAACACATAGATCAAAGTGGGAATAGGAGTTTCACACCAAAGGAGCACATGCTGCCTTTCTGGAAGTTTTGTCTTTCAAGTGAAATGTCAAACTGATGCCCCGCCTGTGTTGATGCTCCAAACAATCCCTAAAATTCAGCATCAAGCAGCCAGGGAGCAAGTGCTATCATATGGGATTGATATCATAGGATATCATAGGATACTTGATGGCCTGCATGAACAAAGTGGGTCAAAAGACTTGTTTCTGTGCTGTACCATGACTTTATGATAAACCCTAAAAAGACAGTGGAACATGTTTCCTCATGTTGATAGCCACCTTTCCCTACAGCACACATCAGCAATATTATCCAGCATAGTGTACTATTGCCTCCTTTGGGAAAGTTTCAGTGCAACATCACTATCTGTGACCTGTGGAATGACATCAAAATCTAGGTGTATAGTGCAACCATCATCCACTGTCTTTATCATGTGAATCACGAGTGACTCTTGACATAAGTTGTAGAACGTAGGAAATGATGCTTCTGTTGAATCCTCTGCATTGAGAAAATCAATGCAGAACATATGTTCTTGACAAAACCAACATCCCCAACATTAAGGCAATAATTCTCAGTATCAACTCCAATGGCATGGACACTGTGGACACATACCTGACTTTCAGCCCTCCAAATAAGCTTCACAATCCTAGCTTAATCACAGCCAGAGAAACTAAAGGCAGTCAAAGCAAATGTAACAAAGACCGACTGAAGGCATACCTCGGCAAGCAGTGTTATCACGATCTGGGAGCCATTGGCCACCAAATGATGTCAGTGGAGTTAAAATGTCCATCAAGTCTGCTTCAAAGAAAATCTTGCTCTAGAAAAGGAAGAAAGTGTAGAAAGGGAAACAATTCATAGCTGAAAATGTCTGCAACTTGTGCAGATGGATCTTTGGTTGCAGGAGCAGATTAAATGATTCAAATGCAACCAACTTTCAGTTTACATTTCACACACAATGTTTTAACAAAGAATGATAACATCAAAAATAAAGACTAATATCAACAGATAAAAAGTATAGTTGCAGGAAGGATACAATATGAAGCAGACAGGTTAGTCCAATGGGTGCAAAACTCTTTGTTCACATTTTATTTCTCTCCAGTTTACTGAATATATTAGAAGAGACAGATCAATAGAAAATAGTAAAATTAGTGACATTATATATAATGTTAGAGCTTCTAGAATGATGTAGTAACCATGCTTGGCATTCAAGTTCACTCAACAAGAACTCAATTTACAATTAACGAGTTAGGAAAATAAATTTATGTAGTGCATTTCATATCCTCAGAACACCCCAAGGCAATTCATCTTCATAGAAGTATTTTGTTTAAAAAGCACCCAGCTTTGTAATATAGTAAAGATTTCCTAATGTGTAACATTTGTAAGCAGAAGTTCAAATCTACAAATTCTGTGCATCCACCACAGCATAATTCTTTTGACAAATTATACTTAGTTTACAAACAAACACATAATTTCACTCCAGAAATAAGAAATGGCAATTGTGAAACAAATTAAAATGTATACGAATCAAATATAAAATAAAATTCAGAAAACAGAATTGAACTGAACACAGCTTAACACAAAACATTTTTAAAAATTCAACGATCTCATTGTGTATAATAAACAAAATACAGCTGTGCAATTTAGTAAAACAAGCTAGTCTGGTTAATTCAGTTAATCAAAACTAGTGGCAGAAATGAGCCTTTACTTTTAAATTTACATTTATATATTTCTAAATTGATATGTTTTTCATTAGTCATTACACAATCAAAACTGAGGCATCAAGTGTCCACAAACATGGAATCATCTTTTGGAATATCTACTACTTCAAGACTGGGATTTTTACTGATGATATTTCTTTCTTTCGGTTTGAAGCTGGTAACTCCAAACCAAAGTAATACACCACCAGTCCTACAGCAGAGACATAAACTTGTCTTCACAACTTTCCGGCGCTCATAAATGGGTCATGCCCTATATACCAGCAAAACAACTGTAGAAGAGGATTCTGGGTGGATGATTGATCCCACATTTGACCGGAAAACCTGCAACCTTCATCAACGGTGCATTACAGCCTTATGCCAGGAGTGCAAGAATAAACACAGTATACATTGGATTTAAACAGAATATGCTGGAAACACTTAGTTTTTTTTTTGATTTCCATTTACACGTGGAAGGAGAAACAGACCTGAAATATGAACTGTTTCCCTTTCCACAGATGTTGCCTGACCTGCTGAGAGTTTCCAGTATTTTCTTCTTTTATTTCAGATTACCAGCATCTGTAGTTTTATTGATTTCCATTCACATTTGATTTAAAGTCATTAATTTTAATCACAACTTCTTCATTCAATCATCTTCTCTCCTCTTCCAACTCACTGGTACTGATCTCATAAATGAGAAATATGCATGTACTTCACTCAAAAGGTTAAGTTATTTTTGTAAATCAGTGATCGTCACTAGGTTATTTGACCAAGGTGTAGGGTTGGACACGTCTTCCCCCAGCACCCCCCCCCCCCAACCAAGCAGTTTCCACTATAATCAATGAATAACACACAGGAGTGACAAAGCAATCTTCAACAGTTTAAATCAGGTAACACCTCAAAGCAGAAATCACAACTGAAACCTACTGCTGTGTAAAGCTAAGCACAATTAACTTGCCATCCTTTAGTCACACACAGAAAATCCATCTTTCTGCACACAGGCTTAGTCATTGTAGTCTTATGATAATCACAAGATCCATAAATTCAATTACTTTTAACCTTCAAGTTCCATTAAGTCCAGGTGCAGGATAATAAAGACAGAAGTACAATTAATTGTCCAACGAAAATGTAAGAAAATGGTGAGGTCTGCAGAATCATTTTCATTTATTTGTGACGTATGAGATTATATTATTATTGTGTTTCCCAGTGAATGAAGATACCTCTGCTGGAAGAACTTAGAGAATTATATCTCCATTTCTCAACCCCATAAAGATGAAGCTGGCTGAAGGCATCACACTATAAGATTTCTGCATTTGATGGATCCACAAAAACACGGAATTTCTTCTTCGGGTATGGTTCCCACTGAGTAACTGTAGTCCCATGTCAACTCTGATCCTGCTTTAATATACCTAATGAAAACAGGCAAACAATGAGTCTCTAAATTAAGGAGCAGGTGGCCTTCTTTGTTAAGAGAGCTTTCAAACAATTACAACTGACAGAAGTTACACATCAGGATCAATGGCATGGTTAAATATGGTAGAAAGTTCAATCACTTTATATTATCCTTATTAAACAAGTCCAGAGTAATAAATGAATTAAACCCAAATGTCAGCTGTTTTCAGAAATTCTTATTAAAAATAAATCTATTAATACATTTATCAAATAAACATTGTGCATTTGTCTATTAATATCCGCTTACCTATTGGTAAAAAATGCCACCCAAGGGAAATTCTTATCATGAGTATCTACAAAAACACTTTGCACCATGAGGTTTGGATCACAGCTATGCTGTAAACAAATAGATGAATACAAGATCAGAGTACACAAACCAGGACAAGCCAGCTAGGAAAATAACATTTCATGGAACATAGGAACTGTTATCAGTGCATATAATTCAACCTTTCAAATTCAGCCAAGTTTCAAAAAAAATTATAACAGACACTAGAGAAGTCAAGAAAGGGAAGAGTCAGAGACTGATTTGATGCAAGTGACACAGGGTAGAAATTGGCTTCAAAGATGACAAAAAACAAGTTCTATATGTGAGCAGGAACCAGGACCAATACAGTGAATGTACTGGAAAAGAGGAAAGATAGCTCCCAGTGAGACTGAAACAAGGACTGTTCTATGAATCCCAAAAAGATTCAGGCTGAGCTTGGACCTATGCAGGACCTTTGATCTGGAGGAATTTCAATGTGAGAATGAGTCCAGCCAGGTAAAAGAGGGTAGTGGTCGAGGGAAACTGGTTGAGCCCTCAGAAGCAGTGGTGAGATCATCCTGGGAAATACATAAAATTTACAAAGATGTTTACTTCTAACAAATGTTTTGCAGTTTTTATTTCCTGTGATTATGAGTTACTTACATTAAGAAAACGTCCTATGTTTCCTTCTTCTGTGGCATCCAAAAAATAACAGCAATCCCCTTGGTCATCACCTTTACAAATTCTGTGTAATTTTGACACCAGTCCCTTGTGATTGTTATCTGGAATCGATCTGTTTTGTGTGTTTGCATTTTCATTGTTTATGTTATTTTCTTGTTTATCCGTTTCCTGTGGAGTTTGTTGAGAGAACAAGGGACATTCAAGAATGTTTCCACTCAAAGGGGTAGAGTGGCTTCTTCCATAATCATCGCTGCTCCTTTTTTCTGAGACTCCTATAAAGTTACAAATTTATACAGTTGTGAAGTCAGTCAGGCATATTTCCAATGCTAACCTTCAGCCAAACAAACTGTCAATCAGGGCACATTTAGGTGCAATCGTGGGGTGTGCCCAATACTTGCTCAGAAGTCACCTGAAAATAAAATCAAAATGTTCCACTGTACTTCAAATTAGTACAGAGAAATGAGGTGGTCTCAATGTGAAGACAGGACTTCATTTTCACAGTAGCTGCATGGTGATACTGATATAAACCAAAATAGACTAATGAGAACGAGATTAAGTTTTTCCTCCATGTGTTGGTTCCCAAAATATAGGTTCTAAGTCCAGTCTGCCAGCCATACCAATTCAGTGTTAGGACGACATAGAGGTCTCAGCTTTCATGACTTTTCTATCCTGAATGCTTCTCTCATGAGGTACTCAATGAGTCACACTATTTATCAACTGACAGATTATGTTAGTTGGCTGTCCATCCTGTTGACTGATATGAAATGTGAGTCTATATCAATGACTCCCATGACTACATCCTTCTATTTGTGTACCACTATCACCATAACAGTGGATATGTTCGTATGCTGCTAATGGGCAAGTCTGGGATGTCAGATGATAAAGACCTAATTTTGTGAATATGGCTTTTTAGTCCATAGAATACCGGAATGGAATTCTGATACACACCCAGATGTTTATGAGGAGGATTTTGCAGGGTTTATTAGATTGGAGGCTCCTCTGTCATATTGGAATTTGAAATTAATACAGAGTGGTCCATCCTATTCATCATTGTCATGCTACTCTGCAACTGTTTCAGAGGACAGCTGAGAATCAACCACATTGTTACAGGCCTGGAGACAGAAGTAATAATGGAAAGTTTCTTTCTTTAAAAGATTTTAGTGAACCAGTTTGCTTTTATTGTCAATCCAACAGTTTCAAAGACACCATTGTGGATATTAGTCCCCAAAGTCAAATTTTTAATATTAAAATAAACCATATTCAAATGTATCATGGATATTCTGGGATTTTAACTTGCAAATTAGGAGCCCAGTAATACAAGTACTATGGCATCACCTGACTTGCACACAATAAGGGATTACATAAAAAGAGAAAAGCTGATCAAAAACAAGTTGGGGGTGGGGGAACCATGTAACACTGAATGACTTGGTTCTGGCAATCTTGGACTGCAAAGTGCTTCACATTGCTCCTTTGATGAGAGGATGTGGTTAAGGATTACAATAATAGAAGAGGCTGTATGCTTCAGTTTGCAAAAACAAAATGGCTGTGTGGTTAATGTCATACAGGAAGCATAAAGAGAAGATAACAAATAATCCTTTGAGCTGGTACATGCACCTTTAGTCTTGAAAAAAAGATTTCCTGTGCCCTGAGAGTCTAGAACAGAGGCAGCAAGTGAAGAACCTGCCAAGATATTTGGAACTGAGTAACTACGATGGATTAAAACTACAAGGTGTATGGAATTGAAGGTAGTTGCAGAAATGTATGCAGAGGCATCATCGCTGTATGTAAGAGGTAACTGAAATCACATCAGATCAGTTAGAGACGTTGGGGAACACCAGGAAACTAATCAAACAGTACAGAATTGGTAATTAATACTGAAATCAGTTTAGTAACACTACTATGATGAAAGATCACTAACCTGAAATGATCAATCTCTTTCTCTCTCCACAGATGCTGCCTGACTATTTCCAGCATTTTCCATTTTTATATATTATTGGAATTAGTCATTAATATTTCTTTTTACTGGATCTTGCAAACTGAACAGTAGTGCTTATAATGAATGGGCTTCAAACCAAACCAACCTCAATCCAATGATCTGCACTGCTGTTACAGCACACCTACAGTAATTCATTCAAATAGATAACTGCTTTTGTTGAATCCTTAACATCTTCACTGCAAGCAACAACTTTATTTTGAAAGAGATCATAAGATGGTGTTCATTATTTCTGAAAATTAGAAATCTGAAAATTCTTTTGTTTAAGTCACCTGAATGCAGTGGCTTTCTTCCCCACACCATGACCTGCAGCAGCTTCCACGGGTCTAATCCTGCTCTCCCAAACCTCCCATTTGTCACATATGATGACCCTTGACCGCATTAAAAACATCAGGTTCCAGACTTACACTGACACCTCAAAGTCACCACCACCTCTCAAACCCTCCACTGTTTCACTCGTCCTGTGGTTTTTCTAATGTACAGTTTAGAGAAGCAAAATGTTCCTATGTATGAACAAGGACCGACGCTAATGGGCTAATGCATGGACCACAAGCTGCTTTTCTGTAAAGAATTGCTGGCTGGCTGCAGTTCATGCATCAGCATGTTCTGGACTTCTGTGCCTTGCAATGCAGCACAGAAGTACAGAATCTGCTGAAGGTCAGAGGTTGGATGTATCTGGCCTCTTGCAGAGCCACTGAACTCATCAAATCCAGGGAGGTTATGTAATGTCCCAAGCTGATAAGACTTCACACCTGGCCCATCAGCTTTATTCTAGACATAACTGACACAGCTGATGTAGCCCCGTTCATTTGAATGGGGTTGCTGACTTGCACTAATAAACTGGTTTAAAAAAGCATATTAATTAATTTGGACCCAAGTAGCTGGAACTGCTGTCATCTGTGTTAGAACAACGAAAATATTTAATATTTTTAAATTAATCTTTATAAGAAATGTGCTCACAGTAAACTCATTATTTAAATTTATTGTGAATGTGAAACACAGGCCGGGTTCACAAAGATTTGGTTCATTGTCTTTGGTTCCCACCAGAAACCTAATTCCATGGTCCCTGACTTCATCACTCCCCTGAGCTTAGCCAATCTGAATCAGGTTTCTTCTTGACCCTCAGCTGAATCTCAAGGGATGCCAACTTTCCTTTCAAAACACTATCCATTTGTTTTTTCACTACTGAAACCCACATTCATATCCTTGTTCACTCAGAGCTTCCTATTTCAATGTTATTCTAGAGAGCCTCCCATCTTCCACAGTCCATAAACTCGAGGTCATCCAAAACGCTGATGCCTGAAATCTCAACTCACTAGTGAGCTCACCGACATAGACAGGCTCCTGCTCTGGAAACTCCTCAATTTTAAAGTTCTCATTTTCAAATACTTCCACATCCCCACCAATTCGCCACATCCTATATATTGGTATATTTTCTACAGCAGGGAATTCAATCTTTACTTATATTACAATAACATAATGAGAATGCACATGGAGTGCAGGGCACAGATTTGGTCTACTTGCATAAAAAACTTTAGGCCTAGAAAATTTGCTTTAAAGGGAGTGCAGTGAAGATTCACAACACTGGTTCTAGAGATGGTGGGTCAACCAGAAGAGGAGAAATTGATTAGACTACGCCAATATCCTCGAGATCACATTGAAACTTATAAAATTCTCACAGGACAACAGGTTGGATGCAGGGAAGATGTTTTCCTCGGTTACAGGTGGAGTTGGGAAAGAGTCTAAAAGGCATAGATCACCGTCTTGGGACACAGAGCAAGACATTTAGGATTGAGGTGACAAAGATTTTTTTTTCACTACAGGGTAATGAACCTTTGGAATTCTCTACTGCAAAAACTTATAGAAGCCAAGTCATTTAATATTTTGGAGAATAACTTCTTTACACATAAGGAATAAAGGGCTATCAGCCATGTCTTGTATTGAACTGCAGAGCAGGCACAAAGGACTGACTGACCTACTCCTGCCCCTATATTTTACGTTCCTCTATTCTTTGTTAACATCAACAGCTCTATAATGCTTAATGTAAAGACCACTCAGTTTATATTGAGCAAACTGTCATTAATGGGATTTGACTGCTAAATGCAGTAGTCAGTAAAACCAAACAGTAACATAAGCAACACATCTCCATTTAAAATAAAATTGTTGTTGGCTCTACCGGACAATCTCTACTCAGTCGTTGCAATTGTATCCAAAATCTCACTATTAAAGAAATCAAGTGTGATCTGTTTGAAACTGCTTCAGGACATAACTTTTCATTATATCTGCAGATATTCAGAACCTGATCTAAGTATACAGTAGTATTTATTTAATTGTAAAATATACTTTGCACGTTCAATCCATTACACGTGCTATGTAACAAATCCACATAGTGAAGGAAGATATTTAGTGTAGTTTCCGTTATAGATAGCAACAATGGACTATGCATGTTATAAGCTGCAATTGTTCAAAAATACTAACAACTCGATAATATTGAGGCTTTAGACCTTAAAATAATGATTTTTCCTTTCTTGAAATACCTTTATCACTGTTGATCAGTTGATTATCTGACAGAGTCTTGCGTTTCTTTGGTGAAGAATGCTGAAATGTTCTGGAGAGTCTTTTGGGTCGGTCTGCTGATGATCCACTTTCATCCTCCTCTGAACTACTATGCATTACCAAAATCTGGCCCTGAAGCAAAAAAAAAAGTTGATTTTCAAGGAAGAACAGATTTCAATGAAAGCAACTTATTGTAACATGCTGATATTCACGAAGAGTTAATTCTCTCTTCTCCCCCACCCTCCTATCGGGCAGAAGATACAAAAGCCTGAAAGCAAGTAGCACCAGGCTCAGCATCTATCTTGCTGTTATAAGACCATTGAACGGTCCCCTAGTTCGATAAATGGATTCTTGACTTCGCAATTTAGCTCATTATGGCCTTGCACCTTATCGTCTACCTGCACTGCACTTCTTCTATAACTAACACCACACTTTCTCAGTAACTAACACTTTATTCCGCATTCAGCTGTTGTTTTCTTTTGTATTACCTCAATGCACTGATGTAATGAAATGATCTGCATGGATGGCATGCAGAAGCAAAGTCTTTCACTGTACCTCAGTACATTTGACAAATAAGAAGCCAATTTACAAAGAATACAGAACACTCAAGAGGAAGAATAATATGTTAATGCCTTAAAGCAGTTTAGTAAATGTCTGACCTTTAACTAATTAAAGGAAACACAGTCCTGCCAGACATACAAACAAGATATTTTAAGGGATTAGACATTGTAAGAGTCAAATAAGCCTAAACTTCTCTGTAAAATTATTATTCTGCAACAACACATTGCTTTGGATGCTCTGCTGACTTCTGATGGGTTATGAGTCATCAGTATTTTCCATTATTGTAAAAACTGATTCTTTTTAGGCAAGTGAGAGAGTGAGTGACATGCAGAGTTTCCCTCAGCGTTAACCCTTATCTCTCTGTGGGAATGTGGAAAAGTTAGCAACTTGCTAATATTCATATATAATTACTTTCCAGCATTCTTACACTTTGCTATATTACAAATTAAAAATAATTGTATTGCTTTTATTCTCAAAGCTTTATTTATTATTTGTTAGAAGTAGGGAAAAGATAGTTAAAATGTTAGGTTCTATTGAGAGTTAAAACTCGTCATCTTCAGACTGCTAGGTTGTGTCATTAACTGTGAAAACAGTAGAAGAAACACAAGCCTGTACTGACGACTGACATTATGTCTGTGATTGGATAGATATCTCTGCACTTTGGCTTTTGGTTTCCTTTAAGTGAAGAAGGCCAGGATGTGGGTAAGTGAATCAGAGTCATACAGCATAAAAACAGGTCCTTCAGCCAACAAGTCCATGCTGACTATCAGGTAACCATCGCTACTACCCACATATCTTTGGCACATGGGAGGGGAGGAAAGCAGAGCAGCCACATGATCATAAAGAGAATGTGCAAACTCCACGCAGGTAGCACCCAAAAACTACATAGTCAGGAAATACCATAATTGGTGTAACAATTACACTAGTCCCAAGCATACAGAGATTTACAATTTACAATTAAAGGTTGTGTGTGCAAACAATCTGGAAACTGAACTTTGATTAGAAAAAAATCTTACATTGCTCCCAGATCTTGTCCCTCAGTTTTTACACTAAGATAACCTGGACAAGCAGGAGACATTTACCACTCAACATATGTTCTGACTACAGAAACACTTTTGTGTAACAACACCTAAAAGGAAAGTACATGTATCAATTTCCACATCAGCTGCATAATCCTCAAAGTTTTGTTGTAATATTATAAAAAACGTATTCCCGTCCACCACTGTTTAGCACATAGTGAAATTTGTGCATGCATAATCTTAACATCCAAAATTTGAATAGATGCCAGTAATAACAAATCTACACTGGGAGCTGAATATTTAGTTGCCTTTTGCATTTTATGTTCAACTGAAATTGTGTGTGCCAATTAAGGCAGATATAAAAGAAAAAAATACAATTCAAAAATCAGCACAACATCCTCTCAGTTGTTATTTAACCAGCCCAGCTGGTTAAATAACATTTATTTCACAACAACCACAAAAACAATTAACTGGAAGTTACTCAAAGCCAGTTGGATGCTTTTATTTTCACCTGCTCCTGAAGTTTTCTTCGTTGAGCCTGAAGAAGGGCTGTCTTTGTTTTAGGCCGTTTGATTGATGTCAATTCAGAGTCATGCAAATCAGACTTTCTAACTCCAGATTTTTTCCTTCTGTTACAAAAGATGGTAAGGAGGGGTTACATCAACAAAGAGAATTCAAGTCAGCTTAGCTTTACTCACTAATATTAAAACTCCAGTACACACCTTTGTAAGAGGATTATGTACTTTTTAAAACTAAGTAAAAGAAATGTTGCTTGTAAAAGTATGTTAACATGACCACTGAAACTCCAAAATGGGCTCCAGAAGTGCACTACAGAAGAAACAGTTAAACATACAGTATTCCATCAAGTTATCTCATTTTCGCTCCCAGACACTTAACATTTCTCATATTCCTTCTAAAACACACAATTCTCCTTCTCACAGAGAAACTATTACAAAGAACCATATTCTCCATCATCCATCTGTTCTTCTCTTCACCAGTTCTTTCATACTGCATTGCTCAAAATTGCTGTGGGTGATTCCTGGTGATAAGGTCCCAAATGGCACCTCTTCCAGAAGAAATATTCTACTACAGTAAAAACATTACTATCCAGCATCCTTGGAGAATGCAGTTAGTCACACATGCCGGCTAGTTGTGAGTTAAGTATATTTTCACGTAATCAATAATACTAAAAGGTTATAGAATATAGAAAATGAAATACAATATTCTACAATACTTAACTATTGAGTGGGCAAGCAGTACTATCTAGCAGGCAAGAGGCTGTTACACTCTTTCAAGGAAGTTCTGGGAACCTTCCTTAATATTTACAGTGTCCACTTGGTTATCTCTTGCTGTGACAGAGCTTGGAGTAGAGTGTCGAGTCTGGTGTTGGGCATGTGAAAGATGTGGCTTGTCTACATGAGTGTACTTGTAATAAGTGCCTCAGTGTTGGACAGGGAGATGAGGTTGACGTAGATTTGGAGAACTATGAAGAGACTGTGTTGGCAGCACCTTTGAATGCTTTAAAGTTTCTGCCTCAGGTGCACATAGGAAAGCAAAGATTACTCCTACCCAATAAACTGTGAGCTTTGTGCTGAATCTGAGGTCTTGACATTCAAACACCAAGTTCCTCAGATGGCCAAAAGTCACTAAAGGCAATGGAACATTTCATCATCAATACCTGCCTTTACAGAGGGATGACTCCCAAGGTATGAAAAGCAGTCCATGGTTTTCAGGACCCTATGGAGAAGCTTTATTGTCTGAGGATGGTTTTGAAAATGAGGGCAGATTAGTAGAGGTCCTTTTGTTTTGCGGAAGTGCAAGACCTTTTCTATTGTGTGACTCAATGAATAGGTGAATGATGCCCTGGAGCTCAGCCTTCAAAATCATGTGTATGCAGCTGTTCAATGACCAAGGTTGGAATGATCTTGGTTCTGGAGCAAAAGTTACACAGGATGAACAGTTCTCTTTATCTTTATACGTATATACATTACATCCACCCCAGCACAAAGTTTGCTGGAAGTGAGGTACAGAAATGTGTTGAGAAAGATTGAGAAAAGCATTGGAAAGATAACCTGGTCTTGCTTGACACCATTCTACACTGAGATTGAGGCAGTTATGCAGTGAATTAAAGTTTGCCTGCCATCATGGAGACAGATCCAAGGTGAAGATTGATTTCTGAGTCAGTCAGATTTGAGAATCCTTCTCAACTATATAGTCCAAAAACTTCTGCGAGATCAAAAAGTCCATGTACAGTGGTTAATGCTGCTCCCCACATTTTCCCTGGAGCTGACATGCAGTAAAGATCATATCCATTGTTCCTCTAGATGAATCCACACTGAAAATGGGAGCGCCCTTTGCCGATAAGGAGAAACCAGTAGGAGAGCACTCTGGAAATGGTTTTCTCTGTGGCAGAAAACAAGGACCAAGCTGTTGGATTCCTTGCTCCTCTGAAGTTACTGCAATCAGATTTGTCTCCTTCCTTAAAACTAGTTTCCTGGCATATCTTCCTCTCTGCAGGCATGGGAGATGCGGTTCTGAATTTGTGCCTGAAGATGCTCACTGTCAAGTTTTGGAACTTCAGTAGGAATACATATGTTTCCAGTTGTTTTTTTAGCTGGCATGTAGCTTTTTCAACTTCTTGTTCATCAGATCTGGCAGCAAGATTGGTCCAGATAATGTGCTGTGAAATGAAGTCAAGGGTGCTCAGGTCAAGGACAGAGACACAGTTGTCTTTCGAATTGTTCTCCTAGCAGACAATGATTGACGCATTGCCCTTGATAAGTTTACCTCTGTTCTTGACTCAGAGGAATGAGGCCAAGGGTCTGTGGGCTGTGAACTGATTTGACTGGAGAATTCACATGTCATGATTATCAGCAAATTGCTGGACCTCCTGCACTCCTTGTGCCCACCAGCTGTTGTTTGGGACAAGTATTTCTGCTGTATCTTGGCCCATATAACTAATTATTTTTCCTTGAGCCATGTTGGAGCTTCCAATCTAAGAACGGCTTGCAATTGCACATGGATCTCAAGTCATTCTTATCAAACCAGTTCTGGTGTTTTCTGATAGAAAAGCCAAGAGTCTCTTCACAGGTATCAACTATTACAGGATGCAAGAGAGAAAAGAACACTATGGAAATTCTTCAGCTCCTGTTGGTTGCAGAGTCATCAGTTTATCTGTGAGGCACTGTCAGAGTAGAGCTATCTTTGCAGGCTCCTTGAGAACTCATCACTGATTTTCTAGTGACAGTATATTCCTGCCAGCAAACTGCAATGACCCCATCCCAGTGGTTCAAGCGTGCAGCTGGGAGTGCTAATAGCGTGCCCACTGACTCAATGCTCATCATAACCCATTGTGCATCCCAATCCACCCAACTGATCAGCAAATGCCACTAGGCAAAAGTGCCTGGGTGGGGTGTCCTCAAGGCTAGAAGGTACAGGTACAACTTTGATGGGTTTGGGGCAGGCTAAGAAGCCATGCAGAGAAGGTGGAGAGGAGGAAGAATGGATGGTGCAGGGTGATATAAAGACAGGCAGAGGAGTATGAAGGTACCAAAGGTTTATACTCATATACTCACATATCAGACAACGCAGGAAGTATATTGTGTAGTTTCTAGCTCTTCTTCTGCAATTAAATTGAATTATCACAACTTAACCCTCCCACCCTGGCTCTGTAGTCCTCAAAGGTCTTGCTTAACAAATATATATCAATCTGGGGTTTGAAATTCTAACAGAGTTTCAACAGCTTTTCTGATCTGTGATTTTAAGCTTACCCAAACAAGTCTGTATGTCCTTTTTGGATTATTAAGGGTGATGTTTTAACAAATGAGGTTGCTTCTTCCTTCTTCAAACTTATTTTTGTTTCTTCCATTTCTTCTAACAATTTATGTTCAGATTCCAAATTGGATTCTTTTCTTTCCCTCTTGATGGAAGTATTTATTTTTTTGCTGCTACTTGAATCAGTATCATTAAAGTTAATGGTTTTATCATTTTTTTGGCTCTCCATTTCATTGGCAATGCTTAGTATTCTACCTGAAAGTAAAACCAAATTGAAGATGGTATTTTCACATATTTTTAGCAAAATTCTATTAAAAAGAGCAAGTTATGTACTAATATACATTCTAAATAAATAACATTCTAACAAGATATACATTTTCATCCACAATGATTCAACTGGGAAAGTCACCATGAGATTCAGCACTAATTCACGTGACCAAATTGCTTCCAGGATCAGTTCCAAGTATGCACCAGATTAACTAATAATGAAAATGATCTTATATATTTGGCATCAGCACAGGATACAGAAAGAAACAAAAAAGGGATTCTCTTCCTTCACCAGCTGTTTAAATGCATTTATGTAAAGGTAAAGAATGGATTGAAGTCAGCTTTAATAGCCCTGGTATTTAAATTGCCTAGTTATAAAGTGGCTATTTCTTTTAATTCACGTATTGGGATGTGGATATTGCTGGCGTTCATTGTCCTTCCTGTCATTTGTAAGAACTTGCAAGGAGTTAAAAGGTCATAACCAAAAGGAAATATTCCTGGGTTTATCCAGATTCTTTTAAGGACAATGAAACATAATGGAAATTTGGTAATAACTAGCACACTCTAGAGGAAGTGCCTTGCCCCATCTCTCAGCAGGATTAGCATAATCTCAAGGATTTTATAAGCAGTGGCCAGGTGTTTACAACAGAAAAAAAAATTCTCTCCAAAAAGGTGGGGAAAACAGGTCCAAGAAAATATTCATTGTTTATGTCCTTAAGTTTTATGAGATAAAACAAGAGAAAATTAGAAATTATTTCAAAAAATAATCAACAATTAAAATATGAAGGAATGAGACTCCAAACTTAAAAATAAAATTCTCAATGATAGAAGCTCTTGGTCATTAAAAATTCAAATGCTAGAAATGGACTAGGCCTAACATTTTGTGTTTAGTGGCCATCTAATGGGGTAACAATTGATATTCTTCATCCATCTGACTAACAAAAACTTTGGCAAGGTTGGTAGTTTCATATAAAGCATATGGAGGATCAGGAAAAATCTGCCTGTATTGTTCTGACTTCTTCACTTTGCTGCATGTGTAGTTCCAGAGAATTCATTGCATTATAATTATAGACTTTGACTTAATTTTACTGAAAAGAAATCCAGTGGAATATTGAAGGTGTGTCACACTGTTGGAGATACCACCATTCATTTGAGATAGTAAACTGATGATTTAGGTCTTCTCCGGTGGACAAAAAAGATCTCATGGCACTAATTTGAACATGAGCAGAGGAATTCTCCCAATGTCCTGCCTAATATCTTTGCATTAACCGACTTCATTAAATCCAGTTCTCCAGTCATTTATCCCAATGCTCTGTGGGACTTTACCGTGCATTCACTTCATTATAACATTGGCCACATTTCATTGGCTAAATATTTTGTTATATTATCAGTTTGTGAAAAGACATTAAGGTCCTTCTTTAAATTTATTAAGAGACATTAAAAGTATTCAACATATTCAAATAATATTAACAAAAATTATAATTACAGATCAAATTCACACACAAATTAATTTTAAATAAATTAAACAAATTTCAGATACTTTGATTAAGCCTACCTTTTGATATCAGTTTATATCTTTCAGAGTAATATTAGATGACAATTAATAACAAATACCATAAGCTCATTATTCCTGTCAATATGAAACTTGCGAACAAACTATATATTGGAATTAGTTATATTTGCAAACATTCTGTAAGCAACTTTTTATTAAAGAATCACACTCAAATTAACAGCTTGATACAAAGTACAGCAATTGATGGATTAAAGAAGATCCCATCATCATACCTGCGTAACAGCACACAAAAGTTCCTTTATCAACATCATCCATACAACGGACTCCCCAGCCTTTTTTGTGTGTTTTGAACAACTGCAATCGAACTGTGAGACCCTGCTGTACAACTCTGTTTTCACACAATATTTTGTTGCATTTGCACCATTTGTTACATTCGTAAAGCCTGAAAAAAAATCACTTGTTAAAAATATTCCCACACAACAATAACTTCCAGTTAGCAACTAACATTGTGAGGTGCATACTCAATGATGCCACTGGCATCTCTTGATCTATTACTGCCAATGGACTTCATTGATGTTTCAATGCAATTTTCTTTTCAATATTTTTATTAATTTCAAATAAATACAAAATGCATGAAACAGAGGGAAAAAAGTATTACAAAACAGAATATATTGAATCACATTAGAAATCACAATGCTTCATATTGATAAACATGAAAAAAGTCAATTAATATTGATAAATTGGAATAATTTTATTATTAAGAAATCTAACCCCACTACCAAAACCAAAGCTGTTTAATAACATCATAAAGACATAGTAGTATTGGCTAATATCTGTGCAGTG
>JARFYF010000074.1:63821340-63838807 GCA_030265395.1 Rhina ancylostomus | reverse complement strand
TAATATGTTTTTCTCCAATGATCCCAAATAATGCAGTTAAAGGATTTGGCTTAAAATTCAATGCAATTTTCATAAAGAATGCAACAATGTGATAAAGATATCCATCAGAATAACAAACAGCAGTAATTTACTGTAAATCATTTAGTACTGGCGTTAAAAATAACACCATTAGTTTTACTTTAAGGTAATGATAAAAACAGCTTTCTAGTAGCTTTGCTAAATATTGTACTATTAAGTCCTCCAGTGTGTCCCTCAGTCCAGGTACTTTTTGAATTAGCAATAGAAGTCCAGCATACAAGCCAAATGGAAACAAATAGTAGTACTGCAACAGTTTAAGTGGGTCCTTGGAAGAAAGAATTAAAATATAGCTCCAAGTATATCTAAAACCAAGCTTATTTCCTGAAATAGCATAAATAGACCCACCTTGCATTCAAGAGGATGTAGACAGAAGATGAACTATTCTTTTAAAGAGCTTAACTCACCCAGAAGGTGCACTTTGCAGAAGTCGTTTGTATTCATACCCAGAAGCCTTGCCAAATCTTTTGTTAACTTTGGCTGTCAGCTGTTGACATGCACACCTAGATCTTACAAAGACACCACATCTTAATACATTAACACAGAGTTAAACACCTATATTAATTATGACAGTCGATATCTTTCTGTTTTTCATTTCTGTAGTATGAGATTGGATTGATGGAGGCAAATTCATTAAATGGACTCAGTGAGTTACAAAACTGTACCCTATGAGAAATATGTACCATGTTTAACATGAATTTCTACTGCAGACTTGCATATATGTTTTTAATTACATAGGATCCATTCCAAAATGGTATGTTTATTACAATTTTTATTGCACTACATACAGGAGTAATTACACATTCCACTAAAAACACATGGAAATTCTCCTCAGTGCAAGATTTTTCTCAAATATCGTACTCTTTGTATATTTTTCAAAAAAACTATGTTCCAAAGTTCTAATCCCTCAATTACATTCAAATATAAATCATGCATGTCATCTGGTCTTTCAGTGGTTTTAGGCCACAGAAGGAAGGAAAAAAAAGTAGCATCCATAATCAAAAAACTTGCATTTACATATACCTTCAGCTTGGGAACATGTCCAATAATGCTTTTGTTGTGTACAAGGATGAAAATGGGCAGTAAAACCATGGGAATTTATTAGGAAATTATTTGGGGGAGGTACATTATAAGCAGGACTTTAAAAAGGAGAGAAAGGACAAGCTTGAGGAAAGGATTTTCAGAAGTCCCGCCCAAGCAGTGGTGGTTGGAGCCATGGGAGAGAGAAATGCAGAAGGATCCCAAATTAAAGGAAGAGGTTATAACATTGGAAGCAGTTATATTCCAAATAAGATCATCATGTTTGAGGTTGGCCTGTGCTGAACTAATATATTTCAGATGGGATGCAATAACATCCCTGGAAAGATAGGTATCAATGTATGGGGATATACATGAGACCACAGATTGTTTTTGGCGTTATTCAACACTTCTAACACTGAACAAGCTCTAGTAGCACAATGGAGACACAAGAGACTGCAGATGCTGGAATGTGGAGCAACAAACAATCTGCTGGAGGAACTCTACAGATCAAACAGCATCTGTGGGAGGAAAGGAATTGTGGATGTTTCAGTTTGAAACCCTGAATCAGGACTGGTACAGGGATTTGACCTGAAACCTCCACAATTTCTTTCCACCCACAGAAGCTGCTGGCCCCGCTGAGTTGCTCCAGCAGATTGTTTGAAGATCTGGAACTACCACTGAGTTCAAGTCCTATCATCTGACAATGGACTGCAGTGCTGAAGGAGTGCAATACTAACAGAGATAGTAAACCTGTTCAGATGGCTATAAAAGATCACACTGCAGTATGTGAAGAGGAGCGGCAAGTTCTTCTTAAGTTCTGGCCAATACTTAACCCTTGAGGAACATGTACTAAAACGATGGACTATTCCTTTCCTTAATAAAACAATACTGAAATGAATGTTTCTAATTTTCTGGCTAAATGAGAAACATGTAATTGAAAATATTTATTAAAAAGCTGTATAAACAAAGTTAGTAAATGATGGAAATGAACTAATGAAAGATCAGTTGACCTGAAAAGTTAAGTGGATTTTACTCTCCTCAGATGATGCCTAACCAGCTGAGTACTTCCAGCATTCTCAATATTTTGGTTTTGCATAAATAAACTGATGCTTTGATATCCAAGGGTTAACTCTAATTGCCATTTTTGGTTGAAAAATCTGTAACTCATTTATACTTGCATGCATAAAAACTCTTCTACTTTTGAGCACCAAGGAGATAACCAAAATAAGTTATAAAATTATACTAACTTGTCACTGCAACCATCTGTGCAGTTGCATTTCTGCTGGAACATTTCTGCTGAATTGCTAATAAGGTATCCATGAGGCAACCGTACTTTTCTGTATTTAAAATACTCTGGTGTAGAGATGTCAATTGCATTGTAGAGAGGAACTGGAACAGATTCTATGCCATGGCTTATGTCAGCTTTGTAAACAACTGGGTTCTTGCAAGGAAACGTTCTTGAAAGCTGAACATACGTATTGAAAGAGAAAAAGTCCAATAAAAGGAAGTCACACTGCGTTTCAAAAATGTAACTGCGCACCTCCTTGAAATTCCGCAAACTTCTCCCACAAGGAGCTTTGTAGGAGACATGTGGAGGCTCCAAAACCTCAGTATCCCAGTGCAATTTTGCATGTCTTCTTTGAAACTGGCAGAGAATGGGAATTTTCAGTGGATTTTCCCCTTTGAAATGATCAGAGGTTGGAGGCATTACTCCTGCAATACACATCCTACTGCACTTATGCTGATGAAATATTATCAGATCAGGAAGACTTGGATGATTGAATCCCTTTGCAGGAGATGGACAGATGACTGAGGGTGCCAGACTTTTAATTACTGATGTTCGTCTAAAAATACAAAAATAAGATTTACTTGATTATACTATCACACTTAAACACAATCATATTTAACTCTGGCAACATTAGAACCTGCTGGTATATAGTTAGCATAGTGCTTTGTGTACTCGGATTGAACAGGTAGATATTCAAGTAGTAGCTAAAAAGAACCACTTAAACACATACCAGATTCTGGTAAATGATATCTAACACCAGCTTGAACGGATTACCACAGGACACAAGTTCATACAAATTGATAAATGATATCTCAATGAAATCACCACTTTGTTTTCTAAACTCTGGTTTTACTCAAACTTTACTCATCACAGAAACAATCTAGTGCAGGGTAAATTCACCATCTCCAATACATCCTTTCTTGGGTGAACATTGTACTTCAATATGGTTTCAAAGTCTGTGGAATCTTTACTATTCTTGTATTTCAACACCTTGCAATAAAGGCAACACACCATTTGTTTTTCTGACTGCTTATTGTGCCTCGTTATCCTCACAGCAAAGGAGGTTGAAATAAAATTTGATAAGAGGTGTACAAGATCATGACTAGTTCAGAGACAGTAAATAGAGGGGAATTGTCCCAATTACAAATGATCACGGACCAGGGGACACATACTTAAAAATGATCCAGCAGGAATATGAGGAAAACCATTTTTTTGTTGTAATGTAGAGGGCAGTTATGATTGGGAAACCTCTGCCTGTGGGGCTGGTGGAAACAGAATTAATTAGGGCTTTCAAGAGGGAATTCAACAGACACTGAAGGAAAAGTAATGAGCAGGACAAAGGGGAACGAGATAACTAAGCCACCAACACAGACTCAATGGCCTGAATGCTCCATAATTCTATGACTCTACTTGAAGATTTATCTTCTGTTTGAAGATACATTTAAACATTGAATATCATGTTATTTTCATCAATAATTGTGTTCTTGAAATTAGTGTGCTTACACCCAGACCTAAATGATGCATCATATTATTTTACCATGCATCATATCATTTACAAATCTTCAATTATTTTAAAATTAGCTCATATTTTACCTCCCTATTCTTTCAGTTGTAGTTTCTGAAGTTAAAATATTTTGTTCTCATCAACTTTACAACAAAAGAGAACTTTAGATCACATGTAAAAGAGTTGGTAATATTTTTGTATCAATTTTAGTCATCCAGGTGAAAACTAAATGTGATGGGAAATGGAACAAAAGTAATAAAGGGAAGATGGAGGTCATTCAATCTATTTGATGTTAATTCATGAATCAGTTGTAGCAGTCTTAAACAGACCTCAGAAAAGTATAGTTCAAATTCTACTGTAGAGATTGGTCTGGTCAGTATTTATCCTCCAACCAACATCATAAGAAAGAAAGCAAAATAGGATAAATCTTTTGTTGTCCCAAAAGCATAACATGCCTGCTCAGGCAACACTCTCTTATTCAACGTGGTCTCAGATCTATCTTACCAGATCACAATACTTTGAGATGGCTGAGTGCAATGTAAGAATTGACTCAATGCAGGCAGCCAACTTGTCCATGCTCACCAAGATGCCCATCTAAGCCAGTCTCATTTACCTGAGTTTGACCCATAAACCTCAAAACCTTTTCTACCCATGTACCTGTCCAAATTTTTTTTTAATGTTGTAATTGTACCTGTTTCTACCACCTTCTCTGGCAGCTCATTCCATATATCCACCATCCTCTGTGTGGAAAAACTTGCCCCTCAGATCCCCATTAAACCTTTCCATTACATTTCAAATCTATGCCCTCTAGTCTTACCCTGGAAAAAAGACCGTGTCTTGCAGTATGTTCTCGGGTCTTCGTCAAAAGTCAGTGAACAAAGGAACATTGATCACATTTCTGTAGTGTGTGCAAAATAGCTAACACATTCTTCGTTCCCATATTTCTCTATGAATGTTCCTCATTCTCTTCACTCTTTCATTCAGTTCCAACCCCCACCTTCTCCCTCTTTCAGAGCAGTCAAGAATTGAAGCAGTCATCAGTTTGAGTTCATACACTGGGGTGATCTGACTACATTTAAACAACTAGTTTTTTTGGTCTTAATTTACTGTTAATTATGTCAAGCAAATTAAATACTAAATAAATTATTGTGCATGATAAAAGAATTCATAGAGAACATCTTTCCTTTGCTAAGAATAAACTTTGCCAACTGACTTACACACATGAAATGTAACATCATCCTTCTCTTCCTGATTTTAACCTTACTGATGTGTACTCAATCATAATGTCAAAAACTTAATAAACAAAGTCAGTCAATTGATATTGTTTTCCTGACCTACATTCACAAGCAAATGCCAGTTTGCAATATCTGCTCACCAAATCAACAGTAACCTATGATAAAGTTGCTCCCATTAAAACAATTAAGATTAGTTAGTCTGAAAAGACCACACTAGCTGAAGGATAACTCCATTTTAGCAGTATAACATTATATACCACTCTACTAAGTGGGAGCAGCTGTTGATTCACTTAAAGAAAATGTAAAACAAAAATGCACAAGAGCTAAATTGTGAAAGAAATTTAAAACAGTATACACAATTTTGAGATATTGATGTTGACCATATCAATTCACCTCATTTACTCTGAGTTTTAGTCATACAGCATGAAAACAGATCCTTTGGCCCAACTCATCCATGCTGACTGTGTTGCCCAACGAGCTAGTCCATCTGCCCATGTTTGGCCCATAGCCCTCTAAACCTCTCCTATCCAGGTACTTATCTAGATAGCTTTTAAATGTTGCTAATGTGCCCACCTCAACCACTATTTCCGGCAGGTCATTCTAAATATGCACCACCCTTTACGTGAAGAAGCTGCCCCTGATGTCTCTTTCAAATCCCTTGCCTCTGATCTTAAATCTATGCCCTCTGGTTTTTAGCAGCCCCTCCCTGGGAAAAAGACCATGTGCATTCAGTTATACAGAAAAACGAAAATCCAAGATTAAGATCAGGATAAGGTAAAATGAAGGGAAACTGCTGACCTAATTTCAAACAATATCACAATACATCTGAACAAAGTTACACAACGTTAACTCAAAAAGGTGAAGCCTTGACTTTTGAAATGAATACTGCATACTTACAATAACAGGGAATTGTCTGATACCGGTTCTGTTTCTATTTCCTCAGAAATCATCACTTTTTCTGAAATCTCTTCACAGTCAAACTGAAGTCTTTCTTCATTTTCTATAATTTGGGATACAAACCCAAAAAACTAAAATGCATGTAGTTAAAGAATCATTGAAACATCTTTTAGATCTCACAAGCAGATAACCTATTGAAATGGCCAGTAATGATTAGGCTAACTTTGAGGGTAATGGGGAGGGTGGAAGGTAAAAGGGTATGTACATGTGCACTTGTATGCACAGTGAGGTTATTAACCTTGACAGAATGACAGCACTTTTAAACAGGACAATATGGAATCCAGGCTGACACCAGTACTTTATTGAAGGAATGTAGCATTGTTGAAAATACTGCTTTTTGGATAACAAAATTGAGGACCCCATTCTCTCTCAGCTATTTGTAAAAAAATTCCATAATGGAGAGTAGGAGTTACTTGCAACGTTCTACGTAATACTTAAGGGCAGCACAGTGACACTGCTAGTAGAGCCACTGCCTCTCAGCTCCAGAGATCTTGAGTTCAATCCTATCTTGGGTGCCATCTGTGTGGAGTCTGGATGTTCTCCTTGCGACTGCGTAGGTTTCGTCTGGATACTCTGGTTTCTTCCCACATCCAAAAGATACGTGAATTGGTAGGTTAATTGGCCACAGCAAATTGCCCCAGTTTTTGGTGAGTGAGAGAATCTGGGGGGAGCTGATGAGAATGTGGGGAGTGTTAAAAGTAGGATTTGTGGAAGATTAGTGTAAATGGGTGCTTTATTGGGTGTGGACCGATGGGTTGAAGGGCCTGTTTCCATGCCGCCTCTCCATGACTCTATCACCCCTCAACCATTAATCGTTACAAAGACAGATCATTCTGTCATTTACTTCACTGTTGTTTATGGAATCTACTGAATACAAATTTACTACCATGTAGTCTGCATTATAACACTGATAACACAGCAAAATATACATTATAGCCTGAAAAGTGCTTTGGATGCAACTTAGCAGATTGGCTTACATTTAAATAACATTTTTCACCATTCAAGTCATAGAGTTACACAGCACAGAAACAGGCCCTTTGGTCCAACTTGTCCATGCTGACCAAGTTGTCTATCTGAATTCTTCCCATTTGCCTACATTTGGCACATATCCCCCTCAATCATTCCTGTCCATATTCCTATCCAAATGTCTTTTAAACATTGTAATTATACTTGACTCCACCAATTCCTCTGGCAATTCATTCCACATACCCACCACCCCCATGTGGAAAATTTAGGCTTTCTTTGAGTCATTTAGGATGAGGTTAATTAGCAGAAGATGACAAACATCAAATGACTAGGGATCCAAAAACAAAGTGCTCTGATAATCACAATGTCTACTATTCTTGCCATATGGTGATAATACTGCAGTCCTTAATTTATATTCAAAGGAATAAAGAGAACAAGGACTTTTAATGTTTGGCCTCTACCTGGTGTGTTAGGTGAAAGAGAGTTGTTGTAGATTCCAGCTTTGTTGAGCACATTTAAAGCCTTCAAATATTCTGCAGAAAGAGAAATTATTCTTAAACACCATTGTTGATAGTAGCCAGAATAATCTGTTCAATATTATTAGCATTAATGGATATTCATGCAATAAACTCCCATGTTTATTTTTTATTTAAATTAATCAGTTTCAGTTGAATGACCCACGGATAAGTCAATGTTTTTGTGTTAAACCCCAATGATTACTTTATTTATTTAGCAACTTAAACAAATATAAATTTCACAAGAGCAAAAAAGACAAAATATGAAATTCAATGGAACTCTGATCATTAATTTCTTGTTGCTACATTACAGAACTTGAAGTTAAATTCAACAATTTACCTAAAGCTTCAATGTTTATCAAACCAAATTATTTCTTCAAAGTCCCACTGCTGCAGTAGTCACAGTCATATTTTAATCTGGGAGACTTTCAGGGTCTGATCCATGAATAATCAACTTGCTGATTAGTTACCAGGAAATGCTACAACCTTGTTATATAACTGCCTAACTACAACCCCATGAATTGCCTATCACTTATCCATTTCTGCCGCCCAAGTCTCAACCTCGACTACTCCCATGAAAAATCAGCCCATGTCCAATTATTCTTGTATATAAACATTTGTCCTAACTTCACACCAGACGTCCTCTCATCATTGGCTCCATAACAAGTCAAAATAGCACCTCTTTGTCAAAATAATTACCCTGTTAGATAACTTTGAATTAATTTCACTCAAATCTCCTTCACCAAAGTAGGTCATTTTGCCCTTTGCATGTGCTCTGTCATTCGGTAAGATCATGGCTGACCTTTCATCTAGCACCTTACACCAAGAGCAAATCCCTCAATTTCTTCATATCCAAAAATCTATCAATCTCTTGGCCTTTGCTGCAATATTGGAAATAGCTCTAATATTTTGCCTATCCTCATAATTTTAGTTTCTCATCACTGGCATCATCCTTGTGAATCTACGTTGACACGTTTCTACATAGTTCTATATATCCTTTACACAGGTTTATCCATATTACTCTTTATTCTTTAAAATGCACAATGTTGCAAGTGAAAAAAAGCAATGAGATTTTAAAAAATCAAATGTAAGTCTGAAATATGGAAATTGTTCAGAAGTATGGAAACATTTTGAGAGTCTGGAATAGATAGTAAAATTAGAGGCGTGGTTTTACTCAGCTGCAGGTTGGTTGTTCAATAAGATTTTCCTAGCAGATGCAGATAAGATGCACAACATCAATGCTGTTCAGTAGTAAGGCAGGTTGCCATTCACCCTCTGCAGAATCCAGACCAATATTTAGGAGCATCAAAACTATGCTCATCTGAATACAACTTCATTAGTTTGCTAAATCATTTGGAATCAGAAAGATTGCTTCTGAAATGTGCAAAACACTGTGTGCCAGCAGGTATTAAAGTCTGTGGATAAATGCAAATTCTTTTTTTTTAAAAAAGGACTACAACTGATTGTTGTTTTATAGTTCTAGGTTATCGTACATACATCATTGGCAGCTAAACAGGGCTATTGACTTAAAGGTGCATGAGTTGAAAAATTACTGAAAACATAATTTAGGAAAAATAACTGAGCCAAAAAATCTCTTACCTTGATTGTTCGCTGATCCATTGGCAATTTTCTTTTTCAGGCAGTTTAACACATTACTGAGTTGCTCAAAGACAAGCTCCACATTCCCAGAAGCTTGCAGTTTACTCCAAAACAATTTTGCTTTTTCTGAGGAAGACAAGAACACAGCAGTAGGTCATTTGGTCCTTTGCAATGTGCTCTGCCATTTAATAAGATTCATGGCTGACCTTTCACCTCAGCGCCTCATGCTAAGACCAAATACCTCAATTTCTTCAGTATCCCAAAATCTATCAATCTCTGGCTTGAGTACACTCAGCGCCTGAGCTGCCCTAGCTGCTTTGATAGAGAATTGCTAAGGGTGAGAAAATCTCATGTCAGTCCTCTATGACCAACCCTAATTTTGGGACTGTAACTCCTGGCTCAGACAGCACCAGCCAGAGAAAAATAAATCATCCAGCATCTACCTTCTTAAGTCCCTTAAGAGTTTGTGCTTTTCATCACCTCCTCAAGCCTGGGCCAATTACAAGAAGATCATTGTTGATCTACATCAACATCGTTTTCCTGACCTTCTCCCCAGCTTTGGTTACTATGCAGCCACATTTCAATAAAGGCAATTTGATCATATCCATTCATGCCATTTATTTATCCACATTGTTGCAGATGCAGTGTACTTTTAGCCATAGTACCTTTAAATTTGGCCTTAATATTTTCCTGCAGGCACTCTTGCCCTATTTTCTGCTTGCCTTTATTCTGCTGTAGTTATTTCTATTTACTACTTTTCTAATTTTTACTGCAGCTTTGTTTTTTTCTACCCAACTTTCCTCTCAGGTTCGCATCACATGCCAAACTAGTTGAAACTTTCCTCAGACATGCTGTTGTGAGGATATTGGTTGTGGTCCTGTCGAGTAGTAATTCCTCCATTTCTTCAGCCACACATTCATTTGCTCTATTCCTCCATTTTTGTATTTTAATGCGTGGGAACGGGAGAAACCCCTGAGATTACCTTTGAGACCCTGTTTTTAACCTATTTCCTAGCATGCTAAAATTTGCTAGAGGGATTTCATGCCTATCTGTAGTAGTACAAAGGTGGACCACCATTTCTGGTCTGCACCCTTTCTCTTCAGGATACTTTGCAACTGTTTAGTGATATCTTTGATCAAAGCACCAAGGAGGCAACAAATTTCCCTGGTCGCATCTACAGTCGCAGAAGTGCTGGTCATCCCCTATAATTCTTGCTTTCTCACTCTCCTTCCATGGCCTGTGTAGTCAAGTCAGTCTCTTGGTTTTAACATAATTCCCTTAAGGAACCATTGCCCTCACCAGTATCTAAAAGGGAAAATCTTCCAGTGAGCCAGATAGACTTAGAGGACTCCTGGATTACCTGCCTGCTCCTCCAATTCTGCCTGGTGGTAACCCATTTCTTCTTTGGCCGCATGCTCATAAGCTGAGGTGTGACCATTTCCCGAAGCATGCTATTCACAAAGTCTTCAGCCTTGCAGATGCACCACAGTAACACTATTTAAAACTACTTTTAACTTCTCTTGTCAACTATGATAGGACCATTTTTCCCATTGCCTACTTATGCCTTAAAAAGGGATAAATCTTGTTGCAAACAATTTATTAATTCTTGAAATGTTAGCTGCTGTTTGTTTATACTCACACATTTTATGTAGTTTCACAATCTACCATTGCCAATGCATATCACACACCTTCATATCTGGTTTGTTTAAATTTAAAAACACACTTTGGATTGAATTGAATCACTTTGTCTAATATAAAATTCCAACTTTTCTATGATCACACTTTTCACCCTTAACTACGAAATTGTGAATGAACCCTTTCTCATTGCACAATGTTAAATCTGAATTGTCAGTTTCCTTGTTGGTTCAACATTATGATCTAGAAAATCATTTTGTATACATGCCAAAAATTCATCCTCCACACTATTCTTGTCCAAACTATATGGAAATTAAGATCCCCTATGACTATTGCATTACTCTTCTTACACACACCTCTTATTTCCTGATTTGTATTACGATACCATGACTGTCTGGGGGGCCCATAGGTAACTCATATTAATGATTTATGCTCCTTAGTGCTTCTCCACCCAAACTGATTCAAATTCTTTATTTTCTGAGCTGGGAATCTTTCCTCTACTGTCTTAATCCACCCAATACTGGCATGGATGACTTTTTATTAGCCTATCTCTTTGAAAAGTTAAATATCTTGAGATTTAAACTTTTTTGGGGGATCTGAGTATTGCTGGCAAGGCTAGCATTTACTGCACATCGCTAATTGCCTTGGAGAAGGTGGTGGCAAATTCCTGTCTTTAACCCCTGCAGAATTTCTGGTAAAGGTGTTCTACATTGCTTTTGTAGAGTTAGTTCCAAGATTTGGACCCAATGTCAATGAAAGACTGGGGTATAATTCCAAGTCATGATACTGTGTGATTTGGAGGGAACATGCAGATAGCAGTGTTCAAATGCAATGAAATCCTTGTGCTTCTTGGTGGTACAGTTTGTGGATTTCGGAGGTACTATTTGACAGTCTAGATGAATAACTGCAGTTCACTGTGAGCTGGTGGTGGAGAGAATGAGTGTTCAGGATGGTGAATGGGGTGCCAATCAAGTGGATTGTTTTGTCCTGGATGGTGTGAAGCTTCTTCAAGGTAGTTGAAGCTGCATTCATCCACGTAAGTGGAATGTATTCCATTACATTCCCCTACTTGTGTCTTGTAGATGGTGGGAACACTTTGGGGTGTCAAATTAGATACTCACTGCAGGATACCCTGCTTCTGATATGCTTTTGTAGCACAGCACTTCTATGCCAGGTTAAGTTGAATTTCCAATCAATGGTGACCCAATTCCCAGGATGTTGGTGGGATGACACACTGAATGTCACCTGCCATTGACATTCAATGGTGGTACCATTGAATATCAAGAGTCAGTGATTAAGACTCTTTCGTGTGAGATGGTCATTGCCTGGTACATTTGCAGCATCAATGATGCGTGCCACCTTATCAACCCATGCCCACATGTGGGCTGGTTCATTTGTTATGGAGTTGCAAATGGAACTGAACACTGTGCAATATTCCTATTTCTGACCTTATGACGGAAGGAAGGCTATTGATGAAGCAACTTATGATTAGACATGACATTGAGGAACTCCTGATGACCTGGGGTCAGTATGCCTAACTTCCAACAACCACAACTTACTTCCTTTGTGCAATATATGACTCCAGCTATTGATGCAATATCCCCTTGATGCCTATTTAACTCCCAATCCTAATCACTTTGCAACCATGTCTCCATAATGGTTATACAGTTATAGCCAGTTATTTCTATTTGAGCCATCAGTTCAACTACTTTGTCATGAATGCTGCATGTGTTCAGAAAAAGGGCCTTCAACCTTGTCCTTTTACTATTTTCCCTTATCCCAAATCCACTTAGAGGAATACTATTGCTTGTATGCTCTGTCTCTTCTTGACATACTCTGGATATCATTAACCACTTCACTCACCTACATTATTACCTTGTCTGTTCTCTTCAGCTTTCTACGTTTCCCCTCAAATGAACCCTAATCCCCATAGTCTAAACCTTATTGGCAGTCCTAATTAATTGATTCACTAGGATACTGATTCCAGCTTGACTCAAACGGAGCCCATCTTATCAACACCTAGTACTCAGTGCCCCATGAACTGAAATCCATTGCTTCCACACTGAACAGGTGAGAACAGAAGAAATAAGCAAGGTGCTTCATACCCAGATGTTAAAGATGTTTTTTTCCTGAAAAGCAAATATCAGGAATGAAAGTAGTACCTAGATTATGGCTGTCCATGTGGAGAGCATTTTCCTCAGCCTCAGCTCCTTTGGTAGAATTTTTCTTTGACTAGAAAAAAATATGGACAGGTCATAAGTTTAAATAAACAATAAAATAAGCCAAATGAACAATGAATATTAAACCAAATGCAATCTTCTGAACTGAAACCACAAACAAAGCTCAGTTGCATGTCAAAATTGCACTACTCTTTTTTGACTTCAAAACAAAATCTCACATAACCTGATGGTTTAATTAATGATAATTATTAAGTGTTACGTATAATACCCTCAACATTTCAAAACAAGGACATTAAAAATCCATTGAGAAATGTAATCACAAAAAATGCCAATCCCTGATGGCTTTTATACAATCTTGCAGAGCTTCTGAAATACGTTAGCATTGTACAAAAGCTTAACTACAATATATACGTAACTATGTACTTAAATATTGGCAAGAGGTGCACAGCTACTGTCAGGAGGAACCCATTTAAGATTGATCAGATCCAAGAATAACAGTCTTGTCTAAGAGAACTATCTGCACTCACAGATACAAATTTGCTCCAGCAATTAAAAATTACATTTAAGAATTAGGGAACATGCACGTCTACTCTCCATAATCACCTGAATGAACACTAAGTGGATTTATGAAGTACACAAAGAGCCAATGAATCTGGAGTATTTGTGGCTTGGTATTACACTGGTGTATAATCTGACCAGTATCTGAACTAGAATAAGGAAATCAATAATCTGTTTTACTCCAGTCAGACTGTACTCCAAATTTAAACACCATTTACTGTTAGGGCAAGAATAAAAATAGAGTTTTCCAATAGTCAAAGGTCACAAAGCACTTCTAAACTTGAGCTTCCAAAGGGGAATTGATCCTTTCTTAAGCTGCGACTGAGCCACAGGAAGTAATGTGAAATTATTCTCTGTGAAACGTGAACCACATCTAGCAGATATGGGTTACAATGGCAGCTACAGATGAGATCAGGTTGCAATAGTTTGCAACAAAGTCTGTGTTTTTCCTTTATTTACAGATCCTGCCTGATTTGCTGACTACTCCTGGCATTTTCTGTTTTATTCGACATCTTAATTGTCTCCTTTATGAACTTCCTTTAACCTCCTAATTGTTTCCAAAAGTTATGCCACCTATTACCATTAAGCTAAGGTGCAAGATGGGGTAAAGTGACGTCCTATAGGATTGAGTATTGGTATATTATAGTTACATGATCCTGGGTACAGAGAAAAACTCTGTTTTGCAATGCTATCCATACAGATCATTTGATCGCATCAGTACATCAAAGTAGTACAAGGGAAAAAGCAATAACAGAATGCAGGATATAGCATTACAGTTACAGAGAAAGTGCAGTGCAGGCAGACAATAAGGTGCAAGGTCATGGTGAGGTAGATTGTGAAGTCAGGAGTCTATCTTATCATACAAGAGGTCTGTTCAACAGTCTTATAACAGCAGCATAGAAGCTGTCATTGAGCCTAGTGTTACATACTTTCAGGCTTTTCTAACTTCTGCTCAATGGGAAAGGGGTGAAGAGAGAATGTCTGGGGTGGGTGGGGTCTTTGATTATGCTGGCTGCTTTACTACGGCAGCAAGAAATGTAGACAGAGTTCAAGGAGGGGAGGCTGGTTTTCGTGTTGTACTGAGTTATGTCCACAACTCTCCGTGGTTTCTTGCGGTCATGGGCAGAGCAGTTGCCATACCAAGCCATGATGCATCTGGATAGGATGCTTTCTATGGTGCATCGAAACAAAATTGGTGAGAGTCAATGGGGACGTGCTGAAATTCTTTAGCCTCCTGAGGAAGTAGAGACAGTGGTGAGCTTTCTTGGCCATGGTGTCTACGTGGTTGGACCAGGACAGGCCATGGTGATGTTCACTCCCAGGAACTTGAAGCCCTCAACTATCTTGACCTCAGCACCATTGACGTAAACAAGAATATATGCACCGCCCCACTCCCTGAAGTCAATGACCAGCTCTTTCGTTTTGCTGACATTGAGGGAAAGGTTGTTGTCATGACACTGTGCCACTTTCTTAATCACAGTGTATGTAAAGGTACAAGGATATAGTTTTTGGCTCATCAATCTGAAAAGGCCTGACACATATGGTGACCTACAGACCAGCTTCAAACTCATTTGTTGCAAAGCACTGATAGTGTGATAAGTAATGCCTCTCTACCTTGACCCTGTGCTATTCAAACACAGAAAATTTGTCACATTGAAACAGGCCCTTCTCCATTCATCTACATCATTATTCCTCCATAAGCTGCCTAACTTAGTTACAATCCTTGTTTGCTCTCTCCACGGTCACTCTCCTTCATGGAACCAACAATTATTTTTTTCCAAAAGAGAGGCTTGTGATTGAAAATGCTGCATCTTAATTAAAAATATCAAGATGCTGGAAATACCCAGTAGGTCAGGCAGCATCTGAAAAGAGTAGAACAGAGCTAAGATTTCAGAACAATTATTTTACCATTACCGTACCGATGAAAGGTTATTGATCTGAAACATGATGATGAAACAAAGACTGTATTCTTGCCCGAGAAGCAGCAGCATTCAAGACTTGGAGATATTGAAGAAGAGTAACATGGACATAACATACAAGACTGCATTTTGCATTTTCTATTTATATTTATGAAGTAATTGGATGAAGGTCCAGTCTCCCCTTCCGTCTCAAACTGCAGCAATTCTATTTGCACAGTATCAAACCTCACACTGCTGCAAACATAATTTGGCAAATAGTATACATGTCCAGAGGGCAAAGGGAAAATAAGAGCATGGAAATATGAACATACATCTTTGCATAGAGTCATTCAGCATGGAAACAGGCCCTTTGGTCCAACCTGTCCATGCCAACTAAGATGACCATCTAGGCTAGTCCCTTTGTCCATGTTTTTTAAGTTTTTAAAAAAATTTTATTACAGCGTGGTAACAGGCCCTTCCGGCCCAACAAGTCCACGCCACCCATTTTAAACCCTAAACTAACCTACCCTTACATCTTTAGAATGTGGGAGGAAACCGGAGCACCAAGAGGGAACACACGCAGACACAGGAGAAGGTACAAACTCCTTACAGACAGCGACGGGAATTGAACCCCGATTGCTGGCGCTGTAAGAGCGTTGCATTAACTGCTACGCTACCATGCCGCCCTACCATACCGTACTGTTTGCTTATACCTCTCCAAGCGTTTCCTATCCATGTACCTGTCCAAGTGCCTTTTAAAATGTTGTTAATGTACGTGCCCCAACCACTTCCTCTGACAGTTCATTCCATATATGAACCACCCTCGAGATGAAAAAGTTGCCCCTTGGGTTCCTATTAAATCTCTCCCTTCTCACCTTAAACCTCTGCCCTCTAGTTCTTAATTCCCCACCCCTGGGAAAAAGACTGTGTGTATTTATCCTATCTATGCCCCTCATGATATTATCCACCTCTATAAGATCACCCTTCATTCTCCTATGGTCCAATGAATTAAGTCCTAGTCTGTTCAACCTCTCTATAATGCCATCTTCCCTATAGCAGGGTGAGCAAAACTGAACATAATATTCCAAATGCAGCCTCACAAACATCTTATACAATAGTAACATGACATTTCAACTTTCATAACCAATGTGCTGACTGATAAAGGCCAGCGTGTCGAAAGCCTTCTTCACCACCCTACCTACTGTGAAAGTCCGACTTTGATTGTTCACCACCTATCTACTGTGAAAGTCCTACTTTGAAAGTCCTGATTTGTCTTACCAAAATGTAATAGCTCGCACTTATCTGAATTGAACTCCATTAAACACCTCAGCCAACTTTACCCAGCTGATCAAGTCCTGCTTTAATTCTTGATAATCATTTTCACTGTCTACACTACATTTTTTCAGTGTCATCTGCGAATGTACTAACCAAGATGACAACCAACAATGGGCCCAGCATGAGTCACGGGCCCCCAGTCCAAAAAGACAACCTTCCATCATCACCCTCTGCTTCCTACTGTCAAGCCAATTGTGCATCCAATTTGCCACCTCTGCCTGATCCCATGCAATCTAACATTTTACATCATCCTACCATGTAGAACCTTATTAAAAGCCTTACTGAAGTCCATGTGGACGATATCTACCATCCTGCCCTCATTGACCTTCTTGGTTACTTCTTCAAAGAACTCAATCAAATTTGTGATACACTAATCTCCCACACACAAAGCTGTTATGACTATCCCTAATCAACCTGTCTTTCCAAGTCCATATGTATCATATCCCTCAGAATCCCCTCCAGTGACTTACCTACCACAGATGTGAGGCTTACTGGTTTATAATTCCCAGGTTTTTCTTTGGAGTCCTTCTTAAATAAAGGCACAACATTAGCTACCCTCCAATCTACCGCCACTTCACTTGGGACTAGCGATGATGTATATATCTCAGCCAGGGTTTCTGCAATTTTTTCTCTGGCTTCCTAAAGTATTTGTGGATATACCTGCACAGGCCCTGGAGATTTATCTACCTTCATATGTTTTAA
>JARFYF010000074.1:63634895-63646160 GCA_030265395.1 Rhina ancylostomus | reverse complement strand
ACAAAGTTCTTCCACTGGTGGAGGATTCTAGAATAAAGGGACATAAGCTCACATCAAAATCTCACAAAGAATGGTAGTGGTATGGAACTCTTTCCCACAAAATGCAGCATATATTAGCTCAGTTATTAATTTTAAATCAGAAATTGATAAATATTTGTTAGTTGAAGATATAACGCATACAAAAATGCAATAGATACAAATTCTTGTATGGATCAGCCATGGCAGAAAATCGTGGATCCTATTCCTCTTTCCAGGATCACCTGTCACATTTATCATAGTTAAAATTAAAAAGATGACAAGAAATCTACTCGATATTGTTTTCCTAGGTCGCCATGCATTTCGATTATGGAAACCTCTTCAACAAGTGATTGTAGAAACAGCAAGAACTATCCCCAGTCCTGTAAGTTTATTGGAGTCAAGTTTAACTTTTCAAAACTTCTGTTATTTGTGCAAAGCCTATTCGGATTTAATACATCATAAGTATTTTAGGGTGTACTAAACTTGCGTGCACCGGACATGCTAATTTGTGAGTGATTTCTATTAAGATGATACTTAAAGAGTTGGATGGTTGTGCATCAAGCCTATTTCAAGGACTTAATGTAGTGTAGACTGTCAGTAGTGGGGGTCCCTTTTTCAGGTCAGACATTAAAATGTCTGCTGTCTCTGAAGAACTTAAAATTTTAAAGAAAAGCACAGGATTTTGAGTATCTTAGCTCAAAGTCAAAGTCAAGTGTATTGTCATATCCATAAGTACATGAATGCACAGGTGAAATGAAAAACTTAATTGCAGCAGCATCACAGGCTGTAGCATCAGATAAACAGCATTCACAAGAAAAAAATAAATTATACACAATTTTTACAAGAAAGTACACAATTAGAACAAAAAAAAAGGTCCATTTTAGTGCAAAGTGATCAAAGTGGTCATATGTTGCTGTACTGAGGTAGTGATTAGGGTTGTGCCAGTTGGTTCAAAAACCAAATGGTTGAAGGGTAGTAGCTGTTCTTGAACCTGGTGGGGTGAGACTTCAGGCTGCTCTCCAATGGTAACTGCAAGAAGCTGGCATGACCGGGATGGTTAGAGATCTTTGATGATAGATATTGCCTTCTTGAGGCAGCACCTCGTGTAGATACTACCGATGTTAGGGAGGGATGTACCCTCAATCATTCCTCAGCTCCTAACACTGCAAAGACCAGATTAATTGACCATTTGTCTTGATTTTGAATTTTGCTATGTGCAACTTGGCAAGAAACTTCAAAAGTAATTCACACAGCTGTGAAACACTTCATGATAAGCCAACAGCAATAAAAAGCACACCATTGCCTTAAGTTTTTCTAATGAATCTTGCAGTAATTAAAGGTCACATTATTTCATGTTGATTCATGGTTGTTATTTATAGGATATACTTCAAATCTAATTCAGTCTATAAACAATAACTACATGTAAGTGAAAATACATTGTAATTTGAAGTTGTTTCTATATAGCAGGAATATGCTTATAATTTGGGTGAACCATATAATAATTTAAATTAACACACCCTTGGAACAACATGTCATGATCTAATTTCCCCAAATGAAAGGAAGGATTGATGTGCAGTGGATCCTAAATTATCACTGATTTAGGTTTATTTTTTGCTCCATTTCTAAACCGTAAAGATAAATTTAACTTTGTTTTAGAGTAAAATTTAATCTTGGAAAATGAATTATTGTACAAACATCTTTTTCACCTTCAGTAGTTTTTTTCATAAAATCTCTCAGAGAAACTGAAACACTCAACAGCTGTTTATGTCAGGAAAAGATGGATTAATGCAAGATAGTCCAGGATGATTATTTTTATTTCCTGAGGCGTATGTTTCTCTAATTTATTTCATTTTCATCCATAATCTACATGGAGTCCCTCTAAATAATCAATTAGTAGTTTTGCCTGGTCAATAAAAGGGTAAAGTAATATACTGTTTAATTTTTGAGTGCAGTTTTTGAAAGGCAAGAAGCAGGTGGTTTGTAGTTTGTTCTTGGTTTGTTAAAGTGTTTTCGTTTGAAATTTGAAACCTGAAATTTCTGCCGGAGAATTTGAAATAGACAGATATCAGTAGCCAAATTGCCTAACATCAGTAGTAGGAGAAATCCTAGAATCTATCACCTGGAAAATAATGGTAGAATTGGGAAGTCAACATGGACTTATGAAAGGGAAATCTCTATGTGCTTTTTTTTGGTTGTAACTTGTGGATTAGGTAAAGGAAATCAGTGGATGTGAAAGCTTTTGATTAAGGTAACCTGCTGGTGTTTATTAAATACAATTAGAGTATGTGCTCTAGGGCGATATAATAATATAGATTGATTATGGTTAGTGGGGAGAAATGGAAAGTAGGAATAAATGGGTCATTTTGTTTTGGATTTGAGACGGGATTGATGTTCAGGCCCCACCGGTTCACAACCTATAGCAATGATTTGGACGAGGACACCAAGCATAATATATCCAAGTTTGCTGATTATATACAACCGGATGGTAGTGTGAGTCTTGAGGATGCAGAGAGGCTTCAGGCAGATAATGCCAAGCTGAGTTAATGGGGAGGACATGATAGATGGAATATCATGTGGGGAAAAATGTGAGGTTGTGCACTTTGGCTTTTAAAACAAAACCGTATTTTTTAAATGGTGAAAGATAGAAAGGTGTTGGTGGGTGTCCTTGTACATTAGTCATATTAAGTCAATGTGCAGCTATGGCAAACAACTAGGAAGAGGATTTGTTGCAAGAGGATTTAAGTAAAAGAGGAACTAAATAGGGTCCTGGTGAAAGCCCAGCTGGAATTTCATTTATAGGTCTCGTCTCCTTACCTAAGAAAAGAAGTACTTGGGATAGAGGGGGTGAGGAAAAGTTCATGAGATTGATTCCTTTAATGGAGGGGTTGATGTGTGTGGAGAGGTGGAGCAGGTTGGACCTAGACTTCAGAGAGTTTAGAAGAATGGAGGCTATTTCAATGAAACACAAAATTCTCAGAGGGCTTGGCAGGGGTTGATAAAGGAATGATATTTACTCTGCATTGGGTATCTAGAACGAGGGGTCACAGTCACAGCCACAGTAGTAAGTAAGGGGGTGACTTATTCAGGACTGAAGAGAGAAGAAATTTCTTTACACTTAAGTTAATGAAATTCTTTACCTTAGATGTAAGTGGAGCTTAGTTGCTATGTGTATATGAGACTGTGATTCATAGGGTTTGAATACTAAGGGATGAGGTTGTACAGAATGGAAAGAGACCATCAGTCCATTGAGTTGATACTGTTTCTATGTAAGAGCAATCCGGTTAGTCCCATTATTACAGCCTCTCTTTAAAGTCCTTTCCCTTCAGATACTTATCCGACTCCCTTTTATACACTACAATTGAATTTTCCTCTACTACTACCATCACTGGAATTTCATTCCAGACCCTAACCAGAGTGTGTATTAATATGCTTCATGATTTAAAATGCCTCTATTAGATCTCCCTACCCTAAAAACCTCCTCTGTTGCAAAGAGAACATTTCCAGTTTATCTACATAACTAAAGTCTTTCATCCCTAAAATTACTTTGGTAAATCTCTTCAGTACCCTCCACAAAGCCATTACATCTCTCCTAAAGTGTGGTACCAGAACGGGACACATTACTTCAGATATGGCCAAACCAATGTTTCCTAAAGGTTTGTCATGACTTCCTTGCTTTTGTACTCTGTACAAAACCCATTAATAAAGCCCAGGATCTTGTTTGCTTTTTAACTACTTGCACAATCTGCCCTGCCACTTTCAATGAACTGTACCTCCAGATCTTTCTGTTCTTGTATCTCTTTTACAATTGTCCCCTTTGTGATTTTTTTTCTCATTCTTCTTCCCAAAATATAGCAGCTCACATTTTTGAACAATAAATTTCATCTGTCGCCCATTCCACTAGCTTGTCTACATTTTCTTGAAATCTATTACTATCCTCCTCACTGTTCACTATGTGTCTCCAAGTTTGTGTTACCCACGGTTTGAGAGCTATGACCTGTATGTCCAAGTCTACGTCATTAATATCTATTAAGGCAGTGATCTTTGTATTGACCCCTGTGGACCTCCACTGTATACTTCTCTCCAATCTAAAAAAAACAACCTTTCCTAACTACTACTCCTTGTTTCCTGGTACTTAGGCAGTTTTCTATCCATGCTGTACAGCCCCTTTTATTCCGTGACCAGTCTTAATGACAAAGTAATTATGTGGCACTTTATCAATAATATTTTGGAAGTTCATATATACCACATCAACTGTATGTCCCTCATTCAGGCTCTCTGCTGTTTCATGAAAAAATTCTTTCTAGTTAGACTACCTTTACAGGAAAGTGGTTCTGAGGTAAAAGGTCCAGTGAAGTCAACTTTTTTTCTTCCAAACTCTAGAAAATAGAGGCCTAATCCACACAATCTCTCCTTCTATGACAGACCTGCCTTCCTAGGAACTAGTCTCATACACTCTCTCTATAACAAGTATATCCTTTTTTATGTGAGGAAACCACATTTTACACATTACTCCACCTGTGACCTGACCAAGGCCCTTTATATAATATGGTAAGATATCATTATTCTTGCACTCAGACAGTGACAGTTAACATAATGTTTGCCTTCCTAATTGCCTGCTACACCTGCACATCAGCTTTCAGTGAATTATGTACAAAGAGACCCAGGTTCCTTTAAACATTATCATTTTCCAATCATGCACCATTTAAGAAGTATTCAGTATTTTTATTAAAAGGAGATAGATAACCTCTCCTTTTTCTGTCTTATACTCCACCTACCATGGCGTTGCCCACTCACTCAGCTTGTCTACATCTTCTTGAAGACGCTATGTATCCTCATCACTACTTACAATCCCATTTAGTTTCCTGTCATCGACATAGTTGTAGATCTTAGATTCAGTCCCCTCAGCAAATCATTGATATATCTGTGAATAGCTGGTGTCCATGCACCAATCTCTTGGTATCCTACTAATCAGAACCTAGCAGTTCATTACTATTGTCAAGTGTACAACTTTCTGTCCACAGTTAAGTAGCTTTTAATTTGCCCTGTATGGACAGGATGAACTAAATGGTCTCCTTCTATGCTGTATATTGGCAATTGGTTTATTGTTGACACATGTACCAAGATAGTGAAAAGCTTTTGTCGGCATTGCCATCCAGACAGATCATTCCATATGCAAGTACATTGAGGTAATACAAAAGTGAAAAAAAATAGAATGCAGAATATAGTGTTACAATTACAGAAAGTGCAATGCAGTTTATGATTCTATACTGGAGAAATCCTTTCTTGAGTAATATTTTTTTCACTTGGCAAAGAGATTACAAATTTCCTGCTTTAATCCTCTGCTTACTACATGGTATGTATAACTTGACCCATAAGTTTTCTTTGTAGAATCTTGAAACATAGACAGTTCAAAATTAATTCTGCCCAAATATTAATTTAATGGATTATTTTGTCTCATAATGTTATAAGTGATATGTTTTATCCACAGAGTTTTTCAGCATATTACAAAGGAGGATTTGAAGCCAAAATGAGTAAACGTGAAGCTTGTCTTATATTAGGTGTTAGGTAAGTGCCTTTGGTCATCCTCCTAAAAATACTATTTTGGGAAATCCATTATTGACTGGGGAAGTATAGTTTATAGGGATCTCTTCTGATCTAAAGCAGCAGCTTTAGGGAAAAAAAACTCTTCAGGAATTTTGGAAAATTGAAGTAAATGGACATTATACCTAAACAATTTTACAGGAAATCTAAAGCGGTTGTTCTGAAATTTTACCTCTGTGGATTCAAACTGCATCCATATGCAATGATTAGTTGCTTAAAATTACTCTTAACCAGTCTGAAATAATAACACCTTTTCATTGTCATACAGCACAGAAGTAGGCCCTTTGGACTACCATGTTGATGTTGACCATCAATTACCTATCTATATTAATCACATTTGCTAGCATTTGGTCAATAGCCACCCATGCCTTGGCGATTGAAGTGCTCATCCAGATACTTCTTAAATGTTGTGAGAGCAGCTTTTGTGAAACTTCAAATGCAAGGGTTTGCATTCATTAGTGCTGGCGCATTGTCATCAGTAATTTGATTCTTTTGTTTGGTTCTATATTTTGAGTGACTTTATCAGACCCACACAAACAATACAGTATATAAATGAGATGGGTCACTAAGATCATCTGTAACATTATGCCAAGCGTAATACATTCATATTGGCTCAAAGCAAAAAACCCTTCAAACATGTGTAGAACATATACAAGATTGCCAAGGGAGATTAAAGACATGATAATCATCATGAGGCAGTGGATGAAACAGGTTTGGAACCAAACAGGCATAATGCCAATTTTTTTAAAAAGTGACAAAACAGACATTAGGCAACTCTGGAACTGAGCCTTAGAAATTTCTTCTCACATTGAGAGCTATAATGCTGTACAGTTGAAAATTGGCTTAATCCTGGATAGGGCAAAAATTTCGCCCATTTTATGAGTCTCTTAAAGTCTGGCAGGAAATTTGATCTCTGAGTTTCTGGTAGGGTTTGAATTAGCAAGGGAAACACTGTTCCAGTGTAAAACTTCCAAAGAAGTTCACAATAGTGCAACACCCAACATTTGCCTCCAGTGTGATTTTTTTTTTTAACTTCACTGATCTGAATAATCAGTCTTCATTTACTCAAGGAAGAACCAGCTTTTTGTAACTCTGCTTATCCAGAAATCACACTAATGGGCAAGCACTCAAACTGCTCAACCCTCCACAACACTCTGGAGACTCACTACTCATTCTATCCATTACTCACATTTAAGAATTACTTTTCTGTACTCAGAATGACTTCCAATGGAGATTTGTCTGTGCCAGTGACTCCTCTGGCTGGTTGGCATGAAGATGGACTGTAGGCTTCAGAGACATCATGGTCAGCCACAAGAACAATGTGGTAGGAAGCACAAAAGGGTTCATCCCCAAGACCTTACACAACTAAAGTTTCAGCAAACCCTGCTTGTACCCAGCCCTCTGTGAAGATTGATGTCTATGCAGGCTAGACTTCGCTAAGAAGATCATTTAAAATAAAATGATAAATGTAGGATTGGTGTAAACGGATGCTCGATGGTTGGTGTGGACTTGGTAGTCTGAAGGGCATGTTTCTGTACTGTAATTCTCCAAGGTCCTCACTAAGACCTGTGATCTCCTGCAACCTCAGATACTGTACATGCTCAGACATGTCCAGTTGGCTGCAGAAGTCAATGTCATTTCAGTGCACGAACAGCAAGGAGATGATGTTGGTAAAGAGACCATAATTCTATTTCAGTTCACCAAAGCAGCAGCTTGTATACTTACAATATAGTGGGCGTTGTGGTGGTAAATTGGATCATGTAGAGACTTTGAGCATGTGCATCTTGCAGCAAATGCAAGAGAAAGGGTAAGCTAGATAGCAGCTCACTGGACCACGTAACAGGACTGATGGGATGAGCTACAGGAGGAGGCTGATGTGTGTGCATTGTCATGGAGCATGGAAGCGTCTAAAAACTTGGGCACAGGGCTTTGCACAGACCTTGGAGCCCATCCTTTGCAGCATAGGAGTTGGCTTTTGCTTCCAGTGTGGCTTGATATTATTTGTAAATTTGGTTGAGTTATCTTGAAGTGACTTTTATCTTTGCATTGTGGGCGTGAGTAGGCGTCACTGTTTCAGCAGTAGGGAAGAGCGAGCTTGCTGGAAAAGAGGGAAATGGGGTCATTGTTACTAGTATCAACGTGGATGAGTTCCTTGGAGTCATCCCAGGCAGAAAGCCGATGTTTGGGTTTTTTCCTCTCACCTAATGCGCATGCTCGAGCTCATCAACTGCTTCCCTTTTGGCTAGTGGCAAGGCTGACCCTCACACTGACAGTTTGCTGAAAGCTGCTAGAACTATCATAAATCTTAACACTGCTGTGCCAATTACTGCAATCATTCCTCCATGGCAGTACAGGCAGAGGAAAAACAGTGCCTGCATGATCCACTCCGTCAAATTTTGTGAGGTACCAGCATGGCTTTTGTCAAAGCAATGGATGTTTAAGTGGTGTGTGCACCAGAGTCACCGGGCATGTGGTTAGCAGATAGACTTTATCACACAATAGCCATCATTTGGTTTATTGTAGTGCTCTATTATAGCAGGAACATCTAGTTGCCGCAGAATGCCAGCTGCGTAATTGCTGTCAAGATACTGAGCGTTGACCTACATGGTTCAGTGCCTATCTTCATACATCAGCTGAATGGTAAGTGAAATTCCTTCCAGTACCACTATAGGGCAGAGCTGAAATGCTGCAAAGGACTGTCTATAATTAAAGCCATCTTGCAATCCCAACAAAGCCAAGTGTTCTCTCTGCTTCCAGTCTGTGACAAGGGAGATTGAAATATAAATAAAAAGAAAATTCCAGAGCTATTCAGCAGGTCAAGCAGCCTAAGTGGAGAGTGAAACACTTATCTTGGAGAGTGAATCTTTCAGGTTCTATTTAAGTAGGGTTGTTAAGGTGAACAATTGAAACACACTATTTAACTTTACTAATTGGACACGATTGGTTATATTCTAATTACACATGGTTTGGCATCATGCTAATCCTTGAGATGCCTTCTTAGTGAGCAATGAGTGGATTAATGTTATTTCTTTTATTAGTCCATCAGCGAACAGAACGAAAATTGCAGAAGCTCATAAAAGAATTATGCTACTGAATCATCCTGACAAAGGTAGAAATAATATTTAAAGTAAGCTTCAAAAAAAAAGTCATTTTGAATTCCTCATTTTTATTGCAGTTGTGCTGGAAAGTTTCATAATATCTGCCTTCCAGTTCGAGAAATTAATAAACAATGATTAATCATTGATTAAATCCTATTTATAGATGCATGTATAATGTTAACATTTGTATTATATCCTTTGATAAATGGCAGCTAATAACCCAACCAGTGCTGGACAACTCTACAAAACTCTCCCTAATTTATCAGTAATATGGATGTGCCGTCTGAAGTACAAGCATGATAATAAAAATTGACTGCTGCTTATCCATAGTTCGTGCATTAATAGGGATTATAACTCATAGAAATTGCTACCCTGTACACTTATGCTCAATGACATGCATTGGTTCTCAGTTCCCATGTATCTCAATTTCAGAATTCACATCCTTGTGTTAAAATCCTTCTATAGCCTTGCTGTTCCTATTTCTGTAACCTCCTCCAATCTCACTTCGTTCTTCCAACTCTAGCTTTTCGAGGTCCATTCAAGGTCACCACTGGCAGCTGTAGCTTCAGCTGTTGGGATCTTTTCTATCCCTTTCTCTTCAAGACCTGTGTAGAATCCTACCTCTTTGACCAAGCTATGGACACCTTTCCTAATATCTTTATCTTTGGCATGTTGTTTTAGAATGGTCCTGTGACAGTTATTGTAGTGTAGCGACCCTAGATAGGAACATAAGAAATGGATAGAGGACAGGTGATTCAGCTTTTGTGCCTGTTCTGCCACACCATGAGATCATGACAGATACTCTACCTTAATATCACTTGTCTGCACCAACTCAATACTCCTTGATTCTCATAATACCTAAAAAAAAAATCTAGCATCTCTTTCTTGAATATTCTAAAGGACCAAGCCTTCAAAGTCCTTTTGGCTAGAAAATTCCAAAGATTTGCTTCTCTTAGGTAAAGAATTTTATTCTCATCACTGCCCGAAGTTTGTTTTAAGACTGTGACTCCTGGTTCTAGACAAACCAGACCATTGTCCCTGCATCTGCCCTGTCCAACTCAACAAGAATTTCAATGAGACCATGTCTCGAGTGTAAAGCCCAGGGTGTTTAACCTCTTACACAACAAATCTGCCATCCCAGGAATCAAACTGGTGAACCTCCACTGGACTTCCTAAATGGAATTATGCCCTTAAAATAGGGGATCAGACTTCTACACAGATGTAAGGTGATGAGTAAATGAATCCAAATGTACAATCCTTGACTAGCAACTTTTTAAAAAATCTGATTCTCTCTTTGGCCCAATACTGAGCATACTGTAACCATTGTATCAAACAGCCTTCCTTTCCCTTTTGGACTGAAAGCAAGGAGGAAGATGCATTCATGATGCTTTTGTTCCTCTTGCCAAGCAGTTTCTCTACTAGCCTAATGCTGTACTAATGTTTCCTTTTCTGCTATTCTTCTCTACTTTCCAATGTTCAGAGTGTCCAGCACTCCATCTCTAGCCTAGGGTTCCATCGCTGAGTTGAAATATGAAACAAGCCTCATGGGTTAAGGGAATAAAGGGAAAACTTGTACTCTTCAAGGGAACCTTTTGAATAACAAAATATTTTGCAGGTATTTTGGAATATCTTAATCACATCTAATTAAGTGTGGGTATTTACAAATATCCAAGTTCTTATTGTTTCAGGAAATTAATGGCTACTGCAGTCTGCTAATTCAAATCACATCAGATCTTCTGGGGTAGCTTACTAGCACATTTGGTAGAGCTGCTGCTTCACAAGGCACCTTGCAGTCTGAATCTAAATCTGACTTCATGTGTTCTCTGTAACCTTAGGAGGATCACCATTCCTTGCCGCAAAGATCAATGAAGCAAAAGATCTAATGGATTCTTCTAGCAAAAAACTATCCTAAAGAATTGATTTATTTATTATATATCATTTCACATTGATTTTTCTGGACTTAAAGTTTTATCAAAATTAGATGCATCAAGAGGAATGTTTCACAAAAATGTTATTGAATGTGTATGTGGGTAAAACTGGTTTTGGATCTTTTAGTATGAACCAAAAATAATAACGTGAGTTCTTTTTGCAGAAGAAATTTTGCCGATATAAATTGTGTCAATGTTCTGACTTGGAAGAGTGAAAATACATTTTGACATGTGAACTGTCAAGTAAATTGAAGATGTGTCCTAACTCTATGGCTGCTACAATGATGAATTAATTAGATAGAATGAAAATGAAGTCCCCTTCATTTATACAATGCCCCTATCTTGTCAGCCTCAGGAATAAAGATAGATGGTCACTTATCTGCTGCTGCTTGTCATATGATCGCCTTTGTTACATTAATGGCCAAGCGATCCATTTTGTTTAAATGAAAGGATCTAATACCTCCCACTACTTTTCAATGGTTTTCTCAAACTATTTCATGTTTAAACTTAGAAAAAATTAAGAGTGGCACTGTTGATTCTTTACTTAAATTTGAGGAAGTTTGGAGTCCATTCATTCAATATTTTCATATGATATAGATCCCTTTTCAATAATCTTTGAA
>JARFYF010000074.1:63445112-63456788 GCA_030265395.1 Rhina ancylostomus | reverse complement strand
CATCTGAACCATCTTGCAAAAATATTCTACAGAATAAGTGTATGGACTGTCCAGTAATACTGTGTGCATAATTGGGCAACTACATCTCAAGGCATTGGAAACAATGGGACAAATTTGATGTTCGGTAGTTCCTCAGGTATTGCTATTATTAATCCAAATTGCCCCTCTTTTTTGCAAGAACAGGAAGGGCTGTATAATCTGCTTCCTAAAGGACACTAAATTCATCAGCTAGATTTTTAGAAAGTGTGTGAAATGTACTTAATCTTTCTGCATATTCTGCACTTTGTAATTTGCACTAAGTTGCATGAGCATAGTGGGTTTGGAGCATCTCCTAAGCACAAGTCAGAGTAACTTGAACCAAATAATATTTTGGAAACTGCAATGCACCTATCTGTCCTTGCACTGTCCTCCATTCTGAATGAAACTCCTTTGAAAGGAAAGCAGTCATTGTGTACATCCACAGGCTGTTTAGCTTGTGTATTTTTAAGACCTAGAGGCCAAACCACTTAGTCAAGCTTTTGGCAAATCTGGATAACTTGATACTGCTTTAGAGGTTCCCTCATACTCAGTACACGTGTATTGCTTTCATCCTGTGGGATGGAAGTAACTGGCAGCTGTCCAGCAAATGCCACCTTAATTGCTTGTCTCAATACTAGCAATCATTCTCATTGTCTATGATGCTGACTGACATTAACCCAAGACAAGCCACTATCTTGCCCTAATCTTTGGTGTGGTATTACATTGAACAACCCCAAGCAACTTTCAGAATTATAAATCATATTAGTTGCTGGTTGCAGAAAGAACAATTTGCTCACTAACCACAAATCCTACACTCACACTGAGCCATAATAGACTCTGTACAAATTTTCATCCACATTTACTTGTAGAAATTTTGTGTTAAATAACTTTTTGATCAAAACAATTTAATACTTAATGAATTAATACATTGGCATTGTCCTTTTGATACTCTGAATTGTAAGTTTTCTTCATATTTCCACCCCTTGCCCAAACACAAGGACCACAAGCTTCCTTTCTAGGGAGAATCGGCTATGGATGTTGGGGCTAGAAATGCCTAGATCAACTTGTAAAGGCTTCAGCATTGAGCCCACCTGAAACCACCTGGCAAGTTGTGGAGGATTCCTGGTGACTCTGGACCTGCAGGTAAGGGAACAGTTTGGCTTTTGGCAAGCAGTTCCCAGAGAGGTTAGCAGCTCTCTGGCTCATCAGAATGTCCACTAAGAGGTCTGTTGCAGCGATCTGGGTTGGTTCCTCAAAACCAATGGTGACGAGGAGTTCATAATCACCACGTGGCTGTTTGTACAGAAACCTGAAACCAGAGAAATAGGTCACCTTACAAGATTTATTTCTGGAGCAGTTCCACAGTCCTTTTTGCTAGGACCTTGACAAAGCTGTTCATTACCAATGAAAATGTTGAGAAACCTAGTTTTAATCTGACAATGACTTGGTTTTTAAAGCATTGGAGAATTTTTGCCCTTTCTCCAACAAAGGAGTGAGATACTCCTGCACTTACAAATTGAACTGTGGGAACTTGTGTCCTGGTTTGAGGTTTTGCGTCAAGAACTTGCCTGACAGTGAAGAACTGTTTTGTGCTGGAGCGTTGTGCAAGATTTATGTGCTGCACTCTGCAGAGTGGTCCTCTGACTTGAACTCTCCCTAAATACTACAAACCAGACCTGTGGGTGTATTTGCCTGTCTTCCATCTACACTGTAGCAGGAGTTGGACATGGGATTTGCAGATGTAGCAGCCAGTAAGTTGCAGGTTTGATTCTTAAATATGGTTACAAGTACTGATGGTAACTTTCCTTTCCCTGCCTTTTAAAGACCCCCAACAATTTTGTAATGTGGATGACTTATTAAATCTAGGTGAGCACTTAAATGAAGGGAAGCCCTGTGCCTGGGTAAGATGTGCTATAGGATAACATGCCGCCACATTCTATGATTTACAATACTGATTATTTAGTCTTGACTAGTCCAGTGCTCTCGTGGAAACTCTCTCCCTTTATTTTCAAACCTTGCTGTTCATGATCTATTCCCCCCCCCCCCACTGCTGAACTTGCCACCCTTCATTGGCTAAGATGCTCATCCTTGTCAATACTACCCCATTTTGTTCCCTGCCCTTCTATCTCTGACCTCCTACAACACAAGGTGCCTATGGACTAGATTCTGGACTCCTGCTTGTCCTCGCACTTTTGTAGCCATACTTTTTCTGATGCTTAACTTCCCTCTCTTGCCACCTGCTCTAAAATCGTGATCTTGGCAAGATTTTTTTGCAGCCTTAATCGTTTAGAAATTAAGTGACATTTTCAGTAATACTTTGAGACATGGTAGTTTTAAACAGCTCTAATACTCTTCCACTGCATTATCAATTTTATCTATAAATAAGGTGCTTTAGTTTTCACTCTTGTGGTATTGCCACTTGAGCTGGAGAAAGTCGTGATGTGGGTGGAAGTAATTTAAAATGTAACAGATGGAAAAGTGTGATTGACATCTTCACTGCTGGCCACAAGCCAGGTACCATTTTGAGCAATTTTTGTTCTGAGAAAATCATCCAGGAATAGATAACACTTTGTACTACAGACAATCACTTCCAATGCTGTAAAAAGCTTAACCAGAATGCTTTGTCCATTCTAAAGCCTTTCATCCTTAAATGTGCTGCTTTTTTTCTCAGCTCCATTTGATTTTGTTCCTGAACATTGGTGTAGTGATTTCACCATGACTGTAATCATTAAGGTTTTTTGTCAAAATTAGTTCTCTCCTGGGGTTTGGTCACAACCCAGATCAATCTCACCCAAATGAGCAATAAACATCAACCAAATGTATTACTAGAGCTAGTGGCTTTTCAAAGTGGTGAAATGGCCCAAGGTGTTGCCTTGAGATAGAGCAAGCAACTCTGCACTGTCCCAAACCCCTGTGAAATCTCAAAGCCTTTTTTCTTTTGGCCTTTGTACTTCTAGCAATGTACCTACGTGCACTGTGTGAGCAAGCACATCAGGTCCAAATAGTTGATCACTATCACGTACAGCTGAAGAAATTGGGGTTGCCCTGGTAAAGTGATACATGGGCACCAAAAGAATGGGTGAAATAGTCTAGAATTCCTGCTCTCAAGCACTTGCTGGTATCATCCAGCTGAAATGTGCAAGTTCAAGGGAGATGCAGTTAAGCAAAGATAGTTGTGCTAGAACTGAGTACAAGATGACACTGGAATGGAAGGAGGTTCATGGAAATTAGCACTGACAAGTCCAGTATTCTCTTGCCACTATTTGGTGCTGGTTGAGGTGCCACATTCAACTAAAGGTAGTCCTAACTTGGTTATGTTGGTTCAATTTGGCTTTAGTCTGTATGTGACTCCAGCCCTACATTTGTCAGTCTGTAGCCATATTTGTGCCAGACCAAGTTGGAAGGACAGGTTTTCTCTTGTTCAAACCAGTAATGAATCAGTGTTGTGACATTGTCAATAGTGATACAAGCTTTATTGGATTTAATGTTACCAGCTTCTAAGGTAGCTGTGATCTGGTCTACAGCTTTGTCATTTGATCTTTGGATAACCAGTAACTTGGCCACCACTTTTGGAGTTGCTTGTTCGACTATTACTTTGCATCTGTGTTAAAGCTAACTATAGTTACCAGCAAAGGAGGTCTGGTTCTCCTGGGGCTGGTTCCACCTGAACCCAGCGACCGATGGACCACAGTCTCCTGCTTTTGCCAGTAGTTGTGCTTTTGGACCCTGGTTGATGGTTGTCCATTACTTCACTTGCCTCCCTGTAGCACAGGAAATAACTGCAGCAGATAACAGGATAGTCATGATGGGCTGAAGATCTTGAGTGGGAGATGTATCTGACACAGATGGTCATTAAATCACATGCAAACATTCTACAAGAATCTATAGGATGCTCTGCACCAGATGCCCTTCCTATGAATTCAATGGTAATGTCACCTTGATGCTTTCTTGATCTAAACATTGAACTACAGTCTCAACTGTGCCTTTTTTATTTGTAATATGTATCCTGCACTCAAAATGGGGTGAAGTCCAGAAAAGGGGGCCATTAGGAAAAACCACTAAACCAATAGAGAATTGGGTTGAGTATTTGCTTTTGATCAGAGCAGTGAGAATATTGAACTTGGTAGTGCAGGAAACAGATGTTGTGGATATCAATTTTCTCCATATCCTTAAAGGGTGTGGGTAGGGTGTTTTTTCTGGCAAAAGGGACCTTTTGACAAGTGGCCTGATTCTACGGTTCTCAAACACCATCTTTCTGTGCACCCCTTTTGTACTCTTCCATAATGCAAAGGTCTGGCTTGGGGTAGGATTTAAGATCTGAGCTGAGCCCTAGTAATTTTCCATATTTGACTGTTGTCATACATCAATCTGAAATGTGCTACGTGAGGATGAAATACCAAATAGATCAAGAACTGAGTGCATGGAGAGCACTTTTAAGCAAATTATCTTGACCTGGATAAGATACCAGTCTTCTCTCCACTCCTTCTTTCCCCCCACTCCATCCCTTCTACCCCAGGGTCTGAGCTAAACCTAATGGGAAATGTGGTCTATTTGAGTTTGCTAGCCAGCTTCTAGGATGTAGTAAAATATAAATCCATCAGTGTTAGGGAAAACAAGTCTCAACATTGTAAGGAAAGTTGAGGAGTGACAGTTGTTTTATAACCTCCTGACGACAGACATGGTGGCTGGATATGGACAATGTTTGGGGGGGTTTGCAGGGTGGGAACTAGAAGCTGATCAAATACTTCCAGGTCAGTTGGAGTGCTCCTAGTAGAAAAAATTAAGGGTGAGGATAAATTGCATTTGGAGAAGCGCATTTTAATACATGAATTTTGTTTACAGATCAACTAATTTGAATTTTGCCAAGGTAGTGGATTTTGGAGGGTAGGGTATATGAGAGAGCAGTATATTGGATCCAATTTCTCCCCAGACAGAAATTGAAGGATATTAATTAATAGATGTGCATCTGGAAAACTGGGGTCTCCCGAGCTCTGTGCTAGGATCCTCACTTGTGGTTTTTCCATTTATATGTAAATAAATAATAGGCCTGGGAGATGTGGCTGAGAAACTTGCAAAGGTTACCAGATTTCCAGTGTAATTGGAAGGAAACTGTAGGAAGATGTCATGTGGTTGGGCAAACTAACTGGGCAGAGAAGTAGAAAATGGAATAAATTCCAGGGAATTTGGGTAATATCCCTCTTTGGGAGGGGACAGGAATACACAAGGTGAGATACTGTAGAGTTATAGGAACAGACCTTGGCAAAACCATGACATTCATTCCAATGGTAGAAGTTAAGGGTTTAAGGTGGCATATGGGATACTTCTAGCTAGCCATGGGATAGTGTACAACAGCAGGAACCTCAGCTTTAACTCCATTAACTACACTCTTTGCAGCTGGAGTACAGTATAATCCCAAAGTCCATGTCATGGCAAAGATACAATAGTATTTGAAAGGGTATTTAAGATGTTCAAAAAGGGGTGTTCAAATGAAGATGTTGCCAGGACTTAATTTACCTGAGGAAAGGTTGGGTAGACTGGTGTTACTAGCTTCAGATTTGGGGGGTGGAAAGGAGATGCTGGGAATTGATTTTAAAAGGCATTAGTTGTTTGCTCCATAGCATAGTGGGCATCTGACACTTGTATTCAAATGGTGGAAATCACACTTTCTGGGGGGGGGGAGAAAGAGGAGAGAAGAAAGATTAAGATGGTTAAGAAATTAGTTTTTAATTGGCCAAAGCCTAGAATATAAAGGCAAGAGGGTGGTTCAAACTTCCTAATGTGACATGCTGGCATGGGATATAGTGAGCCAAATGGCCTGCAGCTATCTCAAGCAGGTACAGTCTTGTGCTCCCCACAACTGTATCTCCCCAACCCCCTCATTCCTGCCCACGTAACTGAAGATAAAACTCCATGCAATCATCTAATCTCATATGTTGCTTCAACTCCTACTCTGGAGTCTCGTGTATGAAACATCTTGGCTGGTGTTTTCAAATGCCAAAATTGAGACCTTTTTTACAGATGAAATAATGAACCAGGAACCTCAACCAGTGGCAGAACATTTGGACATTATTCCATTGTTTGTAGGATGTTGCCATGAACAACTTATTTCCTACAAGGTTCACAGTTCATAAAATTTCATTGGCTGTGAAATGCTTGGACTAGTCAAATTGCCAAAGGTGGGATAAAGCAGAAGTCTTTCAAATTCCATAATTTAAGTCCTCTAGTTAGCATGGACTGTCTTTCAGCCCCTCTTCTACGTACTTACTATTCTGTACATGGCTCTGTATCACCTAAGGCTGTCCCTTCACTAATGTCCACATTCCACCGGATTTTCTTGAAAAGCAGGCTTGGCTCCTTTGTCACTGTGTATGGAACTGGCATACAGTACCGATAGATGGAAATTCGAAACCACTGCCCTAGACGAAACTCCCCTCTGTAGAAGTAGGAGATGCTGGAAAGGCAAAATCTAATTTAAAACCAAAGGGGTGGGTATTTTTGGATTTGTTGGGGTGGAAATGAGTTGTTTTATCTGTCACCTATGTCGTCCCAAGAGGAAATATATAGTGCTTTATCTTCACCCATTCCATCTCAACAAAGGTATTAACATTTCTGATTTATTTTGCTTCAGAGACTTGCTAGAATGGGCCAGCTTGGATACATGGGGTGGGTTGGCTCAGAAGGCTAAGGGAATCAAGACATTTCAAATTAAAGGGGATTGTTGGTAAATTGGGGAGATGCTGTTCCCAGCATCGGCAACTACAGGACAATTTTGATAATTGGCAAAAGGCAGAAAGGAACTTCTATTAGTGGGAAAAGTAAGAAATGCCATTTTGAGGGGATGGTAGAGTGAATAGCAGTCTGTGAACTTGTTTTGACTCCAAGCTTGATCAGAATTAGAAAGACTGCCCATCTGAAATGTCAGTGGTCTCTGTAGATACTACCTGCTTGGCTGAATTTTTGCTTCCTACAATTCAACTTTCAACAAATGGCAATGAAGCAGTGGTATGTATATTGGTCATTCTGTTGCTGGACTGCTATGCCAAGGCCTGGGATTATTGATTGAGGTCAAATCCCACCACTTCTGCTGGGGAAAATGAAATTTAACTAATTTAGTGAATTTGGAATTTAAAAAATCTGTGGGTAAAAGGACAATGAAATACCATCTGAGTAATGTCCCACTGGGAGGAAATATGGCATTGTCCAGTTGTCTTGTATGGTTCTGCAGTTGCAGAAATGAGTGACACAGCTGCTCTCAAAGGTGCACAGAGTATTTGGAGGTTGTCACTACATGTTGGCTTTCTGTCTGCAGCTCACATGCTATTTTAAGAAAAGGATCCCCATTACCTGCAGGGGTCTGTCTCCTCCAGCGAGATGAACCCAAAGGATGCATACATTAGAACCAGCTGCTCCAGACTGGAGGCCAGCTGTTGAGAGAACTGCAAAAGCTGGGAAAACACAGTAAGTAAAAGGCAGACACTGCAAATGGGCAACATGCATTACAAGGCAAGGACATATCCTGATTTTTACCTTGATCATGTTAAAATGCAGATATTGAAAGTTTGAAATAAAATTCTGGCAAACAGACTTCAACCTGAAACATTTAACCACTTTGCCCACAGATGTGACCTGACCTGATTATGTTTTTTTTTCTTTATTACAGCCAAATTGAATAGCTTCTGGAAATAAAAATTCACTAGGCTCTGTGTCCTGGTTGGTATCAATGGTCATTCTGCTGAATGTGAGGGGAGAAGGCTATTTGGCTCCTTGTCTGCACCATTCTTTGGCAAGGTCATTAAATGATCATTCACCTCAATACCGCTCTTGTGCTAACCCATTCCCCTCACTTGAAAACCTACTGGCATCTTTCTCTGTGATGACCTCTTCAGCCCTCTTGGGTAGAGAATTACAAAGATTTGGGTCCCTTTTGGCTGAAGGAATTTCTTCTCAACTGTCTTGAATGGCTGATTAGTTTGACACTAATGGTTGAAAATGTGAATAGAAGAATGTTAGTGTGCAACATGAGCTTTCAGCTTGTAACTACAGCATTCTCAAGGAGTCTAATACTTGGTGCTAAAGTGACATCTGGTATAGGGAAGGATGGAGCTCTCTCAGTCCTTCTGCATGTATAAGATTTTAAAAGTAGTCAACAAATTTTTAAAAATTAAGGCCTTTAAGGTTCTGTGTGGTAGGCTGTTATGGAAAATTTAATAGCATGGAATCCAGGGAGAGCTAGCAAATTGGCTCAGTGGTAGGAAGCAGAAGGTGATGAAGGTTTTTGGACTGGAGGCCTGTGATTAGGAGTGTTTTCCCATAAGGTCAGTGCTAGGTCCATTGCTACTTGTCATCAATAGCAATGATTTTAGATAGGAATGTACAAGGCATGATTAACAAGTTTGCAGACAACATGAAAATGGGTGGCATTGTTGACAGTGAGGATGCTTATCAAGATTTATAGCAGGATTGTGATCAGCTGGGTAAGTGGGCTGAGGAATGGCAAATAGTTTAATTTGGATAAGTGCAAGGTATTGCATTTTGGGAACACAAGTGAGGGTAGGACTTTCACAGATAGAGGTTGCATTTGGAATATTGTGTTCAGTTTTGGTCACCCTGCTATAGGAAAGATTGCAAGGATATGTCTATTATAAACTAAAAATTGAGGAGTATCTGGTGAATGTGCAGTCTTCTCCCAGGGTTGGGAATCAAGAACTAGAGGGCATAGGTTTAAGGGGAGAGACTTGACAGGAACCTGAGAATATACTGACCACTGAGTGAAAAGTTATAGAATGAGCTGCCGGAGCAAGTGGTTGAGGCAGGTACATGAACAACATTTAAAAGGTTCTTGGGACGTGCATCAAATGGAAGGTTTAGAGGGATATGGGATTAGCTTAGAAACAGGCCCAAATGGTCCACACCAACCAAGATTCCATTCTACACTAATGACTTAACATTTTATTATTTTAAAGCTTAAAAATCCCTCTATGGTTACATAGCACCTTGGTTCTCTCCCCTTGTCCTCCAGCATGTTATCCTCAAATCTGTCCACTCATCCAATTTTGGCTTGATTATCCTCAGTCACTCCTCCAATTGTTACCTGTGCCTTTTAACTGGCAAGCCCCTAAGCTCTGAACTTCCCTTAAACCTTCCTACCTCCATCTCGTCCCAATTCTTCCAATGGATCAAACTTTCAGTTGCCTTTCCTAATCTCCTGTAACTGTCAAATTTGCCCTAATGCTCATGTGTTACATAAATGTAAGTTATTGCCTGACATCTGGACCCTACTACCAGGGACCATTACACCCTCTGGCTGGAGACACTGGCCCACTTGTGGGAACCATTAGCCAAGAAGCAGACTAAATTTTTAGTTCTGGGCACTAGCTGTCTGAACAGTGGGGAGGACTAAGATGGGATTTCTTTTGTCACATGTACATTGAAACAGTGAAATAATCTTTTGCAGTGTGTTTTGGGGGCAGCCCTGAAGTCACCACACTTCTGGTAACAACATGGCATGCCCACAACTTCCTAATCCATACACCTTTTGGGATGTGGAGGAAACCAGTCACAGGGAAAACATACAAACTAAGGAGTAAGACAGTAGCTGGAATTGAACCTAGGTTGCTGGCACTACAATAGCATTGCACTAACTGCTACACTACCATGCCTGCCCCTAGCTCAGGAACCTATTGTTAACCCTTTGCCAGCTTTTTTAACAAACTTTATTCATAATAAAAACTATAAATAATAAAACAGTTTAAACTTTTACATTTGTGTACAGTTCTGCTCTTAGTGTTGCCATTTATATATAAAAACACAGCATTGATGCCACTCATGTGGCTCCCTGGGCTTATACCCCAATCCTGTATTTACAATATTTGAGGGTCTTCCTCACCTGACCCCACCCCTCTCCTGTGGCAGAAGAACCCTAGACTGTCGTCCTTCCCTACCAAGCCCTTGCATTGGCTGCACCCAGCTTCAGGGTGTCCCTCAGCATGTACTCCTGCAGCCTGGAATGTGCCAGTCGGCAGCATTCCCCTACAGACATCTCGCAGTACAAAATATGGAACGCTTCATGAAATTGACATTCATAAGTTGCTGTGGTCCATCAGGAGTTGCAGCTTCATGGCCCAGTATACCATTACAATTATTTACTCTACCACTACAATTAGGGCAGGAGATCAATCTGGATTTATCTAGGAATGCAGAAGGACATTCTGGGAGCAGTACAAGGCACTTGAGGTGTCATCATGACAAAGCTGCAACACAGGACAACATATGTGCAACATAGCATAAACAGCATATAGTAGTCAGTAATCAGCATAAGTGATCCTGCAACTAATGGAATAGCTAAAAGGAGGAAGTGGCTCAAAGAACATCCCACCAAAGAACGGCCAGCTTGTTAGTGCCAGAAGCAAGGCCAGAATATTCATATATACATTCAGAGAGAAGAACTGAGTGCTGAGGGAATGATCCATCTCAATTTCCTTCTGAGATTTCCACCATCACAGAAGCCAGTCTTCATCAAATTCCACTTCACTCAACATGAGAGCAAGAAAGGGCTGTGAGCATAGGGTACAACAAAGGATATGGGACCAGACATCATTCCTGGCTATCATATTGAAGGTCTATAATTAGCAATACCTCTAATCTAACTGTTCCAGTACTGTTACAACATTGGCATCTACCCTACAATGTGGAAAATTGCTCAGATATATCCTGTCTACAAAAAGCAGGACAGATACAATCTGGCTCATTACTACAAAACACATGCTAAATCATCAGTGAAATGATGGAAATTGTCATCATCAGTGCTATTAAGAATCAGTTTCTTGCCAATAACCTGCTCATTGTTTTCCCAGTTTATGCTCTGCCAGGATTACTTGGCTCCAGCTGCCACTCAAACATGGGGCAAAGATCTGAATTCCAGGGATGAAGTGAGAATGACTTTGACATCAAAGCAGCATTTGACCATGTGTGACATCAAGGTGCATTGGTAAAATTGATCAATGGACATCAAGGACAAAACACCTTTGTGGCTGGAGTCAAAGTGGCATGATAGGTAACACTGCTACCTTACAGTTCTAACAACCTAGGTTCAATCCAAACCTCCGGTACTGTCAGTCTGGAGTTCGCATACTCTTCCTGTGTCCATATGGACTTTTCCTCTGTGCTCTTACATCCTGAAGACATGCTTGTAGTAGGTTAATTAGCTACTTCAATTTACCCCAAATGGAAGTAGGCAGTAGGAGAATCAGGATTGAGTTGATGGGCATGTGAGGGAGAATAGATTACCAGGAAATAAATAGGGGAAAGGGATTCATGGGATTGCACTGAGAAGTGGCATAGACATGATGGGCTAAGTAGCCTCCTTTAATGTCGTCAGAAAATATGAAAGTACCTAACACAAGATAGTTGTGCTTTTTGCAGGTCAATCATTTCCATCTCAGGACATAAAACATAGAAGAGTACAGCACAGGAACAAGCCCTTTGGCCCATGATATCTCTGCCAACCATAATGCCAATTTAAACTAATCCCACCTGCCTGCACATGGTCTATATCCCTCCATTCCTTGTCTGTTCATGTGCCTGTCTAAATGCCTCTTAAATGTTGCTGTTGTATCTGCTTCCACCACCTGCCCAGCAGCATGTTCCAGGCACCTACCA
>JARFYF010000074.1:63351911-63362598 GCA_030265395.1 Rhina ancylostomus | reverse complement strand
TGCGGGCTACCCCCAGAACATTCTACGCAAAGAAGCATTTCACTGTGTGTTTCATCTCAAATAAGAATCTTATCTTATTTCATCACATCAGTGCATTGAGGTAGTACAAAGGAAGGCAATAACAGAATGCAGAATAAAGTGTTACAGTTACAGAGAAAGTGCAGTGTAGGCAGACAAAAAGGTGCAAGGCTATAGCGAGACAATGCACCAGAATGATTATTTGGTCTTTTTGTCCAGTATGACATAAATTATGAATTTGAAACCTATCCATGTTTACCTTGTGGGATGGCCAGTGACAAAAGAAATTCGGGTTGTTTGTGGGTGGAGAATTAAGGATGCTACTACTCATTCTAATATAATACTCCCATCTGGGGCTGAAAGGAAATGTCCAAGTTGTTTCTTCCATTCTTCCAGCAATGACTGTCCATTCATGATGGCAGCAATCAGTAGACTACCAATAATCTTCTCACACAATGTGCCAGATAGTCCTAGTGAGTTGTCCAGGTTGGAGGGGTGTAAGTTTGATTTGCCAATGATCACATTTTGTGAGGTGCATCACTTTCATTCTGTACATGTTGCACAAGTGCAAGCATTGCATTATTGAAGTCACCATCACTGGATAGCAGCAGACAACTACCAACCAAGCTCTAATTTGCCATGGTGGCTCAAATGCAGTTGACATATCTGCCAGACAATGAAGGTATTATGATTTCTGTGAGGATACCTGGTGTGGACCTGAATGATTTGCTGTCTGTGGCAGTCATAGCTAGCTTGAGAGGTAGGTTACATAGAGGCCATCATTACTGGATTGTAGACATCTCACATTGGTCCTTGCTGAGGTCCAGCCTGGAAAACACCCTTGATGGATGTGGACACCATCCTCCTTTCCTTTCTTTTCTCCTGCAGCAACTTCTCATGCTCTCTGTGTGCTTTCCTAGAGATGTCAGTCATTCTGTATGTGCTGGAAGAAGCACATTTGTGCAGAAGCCTTGAAGTCAGCATAAGGTTCTTCTGCACTTGCCACACCACTTCCTAAAGGCTTTTGTTACTTGAAACAACTGCACAAAATAATTGTGCAATCATTGCTTCAGCCAGTTGAAATCGAGCAGTAACTAACCTGAGCATTTTGAGTGGGCAGTGCATGTTCAGCCATTTAGTGAGGATTTTACCTGATTCACTTAGTGCAAGTTCCACAGATTGACCTATTTTACATGCTTTCAGTGTACATTTTCTGTGGGCTTCAATGCTTCCTCCAACGTGATGTCCGGTGTGATTTACTCCACAAATATTTTTCCCCACTTCTAATATCAGTTCAGAATTTAAAGGGCACTCGTACTCAACAAAAGGTGCCAGCAAGCCAAGTTCCTCATTGTTATGCCCTATCTCTTCAAAGTGCTGTTTAGAAGAATGTTATTTAGGTTTACCAGTGTGTACTAAATTAAATTTACATCCCGTTCCCTTTCACTTATTCTTTCATCTCATACAATTGAATGGATTTAGCTTTAGGCAGAATAATGCACTGCAGTAAACCAACACAGGTCTGCCATTTACTTCTCTGACAAAATATGATAATAAGCAAAGCAATAGTGTACTCTCTCTGTTTCGTATTTAAAAAAGTGTCCATGTAGCTCAATACTAATTCCACCATGGTGAAAACTGGTAACATCAGCAGAATCCTCTTAATATCTGAACTGGATATGTACCTCTTGCATAAACTAATGCACTTGAAATTTTGTGGGGCATGAAAAAGATTTTGGCCAGGTGGAAAGGAAAGCACAGCTAGATAGCACAGATAGAATTTTTTTAAATGGAATTAGGTATAAATGGATGCTTGAGAGTCCACATAGACTCAGTGAGCAGAAGGGCCTATTTCCATGCTGGTTGAGTTTATGACTATGATAAAATTTAAGATGGTTTACTTCAAAACATTAAGTGAACATAAGAATAAAGGTTAAAGTGAGTCCTACTTTGTAACTCAATCTTCCCTTTTAACTTGAAAAGGGGAGAAAATAACATTTCACTTCATCCTTTTGTGTGCATTTTGCTGTTTTTTTTATTTCATCTTCTCTCTCTAGATAATTTCCAAATGCAAGGTCTTGACCTGAATTTTTAATTTTTGCAGACAAAATGAGACTTGCTGTTCTTTTTAAGACTAGCCTTGCTTCTGAATGTGGGTTTTCCTTTCATTTCTACTAATACTGACCCAGAAAGCAGAAGGGCACCTTCACATACAAAGGTTCTTAAGTAATTTTGTCAACCAGACCTACTATTCTATCTCCCAGGAGTATGTTCACCATAGAACATAAATTGAAACATTCTCAATACCAACACTGTTACTTGGTCATCCGTGACTAGATTTTGAATTGTTTGTTATCTTTGGGCATTTTGTCTAATAAGTTTGGGATGTCAATGCATCCTTACATTAGTTTGAAAAGAGTGGGTTGTGATCATCTGTGCTATATATCTTCCTATAATTTATTTTTTTCCAAATTGACATCCAGTTTTAATACACAGTTGACATCAACAGTCAATGTACATTCTCTTTAACTCCATTTCAAAACACTTTGTTTTAAAATACAACATTTAAACTTTACTTGATAGTAAAATACTTTTTACCAAAAAAACATTGACCAAATATTCTTAAATGAGACCAAGCGAATATTTTTCAGGTGAATTTTGATTGATTCAGAGCAATCAGTACTTATAATATATTAGGTCTCAAATGTTTCCCGCAAATCTGAGGAGGTAATGCTAATGCCTCTCTTATAATCTCAGGTCAGTAACAAGGAATATCTACCTGTGTTATGATATTTCTGTCATCATTTTTTCCACCCCTGACAACTCTCAACATCTCTGATCTGTCAATAAAGTTCTGGTCAGTGCTCTTCTGAGTCCATTTTTGTGTACCAAACCTTCAGCTATTAACTCCTACATACTTCTTCCCTTCACCTTCAAAGTATCAAGGTCAAAAATTGTGACATCATTTCTCAGTCTTATTATTTTAAATGGATTTAGAGTGTTGATGGTTTCAGTCCCAGCAGTCCTTTTTTCTCCTGCTGCAATCAAAGACTTTTAAAACCCATGCTTGTTGATCTTAATTGGTTCTTGGCAACACTGCAATTTCAAAATATGTGCCTTTTTTTTTCAAATTTCTCCATGATCTTACTCCCACCTCTAATTAATTACTGTCCTATAACCCACCAAAGCATCAGACCTATATTTTCGATTTCCTCTTCATCTCTAAATGCATTAACAGCACCACTGATGCTTGTCCTTCTGCTACCAAGCCCCTAAACACTGGAATTTCCTCTGTAAACCTCTGACACTCCAGAGAAAGCAATTCAAGTTTGTCCAATCTCTACTTGTAGCTATTACCCTCTTATCCAGGCAATATCCAGGTGAACCTCATCTGCACCCTCTCCAAAGCCTCCACATCCTTGCTGTAATGTGGTGATCAGAACTGCACACAATACTCCAAATGTGGCCTAAACAAAGTTTTATACAATTGCAGCATGACTTTCTGATGCTAATATTCAACACACTGACAAGTGAAGGCAAGTATACCCTATTCCTCATTTAGCATCTACTTGTGTTGCCACTTTCAGGGAGCTATGAACTTTCACTCTAAGATCCCTCTGTACATCAATGCTCCTAAGGGTGTTGACATTTACTGAATACTTTCCTTTTACATTTGACCTTCCAATATGCAGCACCCCACACTTGTCCAGATTAAACTCCATATGCCATTTCTCTGCCTAGATTTGCAACTGGTTTATATCCTGCTGAGTCCTTTGACAAACTTACTCACTATCCATAACTCCACCAATTTTTGTGTCATCTGCAAATTTACTAAATCAGCCTAGCTACTTTTTTGTCCAAATTATTTACATATATCACAAACAACAGAGGCCCCAGCACTGATCCTTGCAGAAAACCGCTGGTCACAAACCTCCAGTCAGAATAACACCCCTCTACTAGTCCCCTCTGCCTTCTATGGCCAGCCAATTTTGAATCCAATTTACCACGTTTCCATGGATTCCATGAGCCTTAACATTCTGAATCAGCCTACCATGAGGGACCTTGTTAAAAGCTTTACTAAAGTCCATGTTTACAACATCTACAGCCTTGCTCTCATTAATCATCTTCGTCATCTGCTCAGAAAGCTCAATTAAGTTTGTAAGACGTGACCTCCCCACACATAGCTATGCTTATTATCCCCTACAAATTTCTGCTTTTCTAGATGGAAGTAGATCCTATCCCAAGGAATCTTCTCCAATCATTTCCCTACCACTGACGAAGGGCTCATCAGCTTATAATTTCCTGGATTGTCTCTATGAGATATAAGAAAAGATATAAGATATTTTTTTATTAGTCACATGTACTTCGAAACATACAGTGAAATGTGTCTTTTAGCGTTACTGAAGAATGCTCTATGCAAGTGTCGCCACTCTTCCGGCGCAAACATAGCATGTCCACAACTCCTAACCTGTACATCTTTGGAATATGGGAGGAAACTGGAGCACCCGGAGGAAATCCATGCGAACGGGGAGAACGTACAAACTCCTTACAGACAGCAGCAGGAATGGAACCTGGGTTGCTGGCACTGTAATCGCATTATGCTAACCACTACACTACTGTGCAGCCCTACTGCCCTACTTAAGCAGAAGAACAATACCGGCTATTCTTCAGTCCTCTGGAACCTCACCTCTGGCCAAGAAAGACACAAAGATCCCTGTCAAGGCCCCAGCCATCTCTTCTCTTGCCTCTGTCAATAACCTAGGATAGATCCCACCAGGCCCTTGGGACTTATTCACCTTAAATGTTCTTCAAGGGACCCAACACTTCCTCCTCTTGATATCAACATGACCCATAATATTAGCCTCTCTGGCCTTGGTACACTCCATGTCCTTTTTCTTGGTAAATACCAATGCAAAATACTCATTTAGTACCTTGCCCATTTCCTCTGGGTCCAGACATAAATTCCCTCCTTTGTCTTTGAGTGGTCCTGCTCTTTCCCTAGTTACCATCTTGTTAATGTATGCTTAAAAAAATTACCTTGGGGTTCTCTTTAATCCTACTCATCAAGAACATTTCATAGCGCCTTTAGCTCTCCTGATTCCCAGTTTAAGTTCTCTTCTGCTTCCTTTATATCCCTCAAAGGCCCTGCCTGATTTCAGCTTCCTAAGCCTTATATATGCTTCTTTTATCTCTTTGACAAAATTTACAACATCTCTTGTCATCTAAGCTTCCCTTACCTTACCATCTTTATCCGTCCTCCTTACTGGACATACTTGTCCTGAACTTTGCTCAGTTGGTCTTTAAATGGCATGTCAGATGTGGACCAAAATTTTTCTCCCAAACTCCTGCCTAATAATCCTCTAATTTGCCCTGCCCCCGTTTAATACTTTCCCCATAGGTCCAGACCTACCCTTATTCATAACTATCTTAAAACTTCAAGAGTTGTGATCACTGCTTACAATATGGTCTCCTACTGAAATGTCAGTCACCTGGCCAGGCTCGTTTCCCTATGCAAGGTCCAGTATGGCCCCACCTCTAGCTGGACTGTCCACATACTGTTTCAGGAAACCCTTTTGAATGCACCAAACAAATTCTGCCTCATCTAAGCCTCTTGCACGAAGGAAGTACCGGTCAATATCAGGGAAGTTAAGATCACCCCTACAACAACCCTGTTTTTAGATCTTACCACAATCTGCCTGCATATCTGTTCCTCTATGTCCTGTTGGCTATTGGAAGGCCTATAGTATAATCTCATCAGCGTGATTGCACCTTCCCTGTTTTTGAGCTCTACCCATATTGTCTCAGAGGATGAGCCCTTCAGTATGCCTTCCCTGAGTGCAGCTGTGACATTCTCCCTGATTGGTAATGCAACTCCTCCACCTCCTTTACTTCCCTCTCTATCTTGTCTGAAACACCAAAATCCTGGAACGTTGATCTGCCAGTCCTTCTGGCAACCATGTCTCTGTAATGGCTTTGTAATAGTTACATGCACTGATCCAGGCTCAAAGTTAATCTGCCTTACCTCTAATACTCCTTGCATTGAAATAAACACACTTCAACCCACCAGCCCCACCATGTTCCTTAACCTGTCCCTGCCTGTAATTCCTTTCAGACTTGCTTGTCATAATCTCTACTTTCCCATCAATCTCTCCACCTTCTGATCTGCTGCACAGGTTCCCCCCACCCCCACTCTAGTTTAAACTCTCCTGTGTGGCACTAGCGAACCTCCCTACAAGGATATTGGTACCCCTCCAATTTAGGTGCAACCTGTCCTTCCTGTACAGGTCCCACCTGCCCTGGAAGAGAGACCATTACTCCTGCACCAGCTCCTTAGCCACTTATTGAACTGCACCATCTTTCTACTTCTTGTGTCACTGGCATATGGCACAGTTAGTAATCCTAACATTACAACCCTGGAGGTCTTGCTTTCTAAATTATTTAGTAACTCTCTAAATTCTCTTTGCAGGACCTAATTTCCCTTCCTGTCTATGTCATTGGTACCAATATTGACCTCTGTCTGCTCACCCTCCCCTCTCAGAATGTCCTGTGCCCACTTAGACATCCTTGACATCCTGGAGTCTCACTTGTGGCCACAGAAGCACCTCTCTGTATCCTTGACTATAGAATTCCCTATCACTTTTGCTGGTCTAGACTTTGCCCTACCCTGCTGTTCAACAGAGTCAGATGTGGTGTCACTGTTCTGGATGCTGCTGTTATTTTCCCCTGACAAGTCTTCCCCCCCAGCAGATGGAGCATTATCTAAAATTGGGGCAAATAAATTTGGTTTAAAGGAATGCAGATTTCATGCTTTTGAACAGCATTATAATGAAGGGCCTCAGTGAATTTTTCTTGCTGGATATGCTTTCCTTCTCTAGCTAGTGGTGGCCATGTTCTGTAATTGGCCACAAAGCCTCTGGTGTAAGAAGGAAAAAGAAAGTTTGCTGCAGTACTGTGACTCATGCTGGTAGTGTGGTACCATGATTGTTAGTGGAACAGGTTGAGGCTTTGAAGTATTGGTATTGGTTTATTATTATCACTTATACCAAGGTACAGTGAAAAACTTGTCTTGCATACCAGACAGATCAATTCATTACACATACATTGAGGTAGTACAGGGTAAAAACAATAACAGAATACAGAGTAATGTGTCACAGCTACAGGGAAGTGCACTGTAATGGGAACAGCAGTTGAATATCCCAGTAACTTCCTGTCTGAGGGTGGAAAACTCTATGAGTGAGCAGTTGTCTTCAAAAGAACACAGAAATGTGATTTAAAGATGTAAATAAAAATGTTGCATCAAGAAAGGGAGGCTAACTTGCACAATGTTAAACTGTTTTTGTGTATTTTAATGAAAATAATAGGGTTAATTATTTAAATAGGTGTATTGTGGGAAAATTAAATGAAAGTTGTTATTTTCAGACTTTATTCAAAAATAAATTGCACAAATTATGAAGAAATTAAATGCTCCCTTGTGGTCAAATTTAAAAAGAAACTTGTTATTGATTTGCAGATGGAGAGGTTTATGCCTGGGGAAATAATGGTTACAGTCAGCTTGGCAATGGAACCACTACACAAGGCTTGTCTCCATGTCAGGTTTCGACCAATCTGCTCAACAAGAAAGTAATTGAGGTAGCATGTGGATCCCATCATTCCATGACATTGACTTCTGATGGGGAAGTGAGTAAATTTTATTTTTGGAGTTAAGAACTGTTAATTAAGAAAATTTTATATGCCATGAAACTTCAAGGATTCCTAGTCTCGAACTTGAAAATACATAAGATTACCTTGAATGTGATACAGCAATTATGCCATTCCATCAAAATTTGCACTGTTACAGATTTTCTGGATTGTCAGTCAACTGAAGGATGTATATCTGAACACCACTGAATACTTGGAAGTCAAATTTTGTTTTATTTCCAAACTCATGTAGTCTCTGAAGTAGTCACTCTTTGCCTTGTTCTCTACATCTGTGCAGCCTTCTCCATTCCTACAATGCTCTTAAGAGCTCTGTCCATGTCCTTCCTGTTCTTTTACCAGTTCACACCACTGTTGGTAGCCATCAGGACAAACTCTGGAATTTCCCCCTAAACCCCTTCACTTCTCTTCCTTTTTGAAAACAGCATAAACCCCACCTTCTTGACTAAGATTTTGGTTGTGGTTCTTTGTTGGAATTGGATTATTATTTTCACATGTATTGAGATATAGTGAAAAGCTTTTATTTTGTGTGTCATCCAGACAGATCATGCCATACATAATTACATCAAGGTAGTAAAAAGAAAACAATGTAGAAGATAGGGTTGCAGTTACAGAGAAAGTGCAGTGCAGGTAGACAAATAAAGTACAAAGGCCATGACAAGATAGGTTGGGAGATCAAGAGTTCACCTTTTAGTGTATGAGAGGTCCGTTAAAGAATTTTGTAACAGCAGGAAAGAAGCAGTCGTGTCTGGTGGTACATCCCCTCAAGCGTTTGAATCTTCTGCCCGACAGGAAAGGGGAGAAGAGAGAATGACCGGGGGTTGGGAGAGGTCACTGATTTTGTTGGCTGCTTTCTCAAGGCAGCGGGAAGTGCAGACAGAGTCAATGGAGGGGAGGCTGGTTTGCATGATGGATTGGGCTGTGTTCACAGCTCTCTGCAGTTTCTTGCAGTCCTGGGTAAAGCAGCTGCCTTACCAAGCAGTGATGGTGCATCTGTAAAATCGTTAAGACCCTGAATCAATCACCCATTTTCCAAACCAACCTAATCCTGTTTGCTACAGCATAAAGCTCCAACTGGACTGCTGTTATGGCATCCTGAGAGCATGTGACTACTACAGTTGAATTTCCCTTCCTCTCCCTGATTGCTGTGAAAGCCCACCTAGGTCACTAGTATTCCTTGGAGACATAAGAAACTGCAGATGCTGGAATCTGGACCAACACATAAAGTGCTGGAGAGACTCAGCAGATCATAGAACATAGAACATTGAACAGTACAGCACAGGAACTGGCCCTTCAGCCCACGATATTGTACCAAACTAATTAAACCAGTAATTAAATGCCTAACTAAACTAATCCCTTCTGCCTGCACAATGTCCATATCCCTCCATTCTCTGCACATTCATGGGCCTATCTAAGAGCCTCTTAAACACCTCTATCGTATCTGCCTCCACCACCACCCCTGGCAGCGCATTCCAGGCACCCACCACTCTCTGTGTGAAAAACTTGCTTCACACATCTCCTTTGAACTTACCTAGTCTCACTTTAAATGCATGCCCCCTAGTATTAGACATTTCGACCCTGGAGAAAACATACCAACTAGCTGTCTATCTATGCCTCCAATAGTCTTATAAACTTCTATCAGGTCTCCCCTCAGCCTCCGCCACTCCAGAGCAAACAACCTTAGTTTGTCCAACCTCTCCTTATAACACATACCCTCTAATCCAGGCAGCATTCTGGTAAACCTTTTCTGCACCCTCTCTAAAGTCTTCGCATCCTTCCTGTAATGTGGCAACCAGAATTAAATACTCCAGCAATGGCCTAATTAGAGTTTTGTAAAGGTCAGGCAGCGTCTGTAGAGGGAAATGGATAGTCAACATTTCGGGTCTTCACCCTTCATCTCTACTCAAAGTACATCGGTCCAGTCCCAAACCACTGACTGTCCATTTCCCTCCACTCATATCCCTTGATGAGCTACGTGACTCCAGAAATAGCAATAGATTCTTATTTTGCCTCCAAGGTAGCCCAGGGTCTCTCAATTCAGGGAATTTAGGGATGAAGAATAAATATTTATCTTGTAGTTGCCCCATGAATATATCTTTTTAAAACTCTTAGGCATTTTAATTTTCATGATAAATAAGAAGCAATGGCACACTGGTAGAGCTGCTACCCCACAGCACCTTCGGTCTGTCTGTGTGGAGTTTGTATGTTCTCCCTGTGACTGCGTGAGTTTCCTGAGTGCTCCACTTTTCTCCAGCATCCCAAGGACATGCAGTGGGGTGGGTTAACTGGCCACTGTATAAACTGCAAGGAATTTGAACATTTGGTGTTGAGATTTCTAACAGGACTTCAGGAGAATGAGCAAAAACCAAACTGCTGGAGGAACTCAGCAGGCCAGGCACTAGCTGTGGAAGGAAATGGACAGTGAGACCCTCAACTGCCCATTTCCCTTCACAGATGCTGCCTGACCAGCGGAGTTCCACCGGCAGTTTGTTTTCATTCCAAGTTCCAGAATCATCAGTCTCCTTCAGGAGAATGAGACAGACTACAGAAGTGGGCAGATACATGGCAGAAGCAGTTTACATTCGGAGCATCACAGGATCATTGTGGGGCAGAAAGAGGCTATCCAGCCCATCAAGTCTGTACCAGCTCCTGTGCATAACAATAGGGTCATAGAATCATACAGCATGGAAACAGGCCATTCAGCCCAACTCATCCAATCTCTTTGGAGTCATACCACTGCTCTTTCCTCACAGCCATGAAGACTATATTCCTGCAAGGGCTGTGACCTTTAATAGAAGTGAGATCTGATTCTATTTAGCAAAACCTCAGGCAATGTACATCATGGAACGGAATGAGCAATCTTCACCCAGCAAAAGCAGGATGGATGAGTGACAGAATCTGGGGACAGATGATATGAATGTGGAGGTGAATAAAAATGGAATTAGTGCGGAATTAGTGAGAATGTGTGCCTGTT
>JARFYF010000074.1:63312412-63327853 GCA_030265395.1 Rhina ancylostomus | reverse complement strand
AGAAAAATAGAGGGCTATGGGTAAGCCTAGTAATTTCTAAGGTAGGGACATGTTTGGCACAGCTTTGTGGGCCAAAGGCCTGAATTGTGCTGTAGGTTTTCTATGTTTCTATGTAATTTTATTGTGCAGGGCATGCTGTCTTCTTAGCTAACTGCACCAGGAAGCAGCCCACAAGATGAAAGATGCTTTTGGTAATGGTGTTTGTTGACTTACAAATGTTTGACTTATGAATTTTTACAATAATGTCATTGAATCTTTGATTGTCTTCAATTTATGAGGCTGTCTCTCATTATAATGAATAATGTGCCACTTTCTATTCAAAGGAAAATGTTGTACCATAATTCCCAGAATGCATGTTGCCCAGCTGTTTCCATCCACAACATTTTGTTTGACATTGTTTTCCAGGAATGCATCCCTTTCGTAAATTGAAGAATTACTTTAGTTTTTCTCCAAATAATGATTATCTTTTGTAGAGAAAAATGACTATCTATGAGGGGAGGAATAATTCAGCTCGCTCTCAATTCTGTATTGAAGTGCCAGTTCAGGTTTCTGCCTGAATGCAGAACCCCTTACTAAGCATGAGAGTGTTACTAATTGAGTCACAGCCTTTTATCTGTTTAATGAATGCTAAAGTTTCCTGAATTATCCTTGAAGACTTTGTTGAACTACCTTGAACTGCTGAAGTTCTGGTGTAGCTGGATGGGAATTTCCATAATTTGGGTGCATAATGTAAATCCTGAGAATTAAACATCTCTATATTTTCTTGGTAGTCAGTGGTTGTGAGGGGGGCGGTTGAGGGGAGACAGAGATTTTAAAAGTGAGAGGAATTAGAAAAAAATGTGATGTTTATATGGTGCAGCAGCTTTTTGAGGCTCATTCAGACTTTAGAAGGTGAATAATTGCTCCACAGCTCTGCGTAGGGGCTGTAGGGTGCAACTGCACCCCGTGTCTAACCAGTTTTCCACCAGTTCCAGATCCTCAGACTGCAGGAAATTTCTATTAAAAATTATGTGTCGCATGAAAAGAGCAATATTCGGGTTTTAAAGCAGGAAATCTCATAATTATTCAGCATTTTATTAAAAAAAATGAATACATACCATCTTCTACATATAAAAGAAATTTACTAGTTTCACTTCTCATAGCTTTTGGTCACCCAGATTATTTTCATCATTGCTGATTACATCATTGTATGACTGTCAGCCAAAATCCCTTTTTATTCAGAACTAATATAAGAAACTATCTTCATCTCCATTCACTCCCCTTCATAAAGCCAAAGCAGTTTACCCACTACTGGCTCATAACTTCACCTTCCCTCCAAAGTTTTGCACTGCTTTGCAATTTCTCTCTATCTCTCCCACCTTCCCATCTGTAGAGGCATATATTCTGGCTTTCTCCAATGTGCAGGGAATGGTGTATGTTTACGTGTGGAACTGTTTGGGACTGACCGCAGCTCACTGTCTTCTCCTTATCTGTGTAAAGTTGTGACTGAAGGAGTGGTGTGATGAGGAGAGATTCCATTTCATGGCTTGGGGTGGTCTACACCTAAGCTAGGCTGGATTGAGGTCCTAATGGATAACTTATAAACAAAACTTTTATCTAATAAGATTGGAGATGTGAACTGCTGAAATTAGAGATACCTAATGTAGAAGAATCAGTAAAAGATCAACTAAAGGGCAAAAAACCACAATTGGCCAAAGGTCAGATGAAGCTATGGAATTTTAAGGTAAAATAACTATTAATAAGAAGAATAAATCCATAGCAATATTGTAGATACAATAATATATGTATTATTCAACACAAAATGATTTAATTGGAGACAATAGACTCTGCTACTAACATGAATGAATGAAACATGGCTATTTATAGAAGATGAGTTGCAAATAAGAACATTAGAACTAGACACAAAAGGTCAGACACCACTTTTGCTGTGCTTCACCATTAAGTAAGGTCTTCCATCTCAACTCCACATCCCTTCACTATCTTTATATCCCTTTTAACTTTCAGAATCCAAAAATCTATTATTCTCTGTCTTGAATAGGCACAGTCCCTGAGTATCTACATTCCCCTTTGAAGAAAGACATTAGAAGAAATGTCACCACCCTTCCAGCATCTCTCCTGTTGAGCCCTTGATTATTTTGCACATTTCAATGGTATCATCTCTTATTCTCCTAAACTCTAGGGAATGTGGGACTAATTTGATCATATTCTCCTCATTGGTCAAACTTTACATCGCATGAATCAGTCTAAGCCATGTATTGCACTCCCTCCAAAGGAAGTGTATTCTTCCTTCAGTGCATCAACTGAACCATACAAATTGTCCACTGGTGGCTTCATCATGTTCAATATATTTACACCAAGACCCTGAAAGGGAACAGCACATAGGAGGCACTGAAATGTTAAGGGAAAGAATAAAAGGGAATTCCAAGAACTTAAGAAATTTAAAAATAATCAGGAAGACTGAGAAACTATGACATCAAATTATTAGGAATTATAAGAAAACAAAATGAAAATTAAATGTATTTTTAAACATATTTCACAAAATAGGCACTTGTAGAGGATGGACTTAAAGGGTCTATTAATGGTTGGAAGAGTAAAGAGAAAATATGTAAAACTAAGAGTATAGAATCAGGTTTGGATGGTACACATCCATTCATGGTCAAGGAGGGCAAAAAGGAAGAAGCAGAGGCAATTTTATGTAGATAAGTGAGAAGTGATGCATATTAATAGGGAAAATGGAAATGTCAGATTGTTGCACAACTTCTTTTTGCAGAGAGAACAAAATTAAAATCCAAATCACTTCTGAGGGAAACACACAAGAAAAATGTTTTAACCATATAAACCAAAATACTTATATTTTTAGATGTATTTGAAGACACACCTTAATTCTCACTGCTTCACACATTGTTCCCTTCTTATTCCATCACCACTCACTTTGCTGATCCATCGTCACCCCCTTTCATGCCCTCTCCCCCCCTTTGCAACCTACTTGCTAGCCCCTCATTGCTTCACCACAAGTACTTTTTCCACTTTGCCAGATTTGGTCCCACCAGTCCTCTGTGTTAGTAATTACTGATTTTTTTAAAATTCCAGATTTTATCTAATAAAATTTCCAACAAAATATTCTGACAGTTTTTATGGTTAATTTACTCATCTCTATTACCCTTGAGAATCGTGGCTGATGAGAAATGCATAAATTATGTTTGTAGCTCTAAAAAGTTCTCCTGTGAATTGTGGCCCCTCACTACTACCCCTGTAGTGTTGATCCCCAACCAAAGATCACCTTGCATATTTTATACAGCTATTGAACTTATGTCAATGGCTACCATATAGTAAACTTATCCACCGTACATAGGCAGCAATCCAAACCATCTGAGGATTGTGATTCTTTGTAGTCCTGACAGGTATTTCTCTCGTTCTGACCTAACTTCCTCTGAACCTGCAATTTTCTGTCCTCCCAAATTCAATCTTTTGTCATTAAACCTAAGGTTGAGGGGTGGGGGAGGGGCTATTAGGATAGAGTTGTTTGGTGAACCATCTGTGCCACTTCTTCCTCCTTTCCAAACAGGACATGGTGTTGTTTCAGCTTATTCTTGTCCCGCAGAACATTCTTCCTACTGTGACCCTTGTCCACCTCTTGCCAACCATGCCCAAGATGCGCTCTACCCCTTCAACAGCTTCCAGTTTCCTGGATCTGTCCTTTCCTGGTCCTGTCATTACTTGCATTTCTCCTAACAGGGCCTATTGAGCTGTCTCTGCCTTTAAAAATAGGTTCAGTCTATCCCCTTTCAACATCATCTTCCTCTGCCTGGCTGAATCTTATTTTAACGACTGCTCCTTTGAGTCCTTACTTCCAATAAGGGTGTGCTGCTTTAGGAAACCATACAGCTCCCAGCTATACCTGCATGGTCTTGGGATGGGTGAAACATTCATTCTTCCTATGTCTTACTTGGGTCCTCTTTTTCTGGGAATTTAATGACTATATTGACACTGTTTCCTACTCAATTGAAACTAGGAAACTTCAAGACATCTTCTTTAAATTTATTACTTATCCTTTGCCTTCACACACCCTATCACCCCTTTGGGGTGTAGAGTGGCACAAGTATGCACTATATGTCCAGTGACTCCCATTGCTAACTTAACCACATTTCCTGTCATCCTATTGCTGTATGAACTCTCATTCTCTCAGCTCCATGTCTGTCATATTACATTCCATTACTTCAAATATAACTTCCTCAACTCTATTTATTTTTTTATGATTAATGCACTCCCAGAGCCACAAAATGTTTTCACTTGTTCTTACTTGCCTCACTTTCAGTGAATCATCTTTTGCTATTTCCCTCAACTGCACGTGATGCTACCACTTTGTCTCTTGCCTTTTGAACATTCAGAAGCAGTGAGCTCTCTGTAACACCCTGATACATGGTTCAGTCGCTCCCAGCACACCCATCTTTTCCCAGACAAGTGCCTATCCTTTCTTCTCTTCCATTCCCACCATCCAGAGCAGTGTTAATAATAAAATTATGCAGACTGGATGAGTGCTTTGTAGAACACCCCCCATTCAGGCAACAGACAACACCCTGAGTTTAACTTGTGTGCTATTTCAACTGTCTTCCCAACCCCAACCTGACCTTGGCTTCTTACACAGTCCTTCAGTGGAACCTCCAGGAATGGCACTTAATCTGTGGATGGGCATTTTACAAACTTCAGGGCTTATCAGTGAGTTCACCAGTTTCAAATCATAATCTCTATCCCTAGGTTCTTGGATCAGAGTGGTTGACATTGACTCTATTGCTATTTGCTCTTCCTCTATATCCACCTTTTTTGCCTCTTGGAGAACTTAGAGCACTTTTAGAGATATTAGAGATGGCAGAAACTGGAATCTGGAGCAACAAGCTCTTTTATTTCAGATCAGTTTTTGTAATTGCTCACAGCCCTCCTGCTGGCAATAATTACTTTCTCCTGGGGCTAGCAGCTGGATGTAATGTTTGGGTTGCGCAGTCTTTGAGTGGTCTTGGCCGCAGATCATATAATAAACACCTGAGCAATTCTCAGCACTACATGAAGGGCCTCCATTGCATTTTGGGAGTCAGTGGCAACTGGTTCCAGCCATACCCTGAGGTGTAAGATAATTCCGCAAGACAGGTTATTATGATCCTGATTGTCAAGCATAGAATGAGCCTAAGCAAGGCTTAGTAGTCTCACGCACCATTAATACCATCATTTGCCATTGCTTATTGCTCCACATGGGCATTTATCCAATCCTCTTCTCTTTATTTGTTGCAAGCTCCCTTGGATCTGTATTAAGGATGGTAATACACCATGTCCTGTATTAATCCACTTTCAGTCCTGAAACCACTAATTCCTTATTTCTTTCTAACCCTATCCTCAATGATGCTTGTGCATCTTCCTTGTGCTGTTAACGTTACTGCTTTCCTTTTTAGCCTCTTTCTCTTACACGCTGGCAGCCTGCTCTGATCTTGTACAGCTGCTGAGTCCACTAACGCCGTTTGGTTTCCTGATGCAATATTTAACTTGATGATTCAGAAGGAATCTCTCAAGTTACTGCCGTAGTTCCCATTTTTCACATTTCCTCTAGCACTTCTGCTTTATCATTCTCTCCTTCAAAATTTTAACCCCAGTTCTGTTCTTAACACTTGCGGGCTGCCCCCAGAACACTCTACGCAAAGATGCATTTCACTGTATGTTTTGATGTACATGTGACTAATAAAGAAATCTTCTCTTACTTGTATGGGCCAGACAGGATCCACCACAGCAGAACTGTGAGCAGTTTTGTCAAGATTGCAAATACTGTGGTGGAGAGTTTAAAATAGTTTAGCAGGGGGAAAGTAAGCTGAGCAAATATTTGGAAGGGAGAGGCAAATCTGAAAAAAGGCTGAAACTTAGTGAGTGTTTGGGAGGTGAGGCAACCATTAAAAATGAGAGAATTCTTATTGGGCTTGGCAGGGTTGTTGCAAGAACAATGTTTCCACTGGCTGAGTAGTCAGGAACCAGGGGTCTCACACTTATAAGGACTGGCCATTTAAGACGGATGAGAAAAATTTCTTTACCCAGCTGATAGTGAATCTTCTGAATTCTCCACCCGAGAGGGCTGCAAAGGCTCAGTCTGTGAGTATATTCCAGACAGATGGAATATTTTTGGATAATAAGGGAATAGGAGGGTTTTGGGTTTAGTAGGAAGCAGCACTGTGGTGGAAGATCTGACATGTTCTTATTGAATTGTGGAGTAGATGCGAGGAGCTCAATGGCTTAGGAAACTCAGTTTCCTAAGTTCTTAAACAAAAGTTGGAAAATAGATAGAAAAGATGCCTTCCTGTACTTGATGATATTTATTAGAAGGAAGATTATAGTGGATGGGGCAATATTAGGTGAAGATGCTGATAGATACATGAAAGTATGCTATTATAGCTATTTATAGAAGTATGGCATAAAGAGGTGCTGGAGCAGGCACCTCAGATTGACACAATGAGAAGAATTATAAAGAAAGGAGGTGGATTTGCAGTATTGGTTAAATAATGGATCACAGCAGTAAGAAGATACATTAGAAGGATCAATAAATGAGGTTCTACAGTTGAACTAAAAAACATAAAGCACCAATCACATTGTGGGGAGCTACTAATGACCTACAAATGGTCTGACAGAGATAAAAGAGCAAAGTTACAGGCAAATTTCTTAAATGAAAACACCAGGATGGTAATAGTGGGAGATTTTAAATAACTAAGTATTAACTGGGATACACTAAGACATAGCAAGCCCTACAAGGAGGAGGAGGGGTGCAATTTGAGATTTAGTTTCAGGAATGGAGTCTTAGTGGGAGGGTGCTTTTGTGATAGGAATCATAATTCAGTTAGGGTTAGCAAAAGTAAGGAAAAATACAAATAAACATTTTAAATTAGAGTAAGGCTAATTTTATGAGGCTGAGAAGTGATTTTACCAAAATAGATTAAAACCTACTTATTATTGGAGAATGGGTTTCAGAGTAATGGGAGGCATTTAGGGAGATTCAAGAGATTTAGGGTAAACATGTTACCCAGAAGGAAAGGCAGGACTGCCAAATCTGGAACCCTTTGGATGATAAGGCCTTTAGAGGGAAGGATAAGGCAAGAAAGAGAGTTTATGTCAGATACAGAGATCTTAACACTGCCCAATGCCTAGAAAGCCAAATCACTGAATGTATGTAAGGAGGTAACATTCTCAACATCAAAAGGTATGGGGAGGGAGTGGGATTATGGTGTTGAAATAGAAGATTGTATTGAACTTTGTAGTAGGCTTGAAGGATGAAATGGTCTACTCTTGCTCCTATTGTTCGTTGTTCATTAGTGAAGGTACAGAATATAATAGTGCTTATTATGCTACAGCCAGGGTATTGTGTACAGTTCTGTCCACTGTATTGCAGTGGAGAGAGTGCAGAGGAGATGAATGAAGATGTTACCAGGACTAGAACAATTAAGTATGAGGTAAGATTGAATAAAATGGGGTTGTTTTCTTTGTGATAAGGAAGGCTAAGGGGAAATTAATTGACATGTATAAGATTATGAGGGGCTGAGATAATGTAATTAGAAAGGACCTATTTTGCCTTAGCAGAGTAGTCAAAAACATGGGGGTGTGGATTTAAACTAATCAGTAGGAAGATGTGGAAATGCTTTTCACTCTGAGTGGTATAGATTTGGCGTTCTCTGCCTAAAGGGTAGGAGGAGGCTAAACACATTTAGACAGTACTTGGATGTGTACTCGAAGAACTGTGACCTGATGCTGGAAGATGTGATTAGGTTGGGTAGCTCTTTTTTGACCAGCACCAACGCTGTGGACTGAATGGCCAATGCCTGTGTTATAGATTGGTCATAAACACAGCATGTTCATAGCAATCTGAGTTACCTGAGATTGGTCAGGGAAAGATATGGGATTGTTTGTGAAGGTATGTAGTGGGATCAAAGGGAATGGCTTTTGTCTTCCCAGCATTTAGCTGGAAGAAATTGGGGATGATTCATGATCAGTTACGGTTCCTGTGAATGTTGTTCTGGGTGTGGTTTGCAGAGGTTGAATAATTTGAAAATAAGATTTGAAAATTTCCCTTAATTTCCATATTCCACAGGTATAAGTTATACAAAAACAATGAATTAAAAAATAAACAATTGAAAAAACAAGTTGGTTTAATTTTGAACACAAAAATTTCTTTCTTTTGCCAGACATATTTGGAAAAAACACTAATTATTATTATCGCTTTTCACCTTGCAGGCCTTTTGGATTTGGCAGCATTTTATGGAGAAAACAGCTTGAAAAACCTCTGTGAGCAGACCATTAAACAAGGTCTTTCTGTGGAGAATGCCATCACTTTACTCTCAGCTGCAGTAAAATACCAAGCAAAGGTAGGGAACTGAGAATAAACTATCCGTGTTCAACATATTCTTTATAATCCTTTGTCCACTTCATTAAGTTAATAGAGTGAAAATCTTTTCAGTTCTTTGTTGTATTTGCAATACTGAAGGAGGGCATTAGGCCCACCTGGGCTATGACGATTGCTCAGGAGGGCGAGCCAATTATTCCCTTCCTCTGTAACATCTTCCCATTCACTCCATCCTGACCTCTACCAGTGTGAAAGGAGCTCACAGGCATCTTTTTCATTAGGCCGAGACTCTCTGACAGGTTTGTCTACCACCTTTCTTGCATATTCTTATCCCCCTTGCTCTGTACCACAGAACTTGCATTTGTCTTTATGTTTTCACTTGGAATTGTTACAGCATAGGAGACCAAACCTAAGCAAGCTTCCAGTAGAGCAATTCTATTGGTTCTATTCCCCTATGGCCCTGCTCATTAGAATCCTTCATGTGCCTGTCCAGTTCCCTCTTGAAACCCCTAACTGATTCTGTTTTCAACATCCTTACAGGCATGAATTCCACATTATAACTATATGGTGTGTGTGTTAAATCTGTGCCCTGGTCCTTGAACCATCTGATAATAAGAACAGCTTCCCTCTATTTATGCATTTAAACCACTCATAATCTTGTAGATCTCCTCTGCTCTAATTCTGTAGCTAAAATTCCTTATCACTTCTCATCCTTATCCTTATCTCTTGCCCTGTCTGTTCTAAGCTCATCTTACACACAGCACTCTATGTTCCCACTAAACTGCTAACCACCCTGTCTCTTCTTGGCTACTAATTTAACTATTATTATTAACATTTAATATTATTCATTTTATTATTTTATTTATTACTTTACATCTCCACCCCATATCCAAACTCCCCTTTTCTCTCTACTTCTTGAATATGTCTTTCTTGGGATAAATACAGAAGTTTCTGGAAATACTCGGTCAGATAGCATGAGGAGAGAAACAGGGAAGATTGTAGGTCAATTATTGTGGACTTTCATCAGGATTCTGTCTGTACCACAGTCATGAATAGAACATACAGTAAGGAGAAGGTTGAGGACTAGACCATGCCGCTCCTTGAACATGCTTTACCGTTCAGTAAGATTATAGCTGATGTGAACTTTGGCAATCACTCTATGATCAGGATATGCTTTATTCAAAATAACCCTTGTTCCCTTCTGGTCCAAAATATATCTAACATATCAGATTTATTTAATTATTTGAATTAAAATTCCCTAACTACCTTTGATGGAATTTGACCTTGAAGTCACTAATCCAGGCCTCTGGATTACTAGTGCGTAATATTTCTATACTACCATACCCCACTAAAATTGGAAAAAAACAAATGGAAGTTTCAGCAGGAAGAGCTGATGCTGAGGTTCTGATTGTTATAGAACAACTATTAAGGTCACCAATTACATCATTTGTGGCTGTAACAAAGATAAACTGTCCCATCTGATTTTTCCTAATACATCTGCTGTTCTGACAGTGGATTATTCTTTTCCAGTGTTTTGCCACTGATATTTCATTGGGTAGAACTTGACTGGGCTGGTTCCATTTTACCAGCCCAGTCATAGTCGGAGAATTATCTGTAATGCTTATTCTTTCCACACCAGCATCTCTCCTGGTATCCTCCCTCCTCCCCGCCCCCATGATCTATTTTGTCCCATTCCTCTTTCTCACTGATATGCTGTCTCTGGGCAACATCATCTGAAAATATGTCAGTTTATAAATATGTGCTGGAATCAGTCAGCTCCACATTATGACCAATTTTCTTGTTTGTTCACAGGGATTTTTCCAGGCATTCAAGTAGCAAATGTTCTGGCTTAACACCATATCATGTGTTACACTCAGCCTATTGATGGGAAAAGGCTTATTTAAATTAACAGATGAGTTTATTCCACAGCTTCTAACTTAATGGGCTGTTTGTTCAGCACTGAATGGACAAAAAATTCCTCTAGCTGTTGTCTTCACTGTTGGTCACAAATTCTATTCCTTTCTGGCAACTGTTAAGAGTGAATCAGATTATTCATAGTCTTGGAGATGTACTGAACCCCAGATGAACTTTGGATGACACCAGCAATACAGGGATCACCCTTTTCTTCTTCCACAATATCACCTGGCTTGGCCAGGTGCTTCAGCTTGTGATGCTGAAATCCTGCTCATGTCTTTAGTTTTTTTGATTTTGCCAAAGTCTGGTTGGTCTCTTGTTTTACCCACTGTAAACTTGAGATCATTCAAAACGGCCACTGGCCTAAGTGGCACTAGTTTGTAATAGTCCTGTGCTCACTGACATAGATTCTGGACTTCAGTCCTGGGTAAGCAAAACCTCAATTTGTAAATCCATTTCCTCATTTCCAAATTCCTGAATGGTCTCACCCTTTCTAGAGTCTTTGTAATTTCCTTCAGGCCTGCAGTATAACTGTGTCATCTTCCCTCCTGGATGTGCTAGTTTTAGTTGGACCAACTGTATTAGCTCTGCCTTCTGCTGCCAAAGTCCTCTACCGTTCTGCCTTTACTCTTCTCTCCTCCTTTTAAGATGCTCCTATAAACCTACCTCTGGCCAAGCATTTTGAGCTCTTGTCTTAATTTTTCCAAAGGTAGTTAATGCACCTTTCAAGGGCTTAAGGATATGGCTGTTCTGGTTGTTTTACTCTTCTGATCTTCCCTCATAGGCTACATTTCTCCCATTTTGTAAAGGTTATATAATTCCATTTTGAAAGATACTATTGAATCTGCTTCTACTACCCTCTCAGGCTGATCACAACTCTGCTGTGCAAACAAATGTTTCCTTGTACTGCTGCTGCTTTTCTTTCCCTAAGCACCTTAACTCTGTGTTGTCTGGTTACTGACTTTCTCAGCAACTGAAAACAGAGTAAAGAAGAAACAACTATCAAAACAGTTAGTGATTTTTAAACTTCTTTGAAAACTCCTTTAAATTCTCTCTGCTTTAATGTAAAAACTTCTGTTTATCTAGTCTCTCCACATAACTGAAGTCCTTCAAGTTTAGTGCATTCTGGAACATATTTTCCGCACCCTTTCTAAAGCATTACTATCCTTACTGATTTGGGCTGCCCAGAATTGAATGCCCCAGTCCAGAAGCAATCTCATCCATTTTACATAAAGGCTTAGTTTTATACTTTACTATACTTGAAATGCCATGGATGGCATTTACTTTTTAAACATACTCACTTAGTTCAAAGTTTCAAGTGTCTATGTACCTAGTCGTACAGTGCTTTAAAGAATTGTATAATTTAAATATTAATAGTGTATTACTTTCCATTTTCCTGCATTAACTTCCATTGACATTTCAGTGCTCTGTGTCCTTCTGAAATCTTACAGTCCTCCACATTTGTTTACCACATTCGAGTTTTCCCATCTTTCCAGACCTGAACACATCGCTCCAGATGTAGTCTCTCAGAGCCCCAGAGAATTGGAGTAACATCTCTGCTCACAGTGGAGATAAAGGAGCTAGACCATCCTGGAGGGCCTTAGAAATGCTGAAAAAGGAGGGAGGGGAACAGATGTATAGTAATAACATCTTATTTGGGGTGTTGAAATTTGCAAAATTTGATCTATTGAATGTGGAAGCTGGTGGTGTGTAAGTTAAAGAAAACCTTAACTTGTGGAATGAAGGAGAAGACAAAAATGTGGGATGTGGAATAGACATGGTTGAGGGCCCTGTCAGCTGTGGCAGAAGAGAATCTTTGATTAAGGAAAAAGACATATCTGAATCAATGTTATGGAATGTGACATCAGAAATATGTGATGGAAATTGGGAGAATGCAATCTTTCGGGGAGCAGGGTATCATAGGAAGTTTAATCTATGTAGCTATGGAAGGCAGTGGGCTTGTATGGCTATCAGTCACTAGCCTATCCCCTGAAATGGAGAAAGTTGAAGAGAGGAAGATTCAGAGATGAATCCCACAATTTGGGAAGTGTAGAAATTGACAGCAAAGTTGAAGATTCCTTCCCCCCAGTTAGAAAAACCACCATTCACTATATTCTACACTTAGCCAGTTTTGTATCCATAGGGCCTCTAATTTTGACCTCAAATATTTCCAAGTGACTAGTAATTTTGCTTTGAATTATCATCTCTAAAATTTCTTGAATCAGGACTAAATGACCTGTAGTTGCCAGGATTTGAACAGCATTGTAGCTCACACAGTCCAAGAAGGATTGGAAGAAGGTGTGGCCAGTTTCTGCCATTTCATCCCTACTTTCCTCAAATTTACCATACATCTCATCTGGTCTGGGTGACTCTCTTTGATCGTCGTAACCAATTAGATTGGTTTAACCAATTTTGATCCCATTCAATATCCCTATTTTCTTCTCTATCGTTAATTAGCAGCATCCCTTTCTTTCTTTAGTGAAAGCTGATGTATACATTCAGTACATTGTCCACATCCTGGCTTCCATGGGATCTCCTTTATTCTTGTTTATCTCATCTTTCCTTTGGCTACCTTTTTCCCATTTATGTGTTTCTGAAAAACTTCTGGTTCTCTTTTTCATGCATGCCATTAATGTATTCTCATATTTTCTCTTGGTCCCTCTTTCTCACACATTTAGATTTCCCGTTTCTATATTCAGATGATTCTTTGCAATATTATGAACCTTACATACATTATTTGCTTCCTTTTTCTGTTTCCTTTTAAATGTCTATATATTTAGTAATCCAGGTAGCTCTACCTTTGGATGCCCTTTCCTATCCCTTTATGGAAATGTGTCTACTTGAATCATTCTACTTTGAAGACCTCTTATTGTTCCTGGGTGACGCAGAAGGAAGGGCTTCTGCTTTTTGGAGTATTGCATTCAGTCTGGAATTGAAGTGATCTGTTTAAATGGACATATTGCACCTCAACAAATAAATACAAATAGGTTTGCTAGAATGTAACTAAAGGTGTAGAGAGGAGGTTTAAACAAAGTTGGCAGAAAGGACAAGAGAAAACACAGAGAAAGGAGCACAGAGGTGTAGGAGAGACACATGGTAAAGTAGTATTAGAAATAGGAGGGATCATACAGAGGGTAGATGCAGTTTGATATGGATTTGGTGTTCATGTGCATAAATGCATGTAGAACTGTTAAATAATGTTAGCTGCAGGGAGAAGCTGCCTCAATGAAATGGTGGCAATAAAAAGAACCTGTTCAAAAAGAGGTTTGGGAATTTAATTTTTCTAAATAGACAATGCATTTGGGATAGATAAGTAAGGAAGGAAGGAAAGGAGGAATCAAATAGTAGATTCTGGTGCCAAAGCACAAATTAGTGAAAAGAAAATAGGATGCAAGTTTGCAGACAGATAACAAAAAATGTCAGGACTCTTAAGAGTGCTGTTAATGAAGAACTTCATTGTTCATTCCAGTCAGCAAAGAGGTAGTATTCCTGAAAATTGTGATCAGTGAATTAAAATGGCACTGGATAATAAATTAGTAATCATTCAGTTGTAAAGCACTTAAATAAACCCATCAACCCATCAAGTCCATGCTGACCTTTTTGTCCATTGACACTAATCGCATTTGCCTGCATTAAATCATATCCTTCTGTCTTGCCTATTAAAGTGCCTGTCTAAATATCTTTCAAATGTAGTGAATGGTTCTGATTCCACCAGCTCCTCTGGCAGTTCCAGATATCAACCACTCTCTGTGTAAATAAAGCTCTCCCCTCGAATCCCCCTTAAAACTCCTTCCTCTCACCTTAAATCTACACCCTTTTGTTTTTGATACCCCTACATGGGGAAAATGATTTTGACTACCTACCCTAACAATACCTATCTTATACCTCCATCAGGTCACCCCCTCAGCCTTCTTTGTTCCAGGAAAGACCCAGTCTCTCATATCTCTCTCCATAATTAAAGTCTTCCAATCCAGGCAAGATCCTAGTGAGTCTCCTCTGCATCCTCCCCAGCACAACCACACACAATACTCCAAGTGCGGTCTAACCAGTGTTTCATAAGGTGGCAGTACAACATCCCAGATTTTATATTCCATGCCCTGACATATAAACACAAGCATGCCTTCTTCACCACCCTGTTCACTTTCAGAGAACTATGGATTTAAACCCCTAGAACCCTCTGTTCATCAACATTCTTTGCCACCCTATCATTTATTGATTCCCTTATTACTGATGTAAATCCCTCTGGGCTTATCCCTGATGTCTTTCATAAATAATAGAACAACATTAGCTATCCTGCTGTCTTCTGGCACCTCGTCTGTGGTCTTCGAAGATGTAAACATCTCTGTTAGGGCCCCAGCTATCTCCTCCCTTGCTTCCCATAGCAACTTGGGATCTCATCTGACCCTGGGGATTTATCAACCCGTTCAAATGACGCTGAACACTCCCTCCTCCTTCATTACTGACATGCTCCAGATCATTCACATACCCCTTCCTGAATTCACTATATCCTTCTCCTTGGTGAATATAGATAAGAGGTATTAATTTAGACTTTGCCCACATTGCCTGGCTCCACATAGATTACCCCTTTATTCCCCAAGGTGACCCACTCTATCCCTGACATACTCATGGAATGTCTTGGGATTCTCCTTAATCTTATTTGCCAAGGACATTTCATGCCCCCTTTTGCCCTTCCAGTTTTTTTTCTTAAGTTCTCTCCTATACAGTCCATATTCCTCAACTCACTCAACTGCTTATACTATACCTATTATATGCTGCCCTTTTTCCCTGATCACACCTTCATATCCTTTGGCATCCAAGCTTCCCTAATCTTTCCATCTTTGTCTTTCACCCTTGCTGGAACATATTGCCTTAAAACTCTTAAAAATCATATCACCATTTAGGAAAGTTGTGAGAAAGAATAAAGGACAAACTAAAGAAAGGATAATTTCAGAGTTAAGAAAAATTACATTGTAGAGGTGGGCTGATGTAAAAAATAGTTAGGCCTAACAACTTCAAAATTCAGATGATTAAATAAGCTTTTCCTTGGTACTTTCCCTGACATAACCTAAAGATAGAGATAAGTGTAAATATACCAAGATTTTTTTTAGCTGTGTCAGTTCTGAACAGAATATTATGGGTAAGTGTGATGAATTGCCTTTGGATAA
>JARFYF010000074.1:63283509-63299731 GCA_030265395.1 Rhina ancylostomus | reverse complement strand
AATGAATGAAAAGGGAATTCAAAACCAAACAAATCAAATTGGTAAATAAATAAATAAAAATATCTAGTTTGTAACTTTATAATTAAATAAAAAGACCAGTTAATATGGCTAATGGTGAAACTGAGACATCATTAAATTAGAAGCACTGAATAGCTGCATTAGAACACAAAAAAAGTCCTTCATAGAACATAGAACAGTACAGCACTGGAGAGGCCATTCAGTACATGATATTGTTACAATTTTGATGCCAATTTATACTAAATGTCCTCCTCCTGTTTATCATCCATATCCCTCCATATTCATGCACCTAGCTAAAAGCCTCTTAAACTCCACCAAACTACCTGATTCCACTACTACCCTGGTAACCCATTCCAGGCATCACTCCCTGTGTAAAAAAACTTGCCCCTCATGTTGCCTTTAAACTTCCCCCCTCTAACCTTAAAAGCAAGTCCTCTGGTGTTTGACATTTCTAGCCTGGGGAAAAGATTCTGACTGCGTACCCTATCGATGCTTCTCATAATTTAAAAAACCTCTATCAGGTCTCCCCTCAGCCTCCAATGCTCTAGGAAGAACAATCCAAGTTTGTCTAATCTTTCCTTATAGCTTATACCCTCTAATCCAGGCAGCATTCTGGTAAACCTCTTCTGCACCCTTTCCACAGCCTCCACATCCTTCCAGTAATGGGGTGACCAGAACTGCACACAATATTCCAAGGGTGGTCTGACTAAAGTTTTATATAGCTGCAGCATGACTTCCCTACTCTTATACTCAACACCCCCACCCATGAAGGCAAACATTCCATATGCTGCCTTTATCACCTTATCCATTTGCATAGCCACTTTCAGTGAACTATGGATCTGGATCCCAAGATCCCTCTGTACCTCAAAGCTATTAAGGGGCCTACCATTAACTGTATACTTTGTCCTTTCATTTGACCTCCCTAGATGCAACACCTCAGGCTTGCCTGGATTAAACTCCAGCTGCCATTTCTCTGCCCATATCGGTAACTGACCTATATCCTGCTGTATTCTTTGAGTCTTTTACACCGTCCACAACTCCACCAATCTCGGTGTCATCCGCAAAGTTACTAATCTAGCCATCTACACTTTTCCAAATCACTGATATATATCACAGTGTATCCCTTACACAGTCAGCTCTGCTCCATCTACAACTCATCCAGCACAACCTCAATCATGGAATGCTTTCTCTCCTCCCTCCCAACTATAACAGAGTAACATGATTATAAAAAATTGGTCTAAGGTCAGATGCTTCGTAAAAACCCATCCATTAAGAAGTGGTAATATGTAAAGCATCAACAGTGTTCCTATTTGGGTGATGAGATTGTGCTAACTATAAGAAACTGTCTGAGCTATCTCAACATGCAGTAGAAATGCCAAACTTCTCGTTGCCACAATACTCCCAATCCAGTTACCTGCCAGAAACTACAGAAAGTTGTGGACATAGCTCAGTACATCATGGAAACAGCCTCTCCTCCATGGACTCTGTCTCTACTTCTTACTGCCTCGGTAAAGCAGCCAGCATAATCAAAGACCCCACCTACCCCTGACTTTCTCTCTGCTTCCCTGTCCCACTGGGCAGAAGATACAAAAGCCTGAAAGCACGTACCACCAGGCTCAAAGACAGCTTCTATCCTGCTGTTATAAGACTATTGAACAGTTCCCTAGTATCATAAGATGGACTCTTGACCTCACAATCTACCTAGTCATGACCTTGCACTTTACTGTCTGCTTGCACTGCACTCTCTCTGTAGCTGTTACACTTTATTTGGCATTCTGTTATTGTTTTACCTTGTACTACCTTGATGCACAGTGTAATGAATTGATCTGTATGAACGGTATACAAGACAAGTTTTTCCACTATACCTTGGTACATATGACAATAATAAACCAATTCCAAAAAACTAATTCCAATGCCATAAAGTCTGAATTATTGTAGTGATTTCACTTCGGCAAATATAATATGCCAAAAGCAACAATATAGATGGGCTTATGGCAATCCTTCCTTTGATCTTACTTATGTTTAGTCAAACCCAAGACACTTCATCTCCCGGGGAAAGCTGGAACTATATCAACATTATCAGAGCTGGGAGGCATGTGCCAATCTAAGCTTGATGGGACCTTGATTGTATTTTTCAGATTTGGGTCAGACAGGCTACCAAAAATATTTCAAGTCTTTAGGTGCAGGTGAGGGTTGGATTGCCCACGAGAGGGTCAGGCAGATTTCTGATAGGATCTAGTATTTTTGTGGTTTAAGGCTTTGCTGTGCTTGTTCTTTCTGCAGAATATAAAATTCCTGAATAACTTCTGTGGTCTGCTAGTTTCAACGAACTCCAAGGTAATCTCCTGTGAAATGTGATATAAATGTAGTCACTATGCAGAATTTCTGAGGCGAGAAGGCCTGCTTCAGCAAGTCATTTCACTATCATGCAGATGTGGGCTGAGAATGTACAGAAAGTGCAAAACAACCACAGGAAATGAAATTTCATAACCACAGAGCACTGAAGGTCACATTTTTGGCTTGGGTATTAAGCAAAAGCACTTACTCATTTCAGCAATCTTCTGCTGCAGTAGCTTGGATTCCCCAGACAAGTGTTTGCTGGAAGGCAGAAGGAAATAAACATAAATCCAGATGAGGAAGTGTTAATGTAAATAAGTCCCATTGGTAAAACTCTTGTGACATGATCTGTGATTTTGTGTTATTCTTGGATCCAAGTGAAATTGTATTTGTTTTTACTGCCCCCTAATTGGATGCAAATGGAGAAGTGTAGCCACCCTTATTGCTTACCTGCCATCAGCCTCATCCTGTTCATCCATATCAAAGCGAAGCCTTTTCAGTGGCTTTGGCACACTTCCTGTGTCTCCAGCCCGCTTCAAGTGCCGATCGCTGCAACTGACCAGTTGGTTGATCTTTTGGAATTTTTCTGGTGTCTGTAACAATGATCATTGGGGTTGTGACAATTACTGGACAGATCACAGTCCACAATGGGTAATGGGAGGAGCAATGTTTTGTAGAAGTAAAAACTTGTAACTTTTTTTTCCCAACACAATGTTCAACTTTGTCTCCTCAATCGATCTGAAACCAAGGAATGATCCCCTGACCACCACCACATTGTGTGATTATAAAAATAAACCCAGTGCAACTAGTCAGGCTTAGATGGGGTAGATATCACAATTTATTGGCATGTTCTTAATTATCCTGGACAACATCTGTTTTATTTATGTGTGTGGGATAGTACACAGTCTCATTATCACTCAGTCAAGGGAATGTAGGGAGAAATATGCTATTTAGCCTTTTGGCTAATTGGTGACTGATCGCAAGCATGTACATTTTCCCCCATATTCTTTAATACTTTTGTTTTCAAAAAACTCAGATTTAAAAATGACTAATCTAGTATCAATTACCATTTATAAACACAATGTGACTTGTATTAATGTTTACTCAGACATGTGAACTGAGTTCCATTGCTAGAATGCCAAATTACACTTCCTAATTATTGTTACAAGATTGAAAGAATCAATTCATTACTGGACATTGCTCAGCTTTTGAGCCTGTTGACTTGGATTCACAGTTAGTCTTCAGAATGGGGTTCCAATTCTGCCAGAATCATGCTGGCTCATTAATGCACTAGATGTCTGACCTAAAAGATTTGTGTTCATATATTTACTTAAATAGCTAACATTAAATCATAAGCAACATGGGCACAGACAAGTCTTATGCATCATCTGTCTAATGAATGTAACCAAATAATTTTATAGTAATAGTTGAGCTCAATAACAAGTCTGAAACATAGAGCTCTAGCTTACAGAAACATTCTAGAATTTTAAGGAATTAATTCAGAGATTTTTATTAAGTTTTAATTAAAAGAATTCTATATACAAGATAAATTTGAAGAAGTATCACTCACGCCAAATGGTTCACCGATTGACACCAAGATTCTGTAAAATCAAACAGAGTAAATTGCTACTGAAGAAATATAAACATTATAATATAAAATTATTGCTTACACAAGGCAAAAAATAGAGGCAATTCATAAGGTCATACAAGTGGATGCTATGTTTACTAACAACATGAATTATAGATGTATAGAGAGAATGCAGTGGGTACATAAAATATAGAATATATAGATTAACATTTTATTTATAAACACCTGGATATCAGAGGAGGTATAAAATGCAGCAAGTACAGACAATATTAAAAATACAGATATTGCAAAGAGGGCACAGAAACGTGACATTTATAGAAAGCCATTTAAAGAAAGGAGCTCCAAGTGTCATCTAACCAGGACTTTGCATGACTAGAACTTTGTGGTTCTCTAAACATAAATGCCAACATTCTATTAGCCTTTTTCTTCAGTTTCTGTATAAATCTGTGAATTTTAAAGTTCTATGTACAAGGACCCCGGACTCTCCTTGGACTTCTACTGGTTCTAGTCACATACAGCATATATAAGGCCAAGCATTTCCAAAGATAAATTTTAGGAAGCCAATTAAGGACATTAGGATTGGGGAAAGGGATAAATGTAGATCTTGGAATGATTCCTGTTAGGAAAGCAGGATAGATAGGCATGTAGGATGGAGAAAATCCCTTCTGAGAAAGAACGTGCTGGAGGAGTGACAGAACCTCATGTAATCAACCAGTACTTCCTCAGCAAGAGCCTACTGGCTTTTGCCACCATCATTCAGCTCTAAACCTCATCATAGCCTTGATCTGAGAGTGTCTGCCCTTGACATTAATGATAGCTTTTGGGGATCAAAAATGTGGGGAGGGGGAACCCAAAGAGAGCCATATCTTGCACAAAGGAATGGGTGGGGGAGGATATTAGCCCTGAGGCAGAGATGTAAAAAGTGTAGAGAGGCAATAGCAGTTCTTACAGAGATGGAAGCAGCAGTAGTTTTGGTCGAGGGAATTGAGAAGGCAATGATATAAGGTACATAAAAGGATTGTGACTCAGTAGCATTTGTACTTACTTCACCTCCATGGATTGGAGGAACGTGCACTACCTATTCCAAATAGTTCAGTTTAAAGTAGCATTTTGTTTGAGAGGAAGGGAGAGAATTAAAGAAACAATCATAGGTGTGAAAAGATACATACTGGAAGGATCAACAAATGAGGCTATATGGAATAAAATAAAGAACAAAGACAATCAAACTTTTGGGAACATCCTATGAATCTCCAACCAGTCCAGGGATGATGTAAGAGTAAATTTAAGCACATTTCTGATGTGTGAAAGCAATGGGGCAGTAATAATGGTGGATCTCATTTAATCTAATATTGACTAGGTTACAAAATTCCTAAAATGTTCTTGTGACTCTCTTCACCAAAGAGGAAGATGATGCCAACATTGTAGCTAAGGTAAACAAATGTGAAATGTTGAATAGATAAAGAAGGAAGGGTTTATCATTTTTGAAAATGGATGAAATGCATTCCAGACTGCTAAAAAGAAGGAAGGAAGGAAACAACAGCAGCTTGAGACTGCAAAGTTTCCTTCCTGGCTACAGGAGTGGTGTCAGAACCCAAGTGGACCTGTGCATTACAACATAGAGGTCAGAGACAAGCTGGAGTCAGATGCTGGCACACTTGCTTACCCACTGTGCTGCTGGAGTTGCTTTGTATTCTTCGATGGCCAGTGTAAGTAGCCATTCATTACAATGGGTCAATACATTGATTGAAGAGATAAATGTAAATGCACTGGGACCCCACCTAGCACTACCCTGCAAGGTGTTGATTCATCTTGAGCACTAAAATCGTTACCAGAGCAAATGGTTTATTTGTTTTACTTTATCTTACTTTATGCTTGTAACCAATTTCTAGCAATTTGTGGTACTTAAGTGAATTTTAGAATTATCTTAATCTATTTGAAGTTAATCAAAAGGCCATTCCAGGGTCCACCACCTGAGGCCAGCTCACTGCTCACAGCCCACTTCACTTCAATGGATCTGGGCTGGTGAGTGCAATGGCCCACACTCACCATCCTAGAAAGGTTGCAGCCCTGAGCCCTACATTTCAGTGCTGTCAACCACAGAATCCACATCTTCAGAAGAACGACAGAAGAGTAAGTTCAGCCCAGGAAAAGCAAAGAAGGAAGAGTGTGAGCCGGATCGCGCATGATTGCGTCGATATTCTTACAGAGTTTATTTTTAAAGAAGAGCAAACTAGCAACCTGCAACAAAGTTTTTTATAGACTTTAAAGGGCTTCTGCAATAAGAAGCAAAGCAAAATAGTGTAAATCTGTTGTATTCCTCAGTCCATCCCTGGCACTTTTCAGAACTATACCCAGTTTATTTATTGATGTTTAATTTACTAATGTAATAATGTAAAAAAAAGAAGCATTCTACCTTAAGGTAAATAAGATATTTTACCTTACTGAAAACATTCTAACAAACCTACTTTACTTATTTTAAAACCGATAATGCAAAATAAATAGTTTAAATAAATCACTGCCATAATCATGTTTAATTCTAATCAAACAAATAATAATGAGAAATACCAGACAGTAAAAAAAGTAGCAGTGTCTTTATCTTCTTCGCTGCATTGATTACTAGATTAGAGACAAAGACAGTACAGGCTGAAATTCACATTTTACAACTTGAAAGTTCCAAATATCCTCACCGTGTTCTTGGGGTCATTTTTGTGGGGGACAGCAGTCCCTCAGTTTTATATGGACTCTTGAGAGGAGAGACATAAATGTTGTTCCCACCAGGTACACGCAATGGAGAGGTTGGAAAACCAAATGAACTTCGAGGAACATGAGGAATCGGGGAGAGTGTTGGTGGCTGTTTGAAAGAGATGTTAAAGAACAAGTGGACAAAATAAATTAGAACATGGAACACAGGAGGCAGCAATTTGGAGATCTGCACCGACTGAGTTCCATCCATGCCTTTCCCCAAGTATCTGCATTTGTGAAAGCTAAACGATAAGCTATTATGACTCTCTCGTCAACTCTGTACATGAAGGCAAATAATTTGAATCTTTGTACTTCAACATAATACAGTACATATAAAAATAACAATTAAATAGTCATCTAAAACCTGTTGCATTATACTTAATAGCTTTGATATACATCTAAAATAAAAACAGTAACTAGTAGAAATTCCCAGCGGATCAGATGGGACCTGTGGAAAAGGAAAAAGAGTTGATGTTTCAAGTTGATAACCTATCATTAATCCTTTTCTGATGAAACATCATTGATCTGAAATATCAGTTGTTTCATTATTCACAAATCTCTGAGCTGGTGAATATTTCCATCATTTTCTGTTTTTATTATGGATTTCAAATATCTGCAGCATTTTCCTTTCAAATGTACAACTGTTGATCTACAATAAAGAAACTATTATTGCAGTCAGTACAGGTTGCAATTGTTTCCTGATGTCATTTCATTTATTTTCTTTTTTCTTTCATTTTTTTCTTTCTTAGTAATGTCTTAGAGAGTAAGCTTACAGTTTCAGTGGTGGGAGCAAGAACTGATTTCTCATGTCCTTTAAAGTGGAGTGATATCGGTAAAGCATTGAAAATGATTACTTTTTCAGCTGATACAATCTCTCTATATTTTGTGTAAAACAACATAGCATAGTTTAGTTGAATGGGCATTGACCCAAAAGGTTAACTCTTGTTTCTCTCTTCATAGATACTGTTAGCCTGCTGAGTATTTTCAGAATTTTCTGTTATTAAATATAATATAGTTACTTACACGGGTTGAAGAATATTGTAAAATATTGGTTTTCAGCCTCTGTATGAACACCAGGTTGTAGAAGCCTATGATGGAATCATACTGCCCTTCTTTGATCAGCACATGTTTAAAGGTCTAAAGAAAAAAAAAGAAAAATAATTAAATAAACATTTATCTCAAAGAAAAAGCTTAACTAAAAGTGCCACAATTCAAATGCTTCAGTAGAATTTGTCAAGGCTAAATACTTGAGGTTAGACTGAAATTTTTCCTGAAAGAGGAAGCATTATTTTGAAACAAAGGATCCAAAATAAAAAGTGATTTTGAATGCTAGGTGTTGTAGTTCTGCATTTTCAGGCTGCAGTCAGGCCAAGCTTATAAAAATGTGGCTGGGTCAATCGAGCTATTTGTGACTTATACAACAAGGTGTAAATTTTGCACTGAACTAGAACCAGAATCAGATAAGCACATTAACACAATTTCATATTTTCTTCAGAGAGAACAAATGACCATGATTTTGGTCAATGTGCAGTGATATCATAAAAGCTAATAGAGGAGCAATTTCCTTTTGGTTGCTAATACTAAGTGTGCTCAATATTATCAACTGCTGGTTATTCTCACTTCTGCACATTTTCGATACAATGAAGAAAAAGCAACAAAATATGTGAATGTAGCCGCATGCAACGCATTTTCGCGAGGTCAGACTTGGAGATGTGAAGGCTAGGTTGAAGCACACTTTACCGAGACTAACAAAAGGCACGCATGCGCGAAAAGTACTAGAGTTCCCTTTTGGCGGACGTGATGTCAGGAACCCGCTGGAAGGCCTGCCCCATGGGTTGATTGCAATGCACCCCTGCGCGTCTGTCCGCGGCTGCTGATGGCTGTTCGACCTGCACGAGTCCAGGTTGCTACACCACCCCCCCCCCCAGAAATGCCCATCGGGGACACACAGCCCCCAGCCTGCGTGTCCTTCCTGGGTGGCCTGCCCGCCAGCGGGGTGTGGGTGCCTGCACCGGCTGCTCAATGTCCACATGTGCCGATTTAAGGCAGTCCACTGTGAAAGTTTCCTCCCAGCCACCCACTTCCACGACACACATACAGCCGTTGTGCCGGAGCACCCGGGAGGGTCCCTCATACGGCCTCTGTAGTGGTGCCTTGAGTATGCCCCTACGAATGAACACATATTTGCAGTTCCGGAGGTCCCTGGGGATAAAGGATGGCTTTGCACCATGTCTGGAGGTGGGGACCTGCGCCAGGGTCCCCACCCTGTCCCGCAGCCTTGTCAACATCTTCAGTGGCGTCTCTGCTGGGCCTTGGGACTCTGGCATGAACTCACCTGGGCACCGTCAGGGGGGTGCCATAGACTAACTCCGCTGACAAGGGGCCCAGGTCTTCCTTGGGGGCTGTGCGGATGGCCAGTAAGACCCAGGGAACCTCATCAGTCCAGTTGGGTCCCTGGAGGCGTGCCATCAGTGCTGACTTGAGGTGCCTGTGGAACTGCTTGACCAAGCCGTTGGACTAGGGGTGGTATGCCGTGGTGTGGTGGAGTCGGGTGCCCAAAAGTTGTGCCAGCGCTGTCCACAAACCAGACATGAACTGTGCCCCTCTGTCGGAGGTGATGTCCGCCGGGAGCCCGAACCTGGCGATCCAATTCACAATGAGCGTCCTGGCACAGGACCCGGTGGACGTGTCTGCAAATGGCACAGCTTCCGGCCACCTGGTGAACCTGCCGACCATGGTGAAGATGTACCTGGCGCCCCGAGAGACCGGTAGGGGGCTGATGATGTCTACGTGGATGTGCCGGAACCTCCCAAGCGTGGGTTGGAATTGCTGGAGGGGGGGCCTTCATGTGTTGCTGGACTTTGGACATTTGGCAGTGTATGCAGGTCCTGGCCCAGTGCCTGACCTGCTTCCGCAAGCTGTGCCAAATGAATTTGTCCACCACCAGTTTGATAGACACCCTAATGGACGGGTGTGCCAGGCTGTGCAGTGTATCGAACACCCGTCTCCTCCAGGCTGCTGGCACCACGGGCCAGGGCCTGCCAGTGAATGTGTCACTCAGGAGTTGAATTGCTGCCAGGCCAACGGGGATGTCTTCCAACCAGAGCCCTGAGACTGTGGTGCGGTATGCCGGGATCTCGGCATCTGCCTTCTGTGTCTGTGCCAACTCTGTGTAGTTGATGCCTGGGAACGTCGTGGTCACTGAGTAGATGTGGGGGCGGGAGAGCATGTCGGTGACCACGTTGTTCTTTCCCACAATGTGTTGGACGTCTGTGGTGAACTCCGAGATGAAGGAGAGATGCCTTTGTTGCTGGGCTGACCATGGGTCCGATACTTTCGCAAAAGCGAAGGCGAGGGGTTTGTGGTCTGTATAGATGACGAAGACCCTTCCCTCGAGGAAATACCGGAAATGCTGGATCGCCAGGTAGAGCGCTAGCAGCTCCCTGTCGAAAGCGCTGTATTTGACCTCTGGTGGTTGTAGGTGACGGCTGAAAAATGCAAGCGGCCGCCATTTGCCCTTGACGAGCTGCTCCAAGACCCTGCTGACCGTCGTGTCGGAGGCATCGACTGTGAGCACTGTAGGCACGTCGACTCTCAGGTGTACCAGAAGGGTTGCTCTTGCCAAAGCCTCTTTGGTCCGCTCGAAAGCCTCCGTGGATTCCGCATCCCATGCCACCTCCTTGGACCTCCCGGCCATCGAACTGACGCGTGCTGCCGCCGGCATGAACTGATGGTAGAAATTCACCATCCCCACAAACTCTTGCAGGCCCTTGATCGTGTTGGGTTTGGGAAACTGGTGGATGGCCCGGACTTTGTCTGGTAGCGGGGCGGCACCGTGCCGGTTCACTCTGTGGCCCAAGAAGTCAATTTCTTGCAGCCCAAACTGGCACTTCGCCGGGTTTATAGCTAGTCCGTGGTCGCTCAGGCACTGGCAGAGCTGGCGCAGGTGCGCTATGTGCTCTTGGCGCAACCGGCTGGCCACCAGGATGTCGTTCAGGTAGATAAAGGCGAAATCCAGGCCTCAGCCCACCGAATCCATAAGCCTCTGGAAGGTCTGGGCGGCGTTCTTGTGGCCAAAAGGCATGCAGAGGAATTCGATTAACCTGAAGGGGGTGATCAGGGCTGTCTTGGGTACGTCCTCAAGGTGTATAGGGATCTGATGGTATCCCCTGACCAGATCAATCTTCGAGAAGATGGTCGCCCCGTGTAGGTTCGCTGTGAAATCTTGGACATGAGGCAGCAGATACTGATCGGCAGTTGTAGTGTCGTTGAGTCTCCTGTAGTCCCCGTAGGGCCTCCAACCCCCGGCGGCCTTGGGCACCATGTGCAGCGGCGATGCCCACAGGCTGTCTGAATGCCGGATGATTCCCATTTCCTCCATTTTCCAAAACTCCTCCTTGGCGAGGCGGAGTTTGTTGGGTGGGAGCCTACTGGCTCGGGCGTGCAGCAGTGGCCCCTGCGTGGGAATGTGGTGTTGCACGCCATGCTTGGGGTCAGCGGTGGAGAACTGTGAGGTGATGATTGAGGGGAATTCTGCTAGCACCCTGGCGAACTCGTCACCCGCCGAATCCAGGTGGAGGACTGGAACGTGGGTGTCCCTGAGTTGGAGTGTCTGGAAAGTCTCTGCATGGACCAAACACCAGCCCTTCAGGTCGATCAGAAGGCGGTTGGCTCGTAGGAAATCCGCCCCTAGCAACGGCTGTGATACCGCTGCTACTGTGAAAGTCCAGGTGAAAGAGCTGGATCCGAAACGCAGCGAGATGGTACGCGTGCCGTATGTACGAATAGTTGTGCCGTTCGTGGCCGAGAGGTTGGGGCCCAGGGCTGCACTGCAGGTGTCCACGTTAGAGGGGGGCAGGACGCTGATCTTGGCCCCGGTGTCCACCAGGAAACGTCGGCTGGAGCGACTGTCCCAAAGGAAAAAGAGTCTGTCGCAGTGGGCAACTGTCGAAGCCACTAGCGATGGCCGGCCCCGGCGTTTCCCTGGTAGGAGCATGGCGGGCGGCAGGGGTGCGGTTCAATCCCCATCGCTGATGGTAAAATCACAATTGGTCCGAGCCTTCCTCCTGGTCCCTCGCAGGCCCCGGTGGCTTCAGTTGCGGGGCTTTGGGCTTGGGCTGTGTGGTCGTGGTTAGGCAGATAGAGGCCACGCCCCACTGCTTACTCTGCCACAAGATGTTGGCGCGGGCTGCGAATCTACAGGGGTCACTGAAATCCTCACCCGCGAGGAGGGGGTGCAGGTCCTCCGGCAGTTGCTCGAGGAACAATTGTTCGAACAAAAATCACGGCTTATGGCCATTCATGAGTACCAGCATATTGTCCATCAATTGGGATGGTTTGCGGTTGCCCAGGCCATCCATGTGCAGGAGACACATGGCCCGTTCTCGGCTGGAGAGCCCGAAGGTGTGGAGAGCCCGAAGGTGCGGATAAGGAGCACTTTGATTTTGGTGTACCTGCCCTCTGCCGGTGGTCGGTGGAGGAAATCGATGATCCAGCCTGCCGTGTCCTGGTCGAGCGAGCTGACCACATAGTAGTACTGTGTGACGTTGGCTGTAATGTCCCAGATGCTGAACTGGGCCTCAACCTGCTCAAACCAGACATGGGGCCGAATGGCCCAGAACGCCGGGAGCTTGAGCGAGACTGCATTATGCAAGTTGCTGGCACTCATGTCGCAGATCCCAGATGCAGTCTGGAAGCGTCGGGGTCACCAAATGTAGCTGTACACGACGTGTTTTCGCGAGGTAAGACTCGGAGACATGAAGGCTAGGTTGAAGCACACTTTACTGAGACTAACAAAAGGCGCGCATGCGTGAAAGTACCCGAGTTCCCTTTTGGCAGATGCGACGTCAGGAATCCGCCGGAAGGCCCGCCCTGCGGGCCAATCGCAACACACCTCTGCATGTCCGTCCGTGGCTGCCGATGGTGGTTTGACCCGCGCAAGTCCGGGTCGCTACATGAAAATGAAAACCTGCCGCTGATATTCTTGTACATGCTTAGCACTAGCAACCAAAGTTGATTTTCCCACCTGCTGTGTCTTAAGTTTTGATCCACCAAAGAGGTACATATTTAGAGAGAACTGAATTCAGGTCTTTAAGATTATCAAGGACATTGATAGCATTTAGCTGCAAAGATTGATGGATTTTAGTCAATAAATCAATTAAAATTTTGAAAACAGAAAGGGCAGATATGTGAGTTTTTTTTCCTTTCTTAGTAATGTCTTTGAGAGTACGCTTACAGTTTCAGAGGTGGGAGCAGGAACTGATTTCTCATGTCCTTTAAAGTGGAGTGAGATGCAGTTTTAAAATAGTATTTAAATAAGAAGTGAAGGGGAAATGTTGGTGATAACTAATGGCTGGGTTTTTGAGAACTCAGAAATACCTCTTACAAAGTTTCTGAATCAGATAAAGCTCATAGGAATCATAGAAATTTATGGCACCGAAGGTCATTCAGCATCTGTGGTCTGGGTAACTTTTATTGAATTGTGTTTTGAATGACGTTCCCATCTTCCTGCTCTAAGTCCATAGCCCTGAAGGTCAAGATCCTTCAAGTACACTTCTGTTTAAATATGATGAGGATTTCTGCTTCTACCAACCTTTCATGCAATGGGTTCCAGACCCAACCATCGACTGGGTGAAAAAAAATTCTCATTGCCCCTCCAACACTTATACTAATTACTTCAGATCTATGCATTCCCTTTTTGTTTGTCAATGGAGGAAGGGGTAAGAGCAGGGGATGGGGTGACTGACAAGAGCCCAGTAAGTAATGGAACAAACACAAACGTGGTTTTCTTGAATTAAGTCTTAAACTGTTGTAGAGGCAATGAAAAGTTACAACAAAAGGTCTGTAGATTACCTCTTGATTTGTATTTGGCAAGTCCTTATAGGCAGTAACAATAGTCTTGAACCTAAGGTCTATGTTCTTCACCTTGCAAATGGCATACATGGAACACATCATTATCTGTTAAAACACAATTATATTAATTATTAAACAGAGCACAATCTGCTCAAAATAAGCTTAAAACTTACATTCTTCATTAGTGTGTATTTGGTTTCTGGATTTATATACTATTTGTATGTTGTAATAATCAATGAGAAATTGTTGTATTATCAAGGAGTAGTAGGGAGTAAAATCCAGCAGCTTTTAGGCTCACTGCTCAGACTATATTAATAATTTAGATTTAATATTGCACAGATGGTTAAAGAACACAAATTTTCACTTTTTGAGGGTAGGACAAATGAACAGCTCTATTAGTCAATCCCATCACAAGAGGAAACACATTTCTATTTGGACACTGCCTCCAAAAAAGGCTCAAGGGTTGGAATCAAGAACATACACTTTAATAAACCTGTCCTTCCAAATCATGATGGACTGAGGCTAACAGTAGCACCTTACTGGCCTGCAATACAGGTAAAGCAAACTTTGAGATCATGTATTGGACTTGCTTAGTGTCACACCTCAGAGTAAATACACTAATTTGCATTCCTTTCTGCATATGTAACGTCATTAATTTGTAATAACATTATATAAACAAGTAGGAATGGAACAGTGGTGCATGGGGAATGCTGCCCTTCTCAATTATGGCCAATGAGTTATATGTTTTAATTTGTATGATGTCTCTAACTTGCCCCTCCAAATGTGTCAAATTCCCTTGCATACCCCTGTTTGACTGCACAATAAACACCTTAAAATAGACAGAAAACAATGTATCTAGAAAATGTGTCAAATCAATGTGGTTTAAAGGAATATCATTGCCAAAGCTTATAAATGTAAGTCCTTTCACTAACACCTTACAGAAACTTTCAGAAACCACATTGCTTCAATGCAAGATTACAGGGAACCTGTCACACACCAATTATATTTACATGAATGGCCACCTTTTTTTATATAATGAAGTCAGAAAAATACTCTGTCTATCTTAAAATGGTAGTACTGTCCTTGATCAACATTTGGAAATCAGAATCAAGCAGTCCTCAAAGTTTAGAGGAATCTTAAGTGACAATCAAAACTAATGATTAAAATAGTAGGTAATTCTGGGTGGCAGTGTCAATCAATCAACTACCTGGACCAATTTGCTCTCAATTTCTTTTTTGAGTCTGCATGTTCTATATTTTTTTCTCCATTCCAGCTATAATGCCAGCCAGCTGTGATCTTCTGGCCTCAAAAATCCCAGCAACTTAAGGGAAGTGAGGGTTGCTACTTAGGATTTCACAAGAGATTTTCCAGCCATGCTCACAGAGCAGGAGTGGGATCTTCCTTATCTTGGTGATCCAATCTCCTCCAGATGGCCTAGTCTTTCTCCATCCCTCATGGCTATCTTGATTTTGAACTTCCAACTCACAATCTCTGCCCCTTCTCCTTCTACTTGTCCTATATAACTTCAGAAATCCTTTTGTTGGCTAACCAGCCAGATTGAGGAAGCCTTGCTATTGGAAAGATAGTCTTTTAGCGGAATACCTACCTGGGAAAGGAGAGGAAGGATGGAGATTAGGGGGAGAAAGTGCCAGTCTGTTAATGCCAGGTCAAAATTTTGAAAGTTATCAATGTGTTGAAGATTATTTGGGTGAGCATATGAGTTGCAAGGATCATGAAGCTGCTTGTTCAATTCCCAGTGTCTCATCAGCCAATCTTAGCCAGGCTTCAATAGAAGTTCCAAAAAAGACCCAAATACTGAGTTACTGAGAGGGGAAATTATCTGGGATTTATAATCCTGATCTCTAAACAATCTGGAAGGAATATGTTTGACAATGATATAACAGTTGAATAACCATTAGCATCAATGCCAATGACTATAGTAATTTCAAAGTGGACCACAAGGGCTCTCTTTACAGTTTTCTCTTTATGAGAAAGCATTAAGCCCCTGCTCAGTGATTCCCACAAAATAAACTGTAATTTGGAATTCAGAACATTGGTGGTACAAAATCATGCCTCGGTCCATGAGACATGGAATCAATATTCCCAACACCAGAACAAATTCCAACAATTACATATACATTAAATAGCACAATACCTGGTCTAAATGTCTGTCTCTCATAAGTTCATGCTCATTTGCTAATGTGTGCTGAAACAACGTCCATATAATAGCTTCCAGCTGAGGATGTTCGGATGGTAGATGAAGATGATTGCATAGCATGTTCAATCGAAGATATGCCAGTCGATAAACTAAATAATATGCCAAGAAAAAAAATTTTGATTTAGAGCTCAACATTTGTTTCATCAAATGTAAATTTTAATGTCTCTGTAACACATTCATACGGTTTCAGCATCTTACAAGCATCTTTTTGAAAATAGCTTGGTGAGAAACCTTGTTTAACTCAGCAAAACAGTTGTAAATGATTCTTATATGGATTGAAATTTGCCTGTGTGTGATTTCTTTTATCATGGGGTTACGTCTGTACACTTGTTACCACATGGACTTGACAGAGTGATATCTTGATCCAGTCACAAGGGAGACCTGGAATGACTAGAGACCAGACTCTAGTGAATGGATATTATTGCTCATCCACTGGTAGGCATGCACATTCTTTCATCTTAAGCAGT
>JARFYF010000074.1:63215340-63232383 GCA_030265395.1 Rhina ancylostomus | reverse complement strand
GGTCACGTCCTCAAAGAACCTTATCAGGCTTGTGAGGCAAGACCTTCCCTTCATAAAGCCATGCTGGCTGTCCATAATCAGTCCATGCTTCTCTAAATGCTCATAGATCCTATCTCTTAGAGTCCTTTCTAACAGCTTGCCCACCACAGACGCAAGGCTCACTGGTCTATAATTCCCTGGACTATCCCTACTACCTTTTTTGAATAAGGGGACAACATTTGCCATATTCCAATCCTCCGGTACCATTCCTGAGGACAACAAGGAGTCAAAGATCCTAGTCAAAGGCTCAGCAACCTCCTCCCTCACCTCACGGAGCAGCCTGTGGAATATTCTGTCAGGCCCCAGGGACTTACCTGTCCTAATATTTTCTAACAGCTCCAACACATCCTCTCTCTTGATATGAACAAGCTCTAGAACATTAACCTTACCAACACTGTCCTCAGTGTCGTCTAGGCCCCTCTCCTTGGTGAATACTGAAGAGAAGTATTCATTGAGAATTCCCACTTCCACAGCTTCCAGGCACATCTTCCCACCTTTATCCCTAATCGGTCCTACCTTTACTCCCATTATCCTTCAGCTCTTCGCATACAGTAAGTGAAAAACGCCTTGGGGTTTTCCTTAACCCTACTCGCCAAAGCTTTTTCATGTCCCCTTCTTGTTCCCTATATTCCTCAAGAGACCTATCTGATCCTTGCTGCCTAAACCTTATGTATGCTGCCTTCTTCTTCCTAACTCGATGTTCCACCTCTCATCACCCATGGTTCCTTTACCCTGCCATACTTTCTCTGCCTCACTGGGACAAATTTATCCCTAACATCCTGCAAGAGATCCCTGAACAACTACCACATCTCCATAGTACATTGCCCTTCAAAAATGTCATCCCAATTCACACTCGCAAGTTCTAGCCTTATAGCCTCATAATTTGCCCTTCACTAATTAAATATTTTACTGTCCTCTTTGCTCCTATCCTTGTCCATGATAACGCTAAAGGTTAGGGAGCGGTGGTCACTATCTCCCAAATGCTCACCCACTGAGAGATCTGTCACCTGACCCGGTTCATTACCTTATAATAGATAATGGCTAATTGGCATTCCCTCTAGTCAGCCTGTCAACATATTGTGACAAGAATCCATCCTGGACACACTTATCAAATGCTATCTAGAAACTTAAGTATAGTATATCCACCAGTTCCCCTTTATGTACACGTTACTTCTTCAAACATGACCTCCCTTTCTCAATAACATGTTGACTTTGTTTAATTACCCTATTATTTTCCAAGTGCCCAGCTAAAATGTCATTAATAATAACTCCTAACATTTTCTGTATGACAGATCTTGAGTGAGATTTCGTCTGATTTCTTCTGACCTGCCACCTGTATTTGCATAATTATACACTTTAAGTTTGATACTATTTTTGCCTTTTTTCACTTAACCACAGATGATGGGTTCTTTCTCTGGGATTTTCTTTCTCATTGGAATGTTTTTATTCTGAAAGATTCCTTTAAATGTCTGCCACTGCATCTCAATTGATGATCCAGTAACTTCAATTACCAGTTCACTTTTGTTGGTTCTCCTTTCATGTCCTCATGGCTGCTCTTACTTAAGTTAAACATACTGGTTTTGGAGCCATTTTTCTTCATCTCAAAATGAATGTAAAGTTTAGTGCATTGCTGCTATCCAGGGGTCTCTTCACAATGAGATAATTAATCCTATATTGTTACTCAATAACAGGTCAAGTATTGCCTGCTCTCCAGTTGACTCCAGGCATGCTGTTCTAAGTAACTATCCCAAATACACTATGAGCTCCTCATCTGGGCTACCTTTTCCCATCTGATTTCTTTCAGTGCACGCATAGATTGAAATTCCCCATGATTTGTGCCATTTCTTTCTAACAAGCTTCTATTATTTGTTATTTTACACTCTGTCCTACTGTGTGATTGTTGCTTGAGGGTCTATACATCATTCTACTTCTCTTTATTATTTCCTCATTTCCATTGAAAATGTTTCTACATCATGGTTTCCTAACATAGGTCATCGCTCTATAATTCCAAGATCATCATCCATTTCTTGAATAGTTCCTGGCTTTACATCCTTTCAAAATGTTATGTACCCTTCAATATTCAGGAACCAACATCATCCAGCAACAAAGTCTCTGCAATGATTATCAAATCATACTTACTTCTACTTACACCGAGTTAATCAGTTTTGTTCTGAATGATACATGCATTCAGATACTAAGCCTTTAGCTTTGTCTTTTTTATTATTTTCATGTACATCCTGCTTAAGCTCCTTATCCTTCTTATTGTCCAAGTATTTGGAGCAGAAATAGGCTATTTAATTCCTCAAGGGTGTTCTGCAATTCACTGAGGTCATCAATTAGATATGACCCAGCTCCATATACCTACCCTTACCTCATATCCCCCAATACCATTGGTTAACATAAATCTATACATCTCAAAATTAAAATCAACTGACCTGGCAACAACTGCTGCTCACGGGAGAGTTCCGAATATCTACCACTGTTTGCATGTAGGAGCATTTCCTAACTTTGCTCTGGAAAAGCCTGGCTCTAATTTTTAGATTTAATCTTTTGTACAGGATTCCCCAAGCAACAAAGATATTTTCTCTCTGATCCCTGCTATTAGTTTATCTTAATAACTTGAAAACATCCATCAAATCAACTCTTATTCTTTGAAAATATCTAACATTAAACCTCACAAAAGACATCTATTTTGAAATAGTGAGAAGAAATGGAAACTCCAAAGCTGCAGTTCTGTGTCGTGACCTAAAGTAAGTCACAAATACCTTTCAGGTGGAAATGAAGCGTCTGTTTATAATGCACACCACTGGAAGTTTTAAACTGTGAATGAAGTATGGTTCATTTTGGCTGCAGGTGTCTCAACTTCTACACTTACAATCAGTCTACTTCCTTCTTTCCAGCTTTACCACTACTCTGTCCATCCACCTGAACCAGTGACAAATTCATAATCACAGGTGACAATTTGGCTGTGGTTATCCAAACATTTTAAACACTTTGAGGAAACTCTCAAGAGATGGTCAGAGCTAATTCCAGGAAACTACCAGATAATCCAGGAAAACCAACAGCACTCAGAGAGAGGAGCAGCTGTGCTATTCCACCCCTCACTGAGTAGCACCTGGATCGACATTGTCTTCTCAAATCCATCAAAGACATTAATCACAAAATTTATTTTTAAGAATTTATTCCTCATTCTTTCCCTTTGTAGAAAGTTGTGCAGATGCCTCTAACTTCATGGTGTTCTGTTTTTGATTAATATTTGAGGTAAGGATTCAAAGGATGTCAACAAAGCAATCTACTCTGTTAATTCCTACTCAAGGGCAGGACTGAGAAGATTCCAAACCCCTCAAAAGATTTTTCAATATTCAGTTAGATTGTGGTTAATCTACACAATAGCACAGCAAAGGCTTTGGTTTAATAATCTTTAATACTTTTACCTAATTTTTTTTTAAAAAATCGATATTGTTTCTTTTAAACTGACCGAGCCTCCACTTGAGTAAGGGGCTCAAGATTTGCAATGCCAATTCACAGTGCTAGCCAATAATGGATTTAGCCTGTTATGGTCCGAGTCCCTGAAAGAAACTGTTCTTTTCTATCTACCCAATTAACTGCATTAATTATCACATTAATTACACCAAGCCCTCATTATTAAGAACATAGCAAAGAAATGCAGTTAGCGCTCAGTTTAGCTATTTATTTCTTACAACTTAATCTTACACTAGTTGAGTGCCACCCTATTCCCATTTCTTAGGGGTTCCAGCACCAAAGTGTTTCTGCTCCTGAATTATAACCCAGACACTAGGACTAATAATAGAGATGAGAGTGGAAATCCCACCAATGCACCAAAAAATTCATTGTTAAATTAACCTGAATATAAATCTACCAGAAATAAAAATAGAAAATACTGGAAATAACACTATTTGCTTTTATTTCTACTACTTGCATGTTCACCATTTCCAGAATTTTCTGATTTTATTTCAGATTTCCAGCATCTGCAGTTTATTTTCTTTTTGCTTACTGTGTAAAAGGAAGAAATGAACCAAGTAATTACAAGCCACTTAGTTTTACTCCAGTGGTAGACAAATTTCTGGAATCCATTTTATGAAACAGCATAAACTTCATTTTAAAAAGGCACAGATTAATCAGGAACAGTCGGCATGGATTCCTGAAGAAATGGCCTTGTTTGACTAACGATGGAAGCAATAAAGATGACGGTAATGTCTTTGACACAGTCTACATGGACTTTGGATGCATAATGTAAGTAGACAAGTTCAAAGTCCAAAACATTACCAGAATGTAAATTCATTATAAAGTGTGAATGCATGATAAGGCGAGTAGGAATGTATGCGAGTTTAACAATAGTCATGTCGGTCCTTCAAGAGAAATAATCTTAATTACTTCAAGATTTAAGAGGTAAGAGGTCACTCTTGATTCAGATTCCAGTCTGAATAAGGTTCTTTAAAGGCTGCTAGTGGACTTCATCGTTTCAAGACTTACACTTCTGTAAACAATTTTTCAGCATTTAAATAGTTAACAGATCAGAAATCCTGTACTGTTAAATCTTTACGAGCCTGGGAGGTATTTGGTATGCTCAGCAAATAAAAAAGGTTCAGCCTATTCTTTGTCCAATTCCGACCATCTTCGTCTGACATCATCCTATTTGCATGCTTAATACGTTTTGTGCAGCCAATGAAATTTGCATTTGGGAGGAAAGCCAGTGAGGAATGATTTTCACAAAGCTGTGACATATTATCCGTATTCAGTTATTTCGTGCGAGCACTGTAGGGAGTTGAAAAGCCTGTTCCACAGCCAGCAGCAAGGTAGGCTCGCTTCGTGCTCAGAACCTTTGTTGCACAAGTCTGACGATTTTCATTAGCTCCGGCATAATATTGAGCAAGCAAGCTGCCGAGCCACGATGTCATTGAACCTACTGAGCTACCCGGCAAACCAGGATTCATCTTTGTTCTACCTGAACAGTCGTCCGATTCTTCAGAACGGGATTTCTTTTGTGTAACTGTATAACCCAGGATAGTACAACGGTGCTAATTTCCCCCCCAAAGATTTTGAACCCGGACTGTTTAGCAGAAACTGGTAACCAGTACTACCGGGACTCAAATGAAACCAATGCTGAATGGATAACAGAGAGCCCACTTCGTACATTGAAACACAAGCTCATCTTAAACATCCAGAAAAATAAGGAGTTTCACAGCACGGATGTGCTCGCCGACGTAACTCGACCGTAGAATTCACTCGGGGCAAAATCTCCAAAGTGATCCGAGAGCACAATTTTCGCAGGATCAGTGTTCACCATGGCAGCCTCCAACACCACTCTTTGTGAGCCCGATGATTCCTTTAAGTATACATTGTACAGCAGCGTATACATCTTGGTATTCGTCGTTGGCCTCGTGTCAAACTGTATCGCCCTGTATGTTTTGAGGTGTTCCTTAAAATTAAGAAACGAAACCATAACATACATGACAAACCTTGCTGTGTCAGACCTGCTGTTTGTCTTCACGCTGCCGTTTCGGATTTTCTACTATGCGACCAGGGACTGGCCTTTTGGGGATTTGTTGTGCAAGGTTTCGGGGACGCTATTTCTCACCAACATGTACGGGAGTATCCTCTTCCTGACCTGCATCAGCGCCGATCGTTTTCTGGCTATCGTTCACCCTTTTAAATCGAGAATGCTGAGGACGAAGAGAAATGCGATCATTGTGTGCATTGCTGTGTGGCTGACGGTGCTGGCAGGAAGTGTTCCGGCGACTTTCTTGCGAACGACCAATGAGAAGGCCAATCAGACGAAAACCTGCTTTGAAAACTTTTCCAACGAAATCTGGAAGAACTTCTTGTCAAAGATTGTAATATTCATCGAGATAGTCGGTTTTGTAATTCCGCTGCTGCTAAACCTGTTCTGCTTTTCAATGGTGTTGAGGACTTTACGCCAGCCCATTACTCTTTCCCGCAGTAAATTCAACAAGAAGAAAGTCCTCCGAATGATTGTTGTCCATTTCCTAATTTTTATCTGCTGCTTTGTGCCGTACAATATAACGCTAGTGATGTATTCGCTGGTGAGGACTGGAGCAGTAAGAAATTGCTCGGTGGTAACTATAGTGAAAACAATGTATCCCATCACACTATGCTTTGCTGTCTCTAACTGCTGCTTTGACCCTATCGTTTATTACTTCACTTCAGAAACCTTTCAGAATTCAATCAAGAGGAAGTCGAAGTCGCTAAGGTTCGACTCGGATTTGGAGACCTTGCACACTGCTGGCTTCCTCACCAATAATCTGCGGACATTAAAATCTAAAACGCTCAGTTTAGATTCGACTGTTTAGTTACTAATTACACATTTGGATATCTTATTACATTTTATGCAAACAGAATTAATTTTTTTTACGAGAACATGAGCTACTATACTTGAAAACTGCAGCACTAATTATCATCACCACCACCAGTGGGGTGTGGCTAATGGTTAGCTAATACGGTTTTCAGTCCGTGTATGTGATTAAAACTAATGGTATATATCGCGCTCCCATGGAAATTGGCAGGGGAGAGTGTAAAAGGAATGACTTCCGTTTCAGTGACGTAATTATTTACACACATATTCTTTCAATGTTCACATTTAACTCAGTAAAGACCAGGTGAATGACAAACCTTAAAATAAATACCAGAGGTACAAAGGAACCATTGCCACAGACAATTTAGATCCAAAGTATTGCTTTTACTGAGGGGACTCTTAAAGATTTCTCCAGTAATGGAATAGACAGTAATTGTTATTAAAAGGCGTATTTTTAAACATTTGTATCTACGTAAAAATAAATTAATGTTCTAACATCTTATTTGGTACATGCTCTGTGAACAGATACAGTGAAACATTGCATTGCAATCTTCTTGGGCACAGCCAGACAACTAACAAAGACCATCTTACTAAAGAGAATCATTGACAACTGATGACACAGGAGGTCTTTGCTTCATGGTTGTATTATTAATCAAGAATGATGCAACCTAATCCTCCTCCAGCAGAAGTCCTGCAAGTCATTGCTCTTTCTCTCTCTCTCTCTCTCACTCACACACACACACACACACACTTATGAATTAGGAGCAAGACTAGGCCACTCTGCCCCTCAAGGCTGAGCTGATTATAACCCAAGCCCTGCCACCTACATGTGGTAACCTTTCACTCCCTTGTAATCAAGAATCAATCCACCTCTGTTAAAAATAATCAAAGATACTGTTTCAGTGCTTTAAGGAGAGCTTCAGACTCATGAACTTTAAATTGCTTAATCTGATTTAAATGGGTGACTTTTAATTCTAGCTTCTTCCAAAAGAGGAAACATTCTTTTCTCATTCACTTAGAACGCTCGTCATTTTTATGTTTCAGTCAAGTTATCTCATTCTTCTAAACTCTGGCAGATAAAAGTCTTGCAAATTTCATATGAGAATCCAGCATTCCAGGCATAAGTCTAACAAACTTCTGAACTGCTTCCATACCTTTACATCCATTTTTTAAAAAGATGACCAATACTGAAGTACCAATAGTATTCCAGGGATATCGCCAAGTATTACTTGATTACTGATATGGGTTTCCACCTCAATCAGCCTTTCAGGCAGCAAGTTCCAGAACCTTACCACTCTCTGGTATTTCAGTGAAGTATTTTAAGTCCACAGCCTGTTTTTTTTAAACTCAGCCTCAGAAAACAGGTCTTCCTATGTAATCCAGGGCCCTCAATTTTAAATATTCAATTAAGTCTCCCCTCAGCTGTTTCTGCCTCAAAATAATACTAGCTCATCCAATCTTTTCCAATAGATATAGCTTTCCAGACCAAGCAATATTTAAGTACATATTTGTGGCGTGCTTTCTGGTGCAATTATACTTTTCCTGTAACATGGTAACCAGAACTGCATGGTATGATCGAGTTGTGATCTAACTTGAGTCTAGCATAACCTCACTGGTCTTATATTCTGTACCTCAGCTAATAATGGAAAGCATCCTTTAAACTTTTCCAACTACACTATAAACCTATCCTGGTATCTTTAAGGATCTGTGGACATACCATTTTGTGTTTTTCCATGCCACTTGATATCCTTTCATTCACCATACTTTTACTTGCCTTGCTGCTCCTTCCCAAATACAGTATCTCACATTCTTCCGCAATAAATTCTATTTTTCTGCCAAACTAACCAGACTGCATGTTCCTGTAGTTTAAAGCTATCATCTTCACTGCCAACCACACAGCCAATTTCTGGTTCATCTAAAAACTACTTGATCATGCTCCCTACATGATTGCAAATAATTATTAAATATTTTTTAAAAATTGAGAAACAAGGAAAAGTAAAACCCTGTGTTTAACAGCCTTCTAGATGAAAAAACACATGTAAACTTAACCCTTTGCATCCTGTCACTGATACAGTTTTGGTTCCAATTTATGACTCTCCCTCAGATCTGCTAGGATTTTACTTTTCTGACTGGCCTGTTCTGTGGGACCTTGTCAAAAGCCTTGCTGAAGTCTACTCAGACTATATCAAATGTATTTCCCTCATCAACCTCTCTAATTCCCTCAAAGGATTCAATCAAGTTAATCAGTCACAACTTTCCCTAAATAAATCCACATTGACTGTCCTGAATTAATCTGTACTTTCTAAATGAAGGTTTGTAGTGTCCTTAAAATGGATTCCAATGACATGCCCATTACCAAAGTTAAACTGACCTGTACTTATTTAGCTTATGTCTTTTTTAGACTAAGTTACAGCACAAGCAGTCCTTAATCCTCTGGCACCACTCCTGTAATCAGAGGACACTGAACATAATCAACAGCCTCCATAATTTCCTCTCTTGCTTCTTTTAACAGCCTGGGATACATATCATCCAAACCTAACCATAAAGACATAGGTGCAGAATTAGGCCATTCAACCCATCAAGTCTGCTCTGCCATTCGATCATGGCTGATTTACATTAACCTCTCAACCCCATTCTTCTGCCTTCTCCCCATAACCTTTGTTGCCCTTACTAATCAAGAACCTATCAACCTCTGCTTTAAATATACCCAATGACTTGGCCTCCACAGCTATCTGTGGCAATGAATTCCACAGATTCGCCACCCTCTAGCTAAAGAAATTCCTCCTCATCTCTAACAATTATCCATTTTCAAAGATGAAAACTGCTCTTTTAATATGTTATCCCACCCAATATTTCATATTCATTTACCTTGGCATCATCCACCTCTTTTATGAAGAAAGCAACAAAGTATTGCTTAAGAACCATACCTACATCATCTGCCTCCAAACACAGGATACTTTATTGGTCTGAAATAAGCTCTGCTCTTGACTTGGTTGTCCCCTTTATGTAATCATTAAACATCTTTGGATTCTTTTTCTTAGAAAATCCTCTCTTTGCTTTCCTAACTTCCCTTTTAACATCACCCCTGTGTTTTTAGATGCTTCCATGCTGTATTAAGCTTTCATTGTCTGAAATCAGTTTTCCCCTTTTTGCCTTTTGCACATTGTCATCTAAAAGCCAATCTCATGTTACATTTTGTGGGAATATTAAATGCCTTCCAATGGTCCAAGACTGATTTACTTTCACTAGGCTTTATTTTTATTTTATCTTCATAATTTTTCAGTCCAAGTCCAACTGAATTATCATCACTACCATAAAAATGCCCTTCCACTTGCCTGGCATCAAATCCAAAAACTAAAGCCAGAATTTTCCCCCTTCATTTTGGGCTTGCAATATATTAGTTAAAAGAAATGTCATCCTCACAGCAATTCAAGAATTCTGTACCTTCTTAGCTTTTGCACTGCCTATATTCTAGGTAATATTAGGACAATTGAAATCTCCCACTATTATAGCCCTTGTTATGAATGCTTTTGCACATCAGAAAATTTGATTACTTATTTGCATTACCATCTTCTTCAGGCTGTTTGGACGTCCACAGTACATTCCCAACAACTTGCTTACTCTTTTTTGTTCTTTACTTCAACCCATTTAGTTTCATAGGATGATCCTTCTAATACAGCATTTCTCACAACTGAGATAGTTTATTGCCACCCCTTGTTTTTTTTTAAAAAACCTCTCATCTGACAGCCCTGTAAATATAGGAATATTTAGCTTCTAATCTTGATCCACTTCAAGCAATGTTTCCAGAATAGTTATCATAATACACTTACATGTGTTACTCGTATGCCTTATTCACTATAATACTTGCATTTAGGCATATACTATTTAGCTAGGCCAGATTCCTCATCTATTTTTAACCTTAGTTTTCTCTGCCTTTCAAATTATTGCAGCTTTCCACTGTAAATTACTCTCAATTGCAACTTGCAGCCAAAAGAAAACAATTTAAAGAACAGCTGTTATTAAGAAAGCTACAGTGGCTTAATTGTTTAACATTATCATCCTTATTACAAGCCATCTCTGGGTGAAGAACACCCGACTTGTGGACAACTCCTATACACAAATGAGGTCTTACAAACATTATTAAATTCAAAAGTCCAACATAGGTACATATCTTCAATATTACAAAATCAATTTCTGACATCTGTAAAAACAGAATCTGTTCATTACTGGGGGGAGGCCTGTACAAGTACAGTTCAAAGTTCAAAGTCTTATTTTCTTTGAAATGCCTTAGCTTACATTATAAATGAATTAGGTTATTAGATTTAATCTTAAATAGATCTAACACAAATGGTTCCTTCAGGTTTTCATTTAGAATAAGCCACATATATATCCAAGTGTATGTATGTGGCTTATTCTAAATGAAAACCTGAAGAAACCATTTGTGTTTGATCTACTTAACATTTTGTACCTGAATTTTCTTACAAAGCAGTCTTACTAAAATCAACAACAGATTTTCTTTACGATCCAATTAGAGGAAAAACAAGACATCTGATGTCAACTCAGCACTTCATCAACATCTTGCAAATAACCTGTGCATTAAAATCATCAGCAACAATGCAAACATCTGACATTTTCTTCCCAGGTAGTTAGACAAAAGTCTAAGGGTAACTGATTGTCATACACTCCTATCTCCTGGTGACAAAAACAACATTATGTATCCCTATCTTCCCTCAGAAGGGCAAGTTTATTTAGAAAGTTGAGCAATTTGGACAGACATCAGCATCTAAATTAGTAAATTAATACCCAGGAACATTTATATTACTAAATTAGAGGATGTTTTGGAGAGGAAACAATGTTTCTACAGGCACAATCTATAGACCAGTGTTTTACTTTGTTTTGTCTGACAGGGTGAGGCCAGGGCTGCCATGGTGATAAGGTATCTGGCCTCACCTTATCAGTGAAGTAACCAGAAAACTTCTTCAACAGCTTATCATCATTACAATCTTGATTTCACCCTATCAGGTATATTCCTTTTATCCTATCCATCTCTCTCCCCTATCCTCAGCAACTTTAAATTAACTTGCTTTCTCTTTCCTAGTTATTGTCATACAGCATGGAAACAAGCCCTTTAGCCCAACTCGTCCAAGATGTCTATCTCAGCTCGTTCCACTGGCTTGTGTTTGGCCCATATCCCTTTAAACCTTTCTTATCCACGTACCTGTCTAAATGTCTTTTAAATGTTGTAATTGTACCTGCCTCTACAGCGTCTTCTGGCAGCTCATTCCACATTCTAAACACCCTCTGAATGAAAAAGTTGCTCCTCAGGTCCCTTTTAAATCTTTCCCCTTTCACCTTAAATCAGTAGTTTTAGACTCCACTACCCTGGGGAAAAAGACTGGCCATCTGTCTTACCTACACCCCTCATGACTTTACATACCTCTATAAAGGTTACCCTGCAGCCGCCAAAGCTCCAGGGAAAAAAGTCCAGGCGTATTCTTCTAATTCGAGCTCTACAGTCCTGGTAACATCTGCGTAAAAAATTTCTACAGCCTTTCCAGCTTAATGACATACTTCCTATCACTTGACGACCAGAACTCAGCACAATACTCCAAGTGTGGTCTCACCAACAACTTGTACAGTTGCAACATGACGTCCCAACTCCTGTACTCAGTGCCCTGACTGATGATGGCAAGCTTGTCAAATGTCTTCTTCACCACCCTGTCTACCAGTGTTGCCATGTTCAGGAAACTATGTATCTGTACCTGTCAGTTTCTGTTCTATAACTCTCTCCAGGGCCCTACCATTTACTGTGCAAGTCCTATCCTGGTTCAACATACCAAAGTGTAACACCTCGCACGTGTCCAAGTTAAATTCCATCTGCTGGTTCATTTAGATCCTGTTGTAATATTAGATACCCTTCTTCACTGTCCACTACACCACCAATTTTGGTGTCTGACAAAGGGCCTTTGACCTGAAATATTTACTCTATTGCTGCGTGATCTGTTGAACGTTTCCAATATTTTGGTTTTTTATTTCAGATATTCAGAATTTGATTTTTTTTTAAACTTTCATATCTTTCCTGAATGCAGATTTAGGTTTAATCAGAGTTCTTTATATCATTTTCTCATCTGTGTTCTACATTTCTTACCATTCTCAATTATTTTAGGTTCTTCCCTGCCAACTTTTGGTCTTTTCTAAATGTCCCTGTTCATCCACAGTTCCTAGCTCTTCATCATTCACGAAATACTTTTGTTTAAAAAAATACAGTGGATCACCTCACACTTTCCAACACACACCCATCTTCTGCCTTTTTCATTCAAAATGCCTACCAATGTCCTCTACGTTTTCAAAGCCAAAATATATGTTTTACAATGAGTAAATGAGGTATGTGCTTCTGATTCCTTTTTCACGTCCTACTGATTTGAGTACATATTTATATCTCCTACTTCCTAATCAATTCCCTCTCCAAGCCAGTAAGGTTACTTTTAACTTCACAAGCTCCTATGTTTGTTTATGGTTTCTTATAAGGAACCTTATCAAATGCCTTCTGGAATTCTGCATCAATAATATAGGCACAGAACCTGTTTGTCACCTCCACAAAAGATCCAATCAGACAATCCTTAAATTTATGCTCACTGTTGATATTTGACCAAATAAACAATCAATGTCCCCAATAATAACTGTTACTAACTTTCCCACAACTGCAGATAGTCTAATAGGTCTATAATTTTACAGTTTGTCTCCATTGCTTTAATATTGAGAAACAGTGGCAATTTTCCAAAACAAGAGGACAATTCCTGAATGAAATGCTTTGGAACATCATGACAGGAAAAAAATCCATCTTATTTACTTGTAATACACCAGGGTGCAAGTCATCAAGTATTGAGATTTGCCTATCTTTAGTGTTAGTTAAACATTTCTATTATCTATAATTAGATCCTATCTGTTATTTTTCTTACTGCACTTCCCTGGCATATTTTCATCTACTGTTATTACTTTTATTCATTTTTAAACAGGATACGGGCATCGCTGCCAAGGCCAGCATTTATTGTCCTCAATGTGCAGTGAACCTCTTTGAACCACGGCAGTGCTTCTGCAGGAGTACCACTGTTGCCAAAGGGGTTTTCAGAATTCAGACCCAGTAAAAAAAGGTGATGGGTGATTTGACGTGGAATATCCATTTAATTACCATAGATGAGTGGCAAGTTTTTCTCTTCTTAATGGACAAAGCCTGAATGTTATAAGCAAAAATGGGGACCTACCATGAATTTTGCTTGCCTGTTTAGGATAGCAATAAATGGAGCTTCACATGAGGGATATAGTTTAAGCCATATGAAATATTAACAGTAAAAAAGAAATGCATTTACAGTCCATTTAATGACTTCAGGATATCCTGGTGTATTACAGCTACTTCAGTAAATACTTTTTGAATTGTAATCAATTAATTGTAAAGCAGAAAACGGAGCAGCCAGAGTGCCCTCATCCCACCACCCACCAAGCCCCCATCTTAATAAATTCTGAGCTCGACATGATGTTGAACACTTCTTCCACCATCTCTGTGCCCAGTTCTTTGGCAGGAGCCTTCATCCCAAAGTGTGGACCCTTTCACCCATCTTCTGTCTACTTGGACTCCTCCCACTGGCCAATTACCCTCTCTGGATCCATTCATTGCTAACTGTCAACGTGACGTTGACCATCATTTCCACCCCTCTTGTGTTCTGGCCTACCCCTTTTTGATGTTGCAGCATCCACCAAGAACCAACCCCGATATAATCTTCAAACCTGCTGAAAAGTGGTCTGGCAACCTTACTGTATCTCGCAGAGGCCATATGTCAGTTCTCAGATATATCCTCACATCACCCTTTGGATCATGACTCCACCATCAAATATCAGGCCATGATCATCCAGTCAGTCATGAGCCTGATTTCCTTGGGAGCCCTTCCCTCCACAGCTTCCAGGCTTATAGTGTCCCAGCCCTGCAACAGCTCACTTCTATCTCTTGCCCAAAATCCACAAGGAGGAGAGCCCAAGCAGACCCATTGCTTCAGTCTGCTCTTCCTTCATCAAACTTATTTTTTCCAAATGACTATCCTTTTTCCTCTGGTACAATCTCTTTCATTTTATAACTGAGGCACTTCCAATACCTTCCACCAGTTTCACTGCTTCCAATTCCCTGGTCCCAACACATGGACATTCAGTTTCTTTACACTTCCATCCCTCACCTTCACATGGTCAATCCCTGGCTCTTCCCTTCCTTTTCTGGATCTCTGAGTCTCAGCTACTAAGATCTACCACAAGTCTATAAACTCCCACAGCTTTCTCAACTACCCTTCGTCCTACCCTTCTTCCTGTAAGGACTCTATTTCATTCTCCCAGTTCCTCCGTCTCTGTCGTATTTGCTCCAACATTGAGACTTTCTGTATAGGTGTCTCTGAAATGTTTTCTTCCTGCCTGAGCTATGGCTTCCTCTGTACCATTGTTAACAAAAGTTCTTGACCACATCTCATTCATTTCCAATGTCTTTGTTCTCACCTCCTCTCCTCCAGGATAGAACAAAGATTGAGCTTCCCTGGTCCTCACCTTCCATGCCATCAGCCTCCACATTCAACAGATCACTCTCCACAATTTCCTCCACCTTCAAGTAGATTCCACAATGAGGCACACGTTCCACTCTCTTCCCTTTCCAGCATTTTGCACAGACCATTCCCTTTGCGACTCCCCAGTTTTCTCTTTCATTCCCACCAAATACCCCCCTCCCCCCTTATGGCACTTTCCCTTGCAACTGCAGATGATACAACACTTTTCTTTCATCTCTTCCCTTCCCACCATCCAGGAACCAAACGGTTTTTCCAGGTGAAGCAGCAAATTACTTGCACTTCCATTCAGTGTTCACAAAACAAATCAGGTTAGGTGACCTCATGGCACATTAATCTGGAAGGTTAGATTGCAGGGGATCCAAGGGAGATAGTAGATTGGATTCATAATTGGCTCAATGTAGGAAGCAGAGGGTAATGGTCAAGGGTTGTTTCTCAGACTGGAGGCCTGTGTCTAGTAGTGTGCCACAGGGGTTAGTGCTGGGACCTTTGTTGTTTGTAATTTATATAAACAATTTGGATGTGAATGTACAAGGCATTGTTAGTAAGTTTGCAGATGATACTAAAATAGGTGGTGTTGCAGATAGTGTAGACAGTTACGAATAATTACAGGGGGATCTTGATTAGCTGAGGACTGGCAAATGGTTTTCAATCCAGATAAATTTGAGGTATTGCATTTTGGGAGATCAAACCATATACAGTAATTAGTAGGGCCCTGGGGAGTGTTATGGAACAGAATGACCTAGAAGTGCATAGTTCACTGAATGTAGCATCACAGGTAGATAGGGTGGTGAAGAAAATATTTTGCATGCTGGTCTTCGTCAGCCAGGGCATTGAGTACAGAAGTTGGGAAATTATGTTGTAGTTATATAAGATGTTGGTGAGGCCGTACTTGGAGTATTGCGTACAGTTTTGGTCACCATGTTATAGGAAAGATGTAATTGAACTGGAAAGAGTGCCGAAAAGATTTACCAGGATGTTGCCTGAACTTGGAAGTCTGGGCTACAAGGAGAGGTTGTGTAGACTTGGGCTTTATTCTCTGAAACATAGGAGATTGAGGGGTGACCTGATAGAGTTATACAAGATCATGAGGGACATAGACAGGGTGAAAGCACACAGTCTTTTTCCCAGGGATGGGGGTGCTTATAAACAAGATGGCATAGATTTAAGATCAGAGGAGAGAGGACATCTGGGGCACCTTCTTCACACAGAGGGTAGTGAGTATTTGGAATGATCTACCAGAAATAGTGGATGAGGCAGGTAGATGAGCAACATTTAAATGTCATCTGGATAAGTACATGGATAGGAGAGACCTAGAGGGCTATGGGCCAAACACAGCCAGATAGGACTGGGTCACTGAACAACATCTGGACCAGTTGGGCTGAAGGCCTGTTTCTCTGCTATGAATCTTCATTCAGTCTCTGGGGGTGACCCCAAACTTCCTATTGCCTGCCATTTTAATTTTCCATCCCACTCTGACATCAGTCTGTAGCCTCTGCACTCTTATAATGAGGCCCAATGCAAGTTTGAGGAGCAGCATCTCACCTTCCATCTGGGCATGTTACAGCCCACTGAACTTAATATTAAATTAAATAATTTCAGATAACTTGACTTCTTTGTCTGTATCAGTTGCCCATGTGTGATATTGGCTCAGCTTGTTCGGTTCCCACACACTTTTTCTTTTTTTTTCCCCTCTGGTTATGGAGGACATGCCTAACCTGACCTGCCAGACATGTCTTCCTGTTCTGCATTTTGCAACTCCTATATTCTTTTGTCTAATTTCTTACTCTCCAACTCTCCCATTCACTTATAGTTTTACCCCATCAGAGACATATTCTTCCCCCCCCCCACAGCTTAACAAGCTTCTTTTGTCTTCCCAGTTCTGACAAAGGGGCTTCGACCTGAAACTTGTTTTTCTTCCCATATATACACCCTGACCTGCTGAGTAATTCCAGCATTTTCTGATTTTAGTTTAGATTCCTAGCATCTACAGTGTCTCTCCCACTGCCCCCCCACCCCCAAGTTTCAGCAATAGAGCAACCAATATGTACACAACAAGCTTCCATTAAAACCAAT
>JARFYF010000074.1:63118695-63150946 GCA_030265395.1 Rhina ancylostomus | reverse complement strand
GGAGCAACAATCTGATGGAGGAAGTCAGCAGATCGAGCAACATTTGGGGGTGGGGGGGTGGAGGAAGTGTTGTTGTTTGGTGTCGAAGCTCTACATCAGGACTGCAAGAGTATGTGTTTCTTTCTATACAGTAAACTTCAATGAAGGAATAACCAAACCACAACTCCTTTAGGGTTTCAGAAAAAAATGGAGGATTATGCAAATAGATCTGAAAATTATTGGTAAATCCCATTGTTTATTTATGTTTAGAAACTTCCTATTTTTCCTTTTCCACTACTGGTTTACTGCACAATCTAGATCTTATTTCCTCACTTAAATACATCTCTGCTTGTAACACAAAAATGTGGGCAGTTCTCCACATTTATGATCTGTTTGGACTTTTGAGTGAAAAGCTAATATATAAACATTCCTATCTAGCTTTTGCAGCAACAATCATCTATACAGCACAATTCATACAATTGTGTTAATTGTGTTTTAGTACTCTAACTTACCAAAAATAAATTGTTTAAATTCAGGAGTTTATTCAGAACCTTCCAAGTTGAACAATGGATATGCTTCCTGAGATTGTTGCTGCTTGGTTGAACCAGTAAATTGTTCTAATACAATGGTACAGAACATACTGACGTCTAGTTGGTGAATCAGTAGAGAATCCCTGGTTAGTTGCAGAGCATAGAGCAGCTCTTTCCGGACTTCTAAATCCAAACCTGGGGTTGAGCTAAGGGGTTAGGTACAAATTTATACCAGCCATTTGATGAGGTCATCAACCACCTTTTAAATGATGTTCAGGTAAGTTTTTTTGTTTATTTTTTTCCAACATAAATTTACGTATCTAATTTTTTAAAGAGATCATTTTAAATGTTTCTTTTGTAATTTTTAATTTCATTTTTTCACATGATTATTTGTACAAGTAGTAGGGTCATTGAGCAAACTTACAGAAACTCCACCTTTCGCCATCTATCGGTCAAAACTACTAAATTATTAAAGCTAACAATAGTAAAATCGAATGTTAAGTATTCAAACAATATTTACAATTTAAACTCAAATGCAGTCAAACATCACAAGAAAAAACTTACTAGCAAATGAATTTTGACACAAGCAACTCAATGGATTTGTTATGGAGATAACCAAAAGTTTGAACCAAGTTTTAAGGAGTTACTTAAAAGTATATATCAAGGGGCTTAGGAATGGAAATGGAGAGAGAGCGCGAGAGAGTCGTGTTAACTTAAAGCGTGATTGCTAATGATGGAGAAAATTTGGGTGTGAAAAGTAGTCTAGAAATGGAGCCTGAGAATTAGTTTGAAAGAAAGAATGGAGGCGGCCAGCCAGGCACAAAATGTAGTATAAAAGTCTGAGAGAAAATAATGGTCTGGGAGGAAGCAAGAATGAGCTGAGACAGGAACAGAGTCAGGTTCTGTAATGCTAATGGAAATTGACGGTTCTAGTGATGGAGCAGATTTGTAGTCCAAAGCTCACTCTGATATCAAGGTTGCAAACTGTCTGGTTTAGCCTGGTATTTGTGACTATGGAATAATGCTGGTAAAGGTGATTAAAGACTAAGATTTAGTTTCCTTTATATTTAACTGAAGAAGTTTCTGATTATCCAGTTCCATATGGCAGGCAATTTAGAGACACATGGGGTCCAGAGATGTGGTAGTGGGGTAGAACTGTGGCTTAGCTGGTTGTCCAGAGTTGTCTAACTATTAAAACTTAATACTCTGATTCACTTTTTAAATGTGAATCAGAGTATTAAACTAATTAAAACATGAAAAAAATACAAAACAAAAATACTTAAAATCAACTAAGTAAATACAAATTCTTAGAGAATTGTGTCAATTCCAACCCATTGCAGATTATTCAAACAGAATGACCAATATCAGTGGTGGGGAATTGCTACAACTTTGGAATCCCATGATGGATTCCATTAGAAGCCCTATGTGGAATTGCAGTCAGCAAACAATAGAAAACTTGGAAACTTCATACTTACACACTTGTTCATGCAGAAATCTAAACTTGTTATGGTCATGTTGGGAAATGCCCACAGTTACATGTAGAACTACCAAGATTGCCCAGCAAAATCCAGCGCATTTAGGCAAGAACATTAGTATACATTAAACGCGAGGATTCATTTCATCTGTGCAGTGTCTAATTGTTATCACATTCTACCAAGAGTAAATCATACTCTTGGTATGGTAAGAGTAAATCATACAAGAGTAAATGCTTACCTCAGGAAATTCAGTATAAGAAGATATTTTAATATTATCCAAAAAAGGAAGAAAGCTCTTCAAATAAATGTTTTTTACCTGGAAAAGGGAAACAAAAAATTCATTAAATTCATGAGGAAACAGACATAAATAGTAAACTCCATAGCTTTGTGAAGGAAAATTTCACTTTTCCCATCACAGGATGGAATTCACCTGCTGCTCGCCTTTTCAAGTAATCATATCCAATATAAAACCTGACCCTGTATGATATATTGCCATAATACCAAAGTTGCTTGCTGCTATTCAGTGTTAGAGGGATAATTGGAGTTAACTATGAACGGATGGATGTTATGAACTTTGAATTCAATAAAATCATTTAGCAAGTTTTAAATAGAGCAAAGTTTATGTTATGTATCTAGGTATTTAAACGTAACATCCAAGCACGCTTTTACATAAAGCAGCCTGTAATGATAATGCACTTGTCACCAACCCTACAGAAGAGCAATGATATCAGGAAAGCACTTCAGATTATGATACCATTATGATACCAGATTATAATAAACCACAGACATTTATTGTAATAATTTTCAACCAATCTAAATTGAAACTGATGCACATCAGCAAAAATTATGATACTTAAATTGCTATCAGCTATAATTCCATTATTAGATTGTCTGCTTTAAGGTACACAAATAATTCAACTGCTGTCAAAATAAAGCAAAAACATAAGAGGAAATAAATGTGCCCCCTCCCCATTCTTTCACAGAAGCCGAAAATCACACTTAACCATGAGAAATAATAATTTACAAGAAAAAAAGAAAAATGCTGGAATGTCAGGCAGTATCTATAGAGATAACTTTTCAGGTTGATGATCTTTGCTTTTCAATTTGTAAGAAATGTTGGAGTCATAACCACAGATGTTTATATTAAGTTGAAATCACATGTAATTGGAGTGCAATTTTCTTTCATTGATACTATGATAAAACTATACTGAAAATTTTTTAAAGGCATACAGTGTTGAAGGAAAACAAAAGAACCAACCTGAAAAGACTTAGAACACAGAACATAGACAGTACAGCACAGGAACAGGACCTTCAGCCCACGACTTCTTCACGGACCATGATGTCAAATTAAACTAGGCCTACCTGCCTGCACATAATTCATATCCCTCAATTCCCTGCATGTCCATGTAACTGTCTAAATGCCTCAAACACCACTATCATGCCCACTTCCACCATCTGACCATTTACCCTATCTATGCCTCTCATAATCTTATAAACCTTCATGAGGTCTCCCCTCGGCCTCTGACGCTGCAAGGAAAACAATCCAAATTTGGTGAACCTCTCCTTATATCTAATACTCTTTAATCCAGGCAGTATCCTGGTGAACCTCTTATGCACTAGTCTCCTCATCCTTCCTGTAATTGGGTAACCAGAACTGCACACAGTACTCCAGATTCTGCCTAACTGAAGTTTTAAACAGCTGCAAAGTGTCTTTGTGACTCTTATATTCAGTGCCCTGACTAATGAAGAAAAGTATGCCATACACCTTCCTTACCACTCTACCTACTTGTATTGCCACTTTCAGGGGGCTATGGACTTAGACACTAAGATCCCTCTGTACATCAATGTGCCTAAGATTGTGCCATTTATTATATAGTTTCCCCCTTACATTTGACCTCCCAAAGTGCAACACCTCACATTTCCCCAGATTAGTCTCCATCTGCCATTTCTCCACCCATATCTGCAGTTGATCAAAATCCTGCTGTATCCATTGACGACCTTTTTCACTAAACACAACTCCACCATTCTTTGTGATATCCGCAAACTTACTAATCAGCCCATCTACATTTTCATCAAGTCTTTTATATAGATTACAAACAGAGGTTCCAGCACTGATTCTTGTGGAATATCACTGGTCACAGACCTTTAGTCAGAATAACACCCCTCCACCACTACCCTGTCTCTTCTTAGGCCAAGCCAATTTTAAATCTAATCTGCCAAGTGACCATGGATCCCATGCATCTTAATCTTCTGGTTTGGTCTATCATGAGGACGTCATCAAATGTCTTACTGAAGTTCATGTAGACAATATCCACTTTCATCAATCATTTTTGTTACCTTCCCAAAATCTCAATCAAGTTTGCAGGGCATGAACTGCCCTGCACAAAGCCATGCTAACTATCCCCAATAAGCCCATGCTTTTCCATATGTGAGTATATCCTAGCCCTAAGGCTCCTCTCCATTAACTTCCCTACTATTGAGATGAGGCTCACCAGCCTACAATTTCCTGGATTATCCCTATTACCTTTCTTAAATAAAAGAATGTTGGCTACTCTTCAATCCTCTTGGACCTTGCCGGTGGCAAGAGAGGATTCAGAGATCTTTGTCAAGGCCCAAACAATCTCCTCTCTTGCCTCTCTCAATAATCTGGGATAGATCACATCAGGCCCTGATGACTTATCCACCTTAATATTCTTCAATAGACTAAACACCACCACCTTCTTGATCTCAACATGCCCTCGATTATTAGCATACCCCCTATTGACCTCACTATCGTCCATGTCCTCCTCCTTGGTGAATACTGCTGTGAAGTACTTGTTTAGTACCTCACACACTTCCTGAAGCTCCAGACATAAATTCTCTCCTTTACCCTGAGTGGTCTTATACTCTCCCCAGCTACCCTCTTGCTCTTAGTGTATATATAAAATGCCTTTGGGCAGATTAAGATGGAAATGCTTTGCAAACTTGTAACTCTAAACAATATAAAGATACTAATACATTTGAAAGGTTAGTATCAATTGCTTTGAATTCAAATTTCATTTGTTTAATATTTTAACCTTGGCAAATTAAGGTATTTTATTTCATTATTGAAAATAGATAGATTATTGAAAATTTGGAGAGTGAAGAAAATTTACAGACTGAAACAAAGAATTCCCTAAGATTATATTCCTGACCCCCTCTGAAAATGCAGATTTGGGTTTCCATCCTTGGGAATGAATTCAAAGGAATACATTTTGAAATAAGAGATTTCTGTAATGTGACTTCAAACAGACAAAGCAAATGAGATAAAGTTTTACTTCAGTGAATACTAAGTTTATTAGCTCTACACCGACACACATAAATAGCAATGCAAATGTATAATGTCAATGAATTAATTCACTGTATCAGAAATTAATAAAATTAGAGGTCACTTGATGGCCAAATTTATCTATTTGTGGATTTGGATTCTGCGTGAATAGAACAGAAAAAACTTGAATTTAACTGCATTCTCAGTTTATTGGACAAATGAGGAAAGATTTTTGAAAGACAATAATCCTAATATTAACATTTTGCCTATTGCCTCAACAAGCCACAGGTTTTGCTGTCCTTTGCAAGCTTTAGCATGGCCAAAATTTGGGCTTTTCCATTCCAGAAATTTCCATCATACTGTTCAATGCACTCACTGGGACATCAAACAATTCAACTCAGACCTTAGTTCTTTCAAAACACATGAATGCAGCCAAGCAAGTGGATTATAAATCCCAAAAAGCACTGTATGGCCTACAACATTGAAAGGACGCCTTGAGAACACATATACTGTTAACTTTGTCCTCTTTGACAGAGACCTTCATTCCCATTAATCACCTTATGGAGTGCTATGCCTTTCAGGTTCTGAAATGCTCAGACTCAACATCTAATCCTTAAACCATGTTTTCCAATCTGTCATTTCCTTAGGATCAATCATTCATTGCTTGTGTTTTTATGCTCTACCCATATAACACTTCTAATCCTGTACTTAGCACATTTTATATACATCATTAAACATGCTGCTGAACATGATAGAGTATGACCTTACACATTTCCATTAAAAATTTAGTTGTAGTTGCCATTATTTTAAATTAGCACTCCAGTTAAGAGAGGGCTTTCTCAATAGATTTATTCAATATATGAGTTATAAATCATTTTTCAGTTATGGGGTAAATTTAAAACACTTCTGCCCATATTTTGTTTTCTCATTTCACCCACAATGATAAATGAAACCTTAACTCACTTCATCTGCATTGCATTCGTTTTCATGACAAAGGATTTCCATTACTTTGGAGTCCACCTCAGTTAAATTGCTTGCCTGCATTGTTCTGTTGTGACTTCGTCTAGAAGCTCGTGAAGAAGCACTGGAAATTATACTATTCATAGCAGCTCCTGTAGAATAAATATGCCATTATAGCTTATTAGTTCTGGGATTGCAGGCTTCTCACTTGAAGATCACTTATGCAGACTGGATCTAGGGTATCAAAATAAGGAGTCAACCATTCACGACGTAAGAAAAATATTCTTAGAGCTAAAAAAAACCTTTTGAATTCTGTACCCAAGAGAGTTGTGGATGCTCAGTCACTAACTATATTCATTAGGTTTTTAGATATTAAGGGAACCAGTGATATGAGGTTCATGCAATTTTTTTTGTTTTGAAATGCTGCTTTATGCTAATGAGAAAAGAACCTCGCCATTTCTGATAACTATACTTACAATGATCTTGTGGCCAGTTGGTCAGCCCAATTTTTCTTCACAAATAAGAAAATATGCTGATTTACAAAGGGTATATGACAGATGATACTATAATTATTTTCTCAAAGGCTCCAAATTCCTATTAAATTATTCATTTTTCAAGAAGTGGTGTTGCTAGCAAGGACAGCATTTACTATCTATCCCCAATAAGCTAGAGGAGGTGATGAGCCACCACCTTAAACCACTCAAATCCTTCTGGTGAAGGTACTTCCACAATGCTCTCAAGTAAGGAGTTTTAGGCCCATTAAAGAACAATGTAAGAGCTGAGTGTAACTTGGAGGGAGAACTGCAGGTGCTATTGTTCCCATGCACTTGCTGCCCTTGCACATCTTGCTGGTAAAGGTCATGGGATTTAGAGCTGTTGGAGTAGCCTAGGTGAGTAACTGCAATGCATTTCATAGATTGTGCATACTGCAGCCATAATGTGCCAAGTTACCAATGGACAAAGAGAGGTCTGACATGAACAGTTAAATCACTACACTGAGCAACACAAATGATCAGATTTATTCTAACTGGTAGAAGTTAACATCACATAATGATTCAATGGAGGCACCTCTCAGTGGTTCATTTCCCTTTCTTAAACAAGAAACTTCCAACTCTCTTCCAGCATTTCTTGTCAAGCTATCACAGTTCTCTTAAAAGTAATCTATCCAACTACCTATCTTGTATCCCTTTTAATTAGATAAAGATCAAAAGGTTTAAGACTAGGGATGACACATTCCTCAATATCTAAACAAAGTACATGTTTTAGCCTGTGGGAAATTGCTTACTATATTAAATCACCTTCTTTCATGCTGCTTTTTTTAAAAAAACACTTTGTTAAATAGTTGAAACATCCTAAAAAGTCTTAGGATGATCCTAGTTTTTAATACCACTGGGATGAGAGTCATAGAGTGTGGCAGAACTGCAGTGCCTTGTAGAGTTTTGGCAGCATGAAACAATGCTCTTGTCCAGCATCTCCGGGGAGGGGGAAGCATATTGCCCAACAGAACAGAGTATGAGTCTGACTAATTAACAGTCATACTGTCTGTCAGCTGCAAGGAGATGACATGGGCATTAAAGATGAAGCAGGAGTGGTTTTTAACTTTCTAATAGGTCACAGAAAATATTAAATTTGATATAACAATTGATTCTTGAAAGCACTGGGTTTCTATCTCATGGAGGTCAAGAATTAAAAAGGTCCTTATTATCAACAAAATAGATATTAACTGGTAGCCAATAGCTGTTTATTTTTAAAATTCATTTCTTTTTACAAGGAATGCCAATTTCTCACACTCAATACACTGTCTCAGGTTGACAATATGAAAGTTAACCAAAGCAGCAACAGCTACATAATTAACCCTTTTCTCCCTTACCCTCTCAAAAATGTTTTCAGTCAATAAAAACCATTTTAAATTCACTTTAGCTTTTCTTCAAGTAATATTAGAAAACCACTGTCAAGGCTAGCATTATTTACCCATTTCTGATTGCTACTTATCTAAACAGCTACAGTCGTTCTGAAGGTGCCACACAGTCCTATGGAGCAGGGAATTCCATGAACTAGACAAAGCAAAGCTGGAAAAAAAGCAATGATAGATTTCCGAGTCAGTGCAGCACAAAAGAGAACTAGCTTGTGTATCACAATACATGAAAATGCAGAAGTTGTTGTGGAGAAGGTAGCAGGGAATTTGTATTTTTCAATGCAAGTGTAGAGACAGTAAGGAATGTTTTCTCAATTTAAAGAAATAAATGGGACATTGGATAGCAATAATAGTAACAACAGAAATTGTCACCTATTTTAAATTTTTGTCCAAGACATTGAGAAAAATGCTCATGCACAGCTTAGGTAAAATTCAACTGATACAGAAAATGGGAAACTTTTTATCTCCATTGATTATCAAGTCTACCTGCAGTATGCCATTGGGCCCTGCATTAAAGTTTTCTGAAGGAACCTGGATTGATTCACATTGACCAATAACATGTATGAAATGATGTTTGTAATTTTCACTTGTCAATTTATAACAGGTCATGAACTATTTCCCAACACATTGCGTTATTCCCTCATATCTTGGGCCAAATGAGAATGCCACATTTAATCTCTGAGAAATCTTTTCAGATTCTTGAAATTCAAAGAAAGCAAACATTGAACAGTTAGGCCATGGAGAGCTGGGAAGCGTTGTAGAACAGAGAGACCTCAGAGTACAAGTATATGGTTCCTTGAAAGTGGTGTCACAGATAGACAGGGTGTGGAGAAGGCTTCTGCCACATTGGCCTTCATCAGTCAGGCATTAAGTATAGAAGTTGAGATTTTATGTTGCAGTCATACAAGACATTGGTGAGGCCACATTTAGAATATTGCATTCAGTTTTGGTCACCCTTCTACAGGAAAGATTCCATTAAGCTGGAAGGACTGCAGAGGAGATTTATAAGGATGTTACCGGGACTCAAAGGACTGAGTTATAAAGAGAGGATGAGCAGGTTGGAACTTTATTCACTGGAGCGCAAGAGAATGAGGGGTGATCTAATAGAAGTGTATGAAGTCATGAGGGGCATAGATAGGGTGAATATGGGGTTGGAAAATCAAGAACTAGAAGATATAGGTTTAGGGTGAGAGGGAGAGATTTAATAGAAACCTGAGGAGCAACTTTGTCACACAAAGGTGGTCAGTATATGGAATGAGTTGCCAGACCAAGTGGTGGAGGCAGGTACATTAACTAAATTTAAAAAGCATTTCGACACGTACATGGATAAGAAAAGTTAGAGGGATATGGGCCAAGTGCAGGCAAATGGTACTAGCTTAGATGGGAACCTTAAACGGCATGGAGGGAACAGTTGGGCCAAAAGGCCTGTTTCCATGTTGTGTGACTCTATGACCCTTACCTAAAAATCTTAGATGGAGCTGGCTAAACCAAGGACCATACTGAATCCAAAAATGTAATACAACATTTTTAATACCTGACATTGCTTTAATCAGCATTTAGGATAAGTAGAAAATGGAAATTTTGAAACCCAATATGGCAGAGCTGGGAAAAACTGCCAATACAAGACATCAGACTCACAAATAAGCACCATTACTTGCACTTCCACATTTTTTTTATTGGAAGTAATCACCAGTAAAAGTAATGAATCTCATTTAATTCTGCTTCCAATGTCATCACCAGGTTAACCAAATCCAACTACATATTAAAGATCAATGATAGCTTTTTACAATTGTTAGTTTAAAAGTTACAACAGAATTGTTTCTATAGTTTACATTAACTTTGTTCCTTGTCCCTCTTTTTCCCTCACCACCCCAGTTTCCTCCCATATCTGCTGAAGATGATGGTTCTTGATAGGATACATTTCTATAACCATTGGGTACCCTCTGATAACCACATTCCAGTGAGTGCATCTGGACAGGGAATGCTACCACCTGTTTATTTTGGAGATGTGACTGCCTTATCAGACCACGTCCTTATGATGCATGCATTTTCAACAGTAGTTGATTGGCAATAATCTACAATGGCAACCATATACAATTTTCGCCTCTGGTCCTGAGGTATGACTACTAATTGGTCAGACTCTTCATATTCTGTCCTGTTAGGCAATGTGCTTCTCCTCCCCAGATATGTTAGACAACAGAATCGCTACATGTTGCCAAAAGTCTACAAGTGACTGCAGTTCTGTCAGACTCCATGACTCTCATCCCAGTGGTATTAAAATCTAGAATTCTTTTTAGAATGTATAACTATTTATTAACCAAAAAAGATTGAGAACATTTTTTTAAGACAAATGTCAGAAGAGAATTCATGACTCACCAAACTCAAATCAACTGACTGATGATCAACAAGGATAAAATGTGGAATATGGATCAGTTATTTGTAGTACAAAGATTATTGTTTAATTTCACTTACTGCACTTGCATTTTGTAAAAACATAATACAGAATCAATAAACAACTACACAGAAAATATGTAGCTGTGACATTTCAGAAAGAAATGAAAGCTTTGAGTTAATAAGGAAGATTTATTTTAAAAAGCAATTTAATTTGACTTCTATTGTTATCTTTCAAAACTTACTATAAGGCTCCTTAATTGATTCAGCAGGTGACATCTTAATAAAGTACTCCAAGACACAAAGCAACAACTGGAAAGAGAGCACAAGGTCATCTTCCATCTGTAGCAGTTTTCCTGAAATCAGAATACAAATAATACCCAGCAAAATATTAAAGTGTACTTTGTCCTATTTTGTTACATTTGATCTATAAATGAACATGCAGAGCTAGAAGAATTATATAGCTTTGTTTGCAAGTCAATTTAAAAAGGGAGTTTTGTTTTACAGGAACCCAGAAACCAATTGTGTTTCCTGGACAAACTCAAAACATATCCCAAATGATTTAAAGAAAACATTCATATAGCAAGTTAAAACGATACCTCAACAGAAATATTAAAATGCATGGATAATTGTCTGTGGGCTTTGAATATTATTTAATTAAAAAGAATACAGTACACAAACAGGCTATTGTTTACCTTAATAAATCAAAGACACACGCAGTAGTCATTCTTTAACCAGCATTTATTTGAACAACTTATAATTTTGGGAAGAAAGCCATGACAGTACAAACATAGTAAAACATACCACTGAATTCAGGTTTTCCAGCATTTATATAAGACAAATTGGCTATTAAGACCTACTCCAAATAAACTGAATGAAGAGGATGGCATAATGCCCCCTGTTGGCAGGAAATAGCATTTTATATTAAAATTCTCTGCACCAAAGGGAACAGTTTCAGGTGAATGAACAATGTTCAATCATCTGTCAAAAAGTAGTAGCCAAACTTATTGCTTTGATAAGCCAGACAGCTTTAGTTTAAGTTAGCAAATGAAAACATTTATTATTTTGGAAAACATATTAAAATTCACCCATGTGTTTTCAATGCTGCTTCGGTGTTTTCCTTGTTAACTTATTAATTTGTGTAAATTAGCCAAGTTGGTATCATTGAAGCCTTGGAATCAGATGGCTATGATGATATTTAAACTATGAACCAGCAACAGTCTAGTTCAACATTGAGAAAGTACCACACTCTTTGGCATACTCAAACAACATTTTGCTTGCATGTTCATTTTCATTTTGATCCAAAATCCATGAAATGCTTCCATTCTAATCAATATTCTGTGCTAGCTTTCACTTTTGATGTTCATTAAGAAATAAAGAATAAGATTATCTTCTACACTATTTAATGAGGGTGTAACTTTCAAATAGCTAGTGAAGATCATCTCAAAATGCTTTGCCAAGTGTAAATACTATTTTCTTTTCAATAGCAAATTTGATCAATCAATTCACTGACATCCTTTTATACAGATTAGCTTAAAAATAGTTAAAAGCAGACTTGCATCCATACTCTACAAAATATCTTTTTCATACTAAAATTATTGCCATGAATTCTAGGTTTGATCTGCTGTTTTGCTCTGCCCTAAGTGGTCATTTCCAATGCTTGATGCAAATATTTCATAAACCACTTAATTTCTTTTTTTAAATTATTTTGAACCTGGTGGTTTGGAAATGTAGATTTTATTAATTATGGATCTATTATTTTCAATTTGCTCAGGAAATTAGCTTTATTTGTACTTGAGAGATCTGTGCAAGCTGAGATCAAGAGGGTTAAGAACTTCAGGTTCTTAGGAGTAAATATCACCAAGAGCCTGCCCTGGTCCAACCACATAGATGTCACAGCCAAGAAAGCACAAGAGCTACACTTCCTCAGAAGGCTAAATTTGGCACGTCCCCTTTGATCCCTACCAATTTTTTTTCAATGCATAGAAAGCATCCTATCTGGATCCATCACAGCTTGGTATGGCAACTGGTCTGCCGGAGAGCACAAGAAACTACAGAGAGTTGCGAACACAGATCAGCACATCACGGAAACCAGCCTCTCCTCCATAGACTCTGTCTACACTTCTCGCTGCCTCCATAAAGCAGCCAACATAATCAAAGACTCCACCCACCCCTGACGTTCCTTCTCTCCGCCCCCCCCCACCCCCCCAATCAAGAAGAAGATACCAAAGCCTGAAACCACATACCACAAGGTTCAAGGATAGCTTCTATCCAGGTTAAAAGTCTGAACAGTCCCCTAGAAATGACAAGATGGACTCCAGACCTCACAATTTACCTATTTATGGCCTTGCACCTTATTGTCTGCCTGCACTGCACTTTCTCTGTAATCATAACACTTTATTCTGCATTCTGTTTGTTTTCCCTTGTACTACCTCAATGTACTGTTGTAATGAAATGATCTACATGGATGGTATGCAAGACAAGTTTTTCACTGTACCAATATGTGACAATAATAAAGCAATTTACCAATAAGTTTCATTGTTTAATAGAAAACTGAAAAGTAATGAACTTGATGGTCTTTTTTTTCTTATGCATTACTGACACTGGGAAAAAAATGCCAATACTCAGATCCAAGGCAGTGTAAAATAGAAGTCCTGCAATGAGAACTACAAGAGCTTCTCACGAATGATTTGGACACTTCATAATTAAAATGCAGGGTCAGTTCTTAATACACACATTTATTTTAACTGACCTTTTGCTAGAAGAAATGTGATCCAACAGACTTTCACCACTGATTTATTTGCTTCTGATGCTGCCCTGGTTCGCAAATTAAACATAATAACATTATTCAAGTTTTCAATAAAAATATTACTAGACAAATTGTAATATACATATTCATTGAAAACTTACTGGTTACATGGTGCCTCTTCAAATATCTTTTCACATATCCTGTAAATTTAGAAATAAACTTCTTAAATAATATTAAATAGCTTCAATCACTTTTCAAAACATACTATTTTCAATATCTTTGTATAAAATAATAGAAGGCTAATAGTGCTATAAATGAGCAACTTGCAATTTAAATGAGACAATTGCTCAGGATCTATTTCAAATATACGATAACTGAAACAGGCAGAAATAAGCAAACACATTATTTCCTTTTTGTTACAGTCATGATTGTTTAAAAGATTTTTAGAGTGACCTTCTATTAAATAATTGAATTGTTTATTTCTGTTTTAAAATGAGCTAACCAAAGTTATAAAAGTTGTAAAGGCAGTGGACAACATAATATTTTTCTCACACTTTCTAATGTTGGTTATGTCATCTAATAAAACAATTAAAATAATCCAAATTACATACAGTGACCAAAATGCACTGGATGATAAAAGGCTCCATTTCCACAGTTAAAGACATTGTAGTTGGTGGTTGTGGATCAGGCTGGAAGAAGGCTATCAATGACCTCCTCCACAAACTTAGGTTAACAAATTTATTAGTAACCTGCAGAGCTAATGGGGATTGGTTAGTATGTGTGCAGATAATACCAAAATATGACAAATCAGATTGTAGGAGATCAATCTTTGACAAGACTTAGACTCCCTGGGACAGTCGTTCCCAAACTGTGGTATACATATCTCTGGCAAGGGGAAGTTTTAAAAATGGAAAGGGCATTTAACCTAGGTAAATGCACGTGGATAACTCTAACACAAAATTTATGTTTTGCAGGATAGTGAACAAAAGGATCTAGGCATTATTGTGCCAGTTCACTGAGTTAATAGCAATGCAGAAAAGTCATAACCCAAACTAACGAGATATTTGGGTTGTACGAACAGAAACATTCATTACAAATGAAAGGAGATGCTTTTGTCTTATCTTAATCATTGCTTAGCCCTCATTTGAAATACTGCATTCAATGTTAGTCAACTCACATGATGCATTTGAAAAGGGTTCCAGAACAACAAGAAAGATTCCTGGTCTAAAATACCTCGGTTACATAGTTTGGCAAAAAGTAAGCAAGTTTTTTTCCCAAAACAAAATGTCCATTAAAGAATTCTAGATTGGGAAAGATGGATGTCACAAGATTATTCATTCTTCTCCCCTCCTCACCAAGTACATGTAGGGTCCGAAACATGTTGGTACATACACCGTGTGGCGTGTGCTAACTCTGAACTATAATGGACCAATTGTTGGCTGGGACCAAAAAACAAACTACATCTTATTTTCCTCAACAATAAATGCTCACATGGTCAATGTGAATCCCTGTACTTGTTTTGAACTCCTTAGTGGATTAAATGGGAACTAGACAGTTCCCATTCTACAATCACCAGCATCTCTTATTGGCCTTGAATTTCATCTTTTCTTTTATTGTTTTCAAAAGAATATATGGCCACAACAAGGTAGAAAGTATCTAGTCATATATCAAGACCTGAGTCAGACTTGACAGGTAAGCTAGCCCTTTCCTGGCTATCATCTTAGTATATTTGTACATGTCTGAGCTAACCTCATTAAGACACCCTATTCACTACAGTTACATAAAACTTTCACAAGTGCAGACATTATTGTGAATTCTTTAATGGAATTTTACCTAGAAATAATCAGGTCAGGCAACGTTTATGGAGAAAGATACAGTTTTACGTCAATGATCTTTTATCCCTCAAAATTCCCATTCTGATGAAACAAATTTTATATAGCACCTTAAACTTATTTTATCTCTCAACCACTCCCAGTTCTGATAAAGGTTATTAACCTGAAGTATTAACTTAGTCCACAAATACTGCTTCACCTCAGGATTTCCAGTATTTTGTTTTTACTTCAGATTTCCAGCATATAGCATTTAGTTCAATTAGCATCGTACCTCAATCATTCATCAATTAATTTGTAGCAGTAACACTAACTTTAGATGTAGTTGCACAATACAGTTAATGTGTAATTAAATTTATTTTCATAATACTTCATGCCAAATATTTTAATTGTATTTTATTTAAAAGAAAGCAATAAAACTACCTTTCCAACATTTGTCATTGCAAAAAGTCCCACCTTTTTTTATTGCAAGCTTGGAGGCTAAAACAACAAATATTGTTTAAAAGGTTACCTCTTAAACTTTTCAAAGAGTGCAGTGAAAACATGGAACTTCTTCACCAGTCTCAACACCAATAAATTTACTTTAGTGCTAACAGTGTCCAAGTTCACATCCATTTGTTTCAATAACTGCAAAAACTCTGTTACACTTGAGAAAAAAAAACAAAAAAGATACATCATTTCTTGGCCATCCAGACTGCTATTTTGAAATAATCAACTTCAAATTGTCTTTTGTATTTTCCAGTAATTCAAATTGGGTAACAGTGCATACATTACATTTATGATTCTCACAGTTAAAGATTTTATTGATTGCTCAACAGCACACACAAACAAAATTACTGCATTATCTTATTGAATTTTGATTAGCCTGTTGCAGTTGTTGTGCTCTTTAATGATTCAACTAATTAATGCATTAAAGTATCCACTGAAACATTACTTAAGCTTCAATTTGTTAATCCATTAACTTAAAAATATCAAAAAATACATGCACATCAGGATGTCAGAGCACCATTTTTCCTACTACTCTTCTGTAACTGCTTTTTGCTTGTAGAATATAAATTAGAAATCTTGAAGATGATGTCCTATGGTTAAATTACAATATTGAAATTCCAGATCAATATGCTACAGCTTTAGATGTTGGGAAATGCTGGTGCACTGCCTAGTACTTAGATCTTTCTTCAAACCTTTGTGACAGATTATAAGACCATAAGAAACAGGGTAAGCATGCAGCCATTCAGCTCCTCAAACTTGCTCCACTGTTCAATAACGTCACAGCTGACTGAACTTTGCTGATCATCCTCCTGCCCTACCTCCATAACTCTTGATTCTCTTACTGTTTAAAAACCTATTTATCACGGCTTTAAACACATTCAAGTACTCAGCCTCCACAGTTTCTTTTTGAGGCAAGGAATTCTAAAGACACAGAACCTAGAAGAAAAAATTATTCCTCATCTCAGTCTTAAATGGGTATCCCCTTATTCAGAGACTATGACCTCAGGTCCTAGACTTTCCCACAAGGGGAAATATCCTCCCAGAAGTTAGCTTGTCAAGAACCCCAATTATTGTATGTTTCAATAAGATTGTCTCTCATGGGTACAGATCAAACCTGATCAACCTTTCCTTATAAGACAATCCCTCTGTACGCATAATCAGCCTAGTGAACCTTTGCTGACATTCAATGACAATATCTTTCCTTAAATAAGAAAACCAAAACTGTACACCGTACTCTAGATGTGGTCTCCAGTGCCTTGTACAGTTGTAGTAAAACTTCCCTAGTTTTATACTCCAACCAGTAAATTACCTTTCCCAATTACGTGATGCACCTCTATGCATGTTTTCTGTCTTTCAAGTATGAGAACCCCCCCACATCCCTGGGTGCTGCATCTTTCTCCATTTAACTAATAACATTTTATCATTCATCCTTCCAAACTGAACTACTTTTCCCACATTATATTCCTGTTCCAACTTTTTGCCCACTCAGTTAACATTAAAATCTCTCTAAACTGCTTGCATCCTCTTACAGCTTCTCTTCCTGTCTACTTTTGTATCATTTTCAATATTAGTTACAGTACATTTGTTTTCTTCCTCTAAATAATCAATAGACATTGTATACATCGGTCATTCCAGTACTGATCCCTGCTACACCCCACTGGTTACAGGTTGCCAAGCCTAAAATGACCTTCCTTATCCCTACTTGCTGCTTCCTGGTAGTTAACCAATCCTCTTTCCATTCTGATATATATCGATTCCAACACCATGAGCTCTTATCTTGTCCTTGTACCTTGTCTTTTGAAAATTCAAGTATATTACTTCTACTGGTTCCCCTCTATCCAGCCTGTTGATACATCCTGAAAGACAATGAATTTATCAGGTATGGTTTCTCCTTCAGGATTCTGCTTGATCAAATTATGACTTTCCTAATCTCATCTTATTACCTCCTTAATAAGTGATTCTAATATTTTTTCCAATTGTAAATATTTGGCTAACCAGCCTATAGTTACACACTTTATGTCTCATAACCTGTCACATTTAAATTTTTTAAAAATTGGCTCACCATCTTATCCTCTTTCTTTCAAACCCCCTCCTACAGCATTTTCTGCTTCCTTAAATCTCTTTCTGCCCATTACTAAATTTTCCAAAGCACTTTGTTATCATTCGCCTTTCATCTTTTTATGATTTCATTAGATTTTCGTGACTTTTTAACAAAACCTTCTGTTGGCAATAATATATTGAGGTTCATCAATCTCATTTGATTAAGCTGTGCACTACACACTAAAATGCAGCTGCTGTGCATATTTCTTCTCATGTTTAAAATGACTTCAATGCAACAAAGCTAGATGTGAACACTTAACCAGACTAATCAAATCAGCAATCTTAAAAAAACTAGTGCTAATGAACTGTTTAACTTGATTGGAAATACTCAACCACAAATAGTAATAGAATGAAAGTTTTCAATGGCAAATAATAAAATAAGAATATGAACCTACTTCAGATCCAAGGTTTTCTGTAACTCTGTCAGAGTGAAGGAAACAGCATTCAAATCTACTGCTGCAATAAAAATGCAAATTCCCCAATACTTCCTCCTATTTTCCTGGGAAGAGAGAACATTAATCATAATAAATATGTAAATTGTAGCTAAAGCAAACAATAAATGCTATATAAGCTTCAAATTGTTTGTGAAAAGCAAGAAACCAGAAATGCTGGAAGCCTGAAATAAAAACAGGAAATGGTGGGCATAATATGCAGGACAGGCAGTATCTGTTATGCTTATAATGGCAGTGGAGGTCATCTGGCTGATAGGGAGCATGCTGGTTCCTAGGAGAGCAACCCTATTTGTCCCCTTCTCCTGATTTCCCTGCACCTCTCTCACACATGTCCATCCACTCTCCTTTGATTCTTTTTGCCATTAACTTATAAGGAGGAATAATTTACAGTGGCCAATTAAACTACCAGCATGTCTTTGGGATGTGGGAAGAAATCTATTTGCTCATGGAGATAACGTACAAACTCAACAGAAAGAGAAACCATGGTCGGGATCAAACTCAGGTCCCTGGAGCCTGTGAGGCAGCAACACTAAGTACTGCATCACATGCCACTCCTTGCAGAAAGAGAAACACTTAACATTTCAGGTTGATGACCTGTTATCAGAACTGGAAAAGTGATAAAAAAAAGCAAATTTTAAGTTGTGGGGTGTAGGGAGGAGGAGGGGAGGGGAGGAGTAGAGATCAAATCTTGGGATAGGAGGGAGACCAAGGTTGGGTGACAACATTACATTTGGTGCTATCTATGAGACTGGGCTTATTGCTAGGTTATCATTGTTGACCTGTCTGGAAAAGTATAAATAGGCAAGGGTGAATGAGGGCAGTTACACAGATAGTTTTCACTGGAACACAGTAGGAGCTAAAGACAAAGGTCAAAGTGTAAGTAGAATCTTAAAGGTGGCAAAATTATGAAGACTGCAAGATTTCTCTACTAAATGTTTTCTCTTCCCCTTTCCTTTCAGCATTCCGAAGGGACCATTGACTTTGTGACTCTCTGGGCTACACTTTCATCTACAGCAACTACTCCCCTTCATACTGCACTTTTCCTATGAAACCACAGGAAATGCAACACCTGCTATTTTACCTCTTCCCTTCCCATTATTCAGAGACCCAAACTGTCCTTCCAGGTGAAGCAGCAATTTGCTTGCACTTCTTCAGTGTATTGCATTTACCATCTCCTCTACACTAAGAAACCAAACAAGTATTGGGTAATCCTGAGCTTTCCATTTCCTGTCACTTGAATTCTCCATCCCACTCCCATCTGATCTGTGCCTCTGGGCCTCCTACATTGTTGCAAGGAAGTCCAACATAACACCAACCTACTTTGCATCTAGAAAAATTTAAGCCTTGGGACTCTATTGAATTCAACTGTTTCAAATAACCAGTCTTTCCTGCTTTCTGGCCAGTACTGTTGCAAGGTCATTCATCTGTAAAATTAACTCAGATTTTCTCTCTCTGCAATGATATCTGATCTGAGTATCACGAGCATTCTCTTTTACTTCAGATTTCTACCATCTGCTCTTTTCTCCATTGCCCAATTTCAACATGCTGTGTCTTTTCCCTAACTGCCCTCATTCACTTTCTTATTTTACTCTGCTCACAACAGGGCAGCTACGATTACCTAGCATTCATTCCTCTCCCTTAGACAGCACCAAAAATGATCATGTCACCTAGACAACCTTGGTCTGCAGCCCATCGCAGACATTCCCATTCTTCTCTCCACCTCACCCTTTCTCTACAACTTAAAGTCCCTAATTTTCTCAGTCTTCCATTTCTGATGAACAGTCATTGAATTGTTTCTCTCTCCACAGATCTTGCCCAACCTAGGTATTCACAGTGTTTTCAGTTTTCATTTCTAATTGTTAAGGATTTAAGTCCTCAGAACTTAAAAAACACATCCGCTTACACAATTAACCTTTATTGTTACAGCGAAAACAAAGCAAGCTACCAAGACCTACAATGCAGAGTACCATTGATAGTATAAATAATTTAGTCCAAGTATTTCAACAGACAAAATGATGACATGATAAATTTGAGTTTAAATGCTGAAGGCAGCAGGAAGAAAATAAGGCTAATGATCTTAACTAGTCTATAACTGAAGTCTGGGAAAAATAAAACATTTCTACCATGCTTTCAAACAGTGTGGATTCAGGAAGTAAAAATGGCCAAGTAAAAATAACTAAGGAACAAAAGGACAATTGAGGACAATATTAATCATTGTGTAAACAGAACTGATATAAGTAATTTATGACAGCAACAGAGAAAGGAAGGCAAGTTAGGCAGTAGAGCTGAAGGAGTATCCATCATCAATTTCCCCCTCTCATATCCAACCCAGGAAACCAAGACAATCATTGTGCAAGCTCCCTGGATCTGAGGGAAAATTCAAGCTGGATGGATTTACGCTTTACACAGAATACAAGATGCAAACATAAGTGGTGTAGAAGGGCAACTCATGTTTCCTGGAAGCAACTTTAGCCAGATAATTGGGAGCAAGGACATACATAAAAGCATTCTTCCAAAAATCAGTCCCTGCTATGCACCCAATTGTTTCACCAACTGTGGTGGCTTTTAAACATTTAAGAAAATGAGAGATAAGATTAGCAAGATAAGAAAACCGAACAACCACCACACCAAAGGAGTACTCTTACATGTGCTTATTCTACTACCAGGTATGACACTCAGGTGTAGTTACCAAGCTACCATACAAACTCATTGGTGTGTAGTTCAATTTGGCTACATGGGCAACTATCAAAACCTTAATGTAAATGTCAACTCAGTGGTTTGGGAGCTATCAAACATTGCCCCACCTTACATACGTTGAGATGCTGTGACAAATACTCACAACCACAAAACTCACAACTCATGGGTACCTACAGCCACATGCATTGGGAACTCTTTGCCTTGCTGAACTTGCCACATGGATTCAAAGAACCCAGTCTGATCACACTACTCTTGCTTTGTCAATATCAGCAGAGATGACCAAGCGAATAAAACCTGGTCTAAAAATACTGTTTGGGAAAATAAAGGAACTTATTCAACATTCAACAGTAAGGCTTCCAGGGGTTCACCAGTCTCAAAGGACATAATTGGTTCCAAGTGATCAGAATACAACAAAGACAATGTGGTAATTTAATGGCAAATCAAACCCATCTTTCCTTGTGCATACAGTAACTAGATCAAACAATGGACTATATCATCAGTCCTATCCTCAATTAACTCCATCTCTGAAAATGTAATTTTATTAAAATGTAATACAGTGCTTTTTGATATTGCTCCAGCTGTAGGCAATAAACAATAGTCGCAAAATTCTGAGTCAGGGCTTAAAGTTACAACAAAAATATTAATACCATTCCAGCCAATTACTGGACAATTATTAGAAATAATTGGTTGTAAATACTAACAGATAAACAACAGTTAAATGAAACAGAAAGGGCTGGAAATACTCAGGCTGCATCTGTGGGAAGAGAAACAGAGTGAACATTTCCAGTCAGAGATCCTTTGTTAAAACTGAAAAGGAGACAAAAGAGGCCTGTAGACCACTGCGACCCTTAGCTTCCCGTTGCCTTCCATTTTAATTCCCCATCTCAATCCTGCTCTGACCTATTGGTCTGTGGCCTCCTGTGCTGTTACAGTGAAGCCCACACAATGATAAGGAACAGAACCTCATTTTCTGTCTTAGCACATTGCAGCCCCCTAGACTTGATATTAAATTCTACAGCTTCAGGTAACTTGATTTCCCAGTCTGTATCAGTCATCCATCTGTGACATTAGCTCACCTTGTCCCTGGTTCCCTTTTTTCCTCTGGGAGTGAAAGGCATGCTCAGCTTGACCATGCTCAGCTCAGCAGGTCATGTTCTCCTGCTCTGCATTTCACAATTCAAACATTCTTTTGTCTCTGTTCTCACTCTCTAACTGCTCCCAGTCACTCATTGACCATATAACCTGTTTACAATTTACCAGTTACCCGGTTCACTCTATCAGAGACATGCCCCTCTGCCATCCTCCCTGCTCTTTAAAAGAGAACCTTCTTTTGTCTATTTTTCAGTTCTGACAAAGTGTCTCCTCCAAATGTTTTCCCAGACACAGCTTAACCTGCTGAGTATTTCTAGCATTTTCGGTTTTTATTTTAGGTGTCCAGCATTGCAGTTTTCTTTTTATGTTTAGATAAATGGAAAAGTTCATCAACAGATTTATTACTATTTTTAAAAATGCTATAATTATGACCATTGCCCTAGGCTATACAAACATACAATCACTAACCGAACAATCAAAGATAACAACAGCAAGACTTGAAAAATGGGCCAGCTGCAGATTCACCAGTATTGCAACTTGGTAAGTGCCAATCCTACTAGACATGGAGAGACCCTGCTCAGAGGCAGGATTTGTATGACATACTGCCATCATGTGTGAGGAGCAAGAGTCCATAATAAGAGTAGATCATGAAACAGTTAGGAAAAAGAAATCATAAAACCAGCCACCTCATGTCTTCATGCTTAGCTGGTTGTCAGTCTTATCAAGGACCAAATATTTTTGAATATCCTTCACCTTTCAAAATATTAAAGCATGCTCAAAATCCATTAAAGCACAATGGAAATTTTCAAAATTGAAAAATTACTACTGATGTTAATAAATTATAAGATTTAATTCAAGCTAAATGTAAATTAACCAATGCTAGTTAAATTAACTAATGTTAATAGGGTTTTATCTGCTAGACTCCATGTTGGACTCCATGAGGCAGTCTCCAAGTTTCACCTTGCTTATGCTCGCGAGGGAATCCTAAACTTAGTGGCACTTGAACAGAAAAATACTGACAGTTTGGCATGTAATCACCAACATTTCCCAGCAAGTTGTATCCCATTGATTCTTTGCTTTCTAAAAAAAATTATGTAAAAGGATAGCAAGCAAAAACTAGTGGGATTCAGCTATTTGCAAGATAAGGTTTCATGAATAAGAATGGATGAGTATCATTCCTGATTTCCAGAATGATCTTCACATAGTTTCTAAAAATAGAAATGCATGTACTATTCTGTATTTAACTGAATGATTAATATTTTGAAATAATAATAAATATTATCTGTCAATGTAGTACTTTTCTTGGCTTTTTGAAAAATGCATTATCTCCGCAAGTTACACAGAAGATTAGAAGAATTAAAGTAAGGGGATGAGATGCATGGCAATGTGGGTATATAGTACTGTTTTCAAAACAAATTTTGCCAGCTAGTTAGAAATGGGTTCACCTTCAGTAAGATATGAAAAATTTCACTTTTACCAAAATTTAGGTAATAGGCACTTACATGCACAACTTAAGTTGCAATGAATATCCAAGGTCTTAAAAACCAAAATCTAAAATAAGATATCAAACAAACTACAATACTTACTAATGCAACGTCATCAACCAAAACTGCTGGCATTGACTCCCAAATCGTCCATGCTCTCTCATTCACATTTTCTTCAATCTTAAGGCTTTGACATAATAAGACAAACTCTGCATTTTTGTGTCTGAAAATATGAGATATGATAAAAAGTTAATGGATCTTTCTTAAGTGAGGTTATTCAAAATGCAATCAACACTGAAAAACTAGATCTCTATTAAATAATGAGAAACATTTAAATGTTAGTTTTCAGCATGATATGGAGAGATGCAACAAGTAACCAGAAATGCAAATAGCATGCTGGCCGTTTTTTGCAAGGAAGATAGAGCACAGCTTTATTGCAGTTTTATAGGGCTCTGATGAGACTAACCCTACAGTATCAGTTTCACATTCCATGCCAGAATTAGCCTATATTCCCTTTAGTCTATATCATTTAAGTAGAAGATAGATTGACAATTACTAAAAGTATGTGTTCCCTGCCTTGAGAGTTTAGAGCAAGGATTTAGTCTTAAGATTAAGGGATTGAGAATCTAAAAATGAAATGAGAGGGTTATGAGCCTCCAAATTTTTCTCCTAGAAGGTTGTGGATGCTCATTGAGTATATTCAAGGTTGATAATTGGCCTGCTGTCATTGATAATGGACTTACACAAAGGACAAAGAGATCAGGTGAGAAAGTGATCAAGGGTCAGTCATGACTATAAGGAATGGTGGAGAAATCTCAAGGCAACATAAATCTTCCTCTGTTTTATGCTCTTTCTCTGTTTTATATATTTTTGTACTCCATCGTTAAGCACCACTGACCGATGACTTTGTTGCATCTGTCAAGATATTTGGATGGCCTCACATCACCAAGTGCAGTGATATTAGGATATGACAGTCTTTCTCTTCATGGATTAAAAAAAACAAGTATAATACACAAAGATTTAAAATCATATTAATAATCATAAGAATAATGTGGCGTGGTGAGGAGGAGAAGGCATGTTATCTATTCTGATCCTTTCAATTACCCACGTTCACAAAACAATGATTTTTTGTGATATCCACATTACGTCCATATAATCAGAATAAAATCACACCAAAATTAAAATGTATTTTCCCCAGTAGTGAATGAAACTACCAGAAATGTGCTTTATATAAAAAAAATTAAGACATCAGGCCAACTATGGTACTGGTCACATACAGGATGTGACCAGTTGGCTACTTAATGCCAGGGTAAGAGACACTTCAAATTGTCATGGCGGTCCATATTTGGACCAACAACATGGGAAAAATTAAAATGAGTGCATCATGAGCTAAGAGATTGAGATGCATAATTTAGAAGATCTAGGTCACAGAAGGCAACCAGTTATAAGAAAATCAACATGAAAAAGATTTCTTTTTCTGGAGTTAATGGCATAAAAAGTTAATGGCATAAAAAAAATCAGACATTAATAAGCAAACAATGTCAGTTTACCAATCATTATACCAATGCATATGTTTTCCTTTCACACTTTTAACAACATGTGGTCAAATTAATCTGTATACAGTGATACAAGTTACCAAAATAATACCTTGAAATGCAACATATTAGCTAATTTTGGTTTGGCCCAATTTCAGGATGTTCAGAAGCCCACATTCAAAAAGAAATTGAAATCTTATATATTTTCTGTTGTCATCCATGCATGTCAAATTTAAACATTGGAAGTTGCTCTTGTAAATACTTGAAATGGAAATTCTGTTTATAAATTATAAATATTTGTTTCAGATAGATAACCACAGATTCTAGAGATGCAAGAGATTTCATGAAGCAAATTTCTAATGTTACCCTTCCAAATTAGTGAAGTTGGTCCTAGTTCCAAGAACCAGCTTATTTTGAATTATTGCATGCCATCAGTCTGGCTAGATTTGAGTCTTGGCACTGAATCACTGCATAATAGCATCATTCAATTACTTCTCACACTGAGAGTTCATCACAAAAGCAAGTGTAGTTTTGCCCAATTAATTCTAATGCCATAACTTTAACTGAACAGTGATACTATTTTTAAGACACACAATTGCTGCAGACAATATCTCAACTGTGAAGTCTTCTAAAAAGAAATGGCTTACTTTATTCAATTCAGCTGAAAGGACACCAAGAATGCTAACTATGGCACCTTGGAATGGAAGCTGTCTAATGTGAATCAGTGGGGAAAATGGAGAAAAGGCTCACATTTGTATAGCGCTTTTCAGGGCCTTTGGTCATTCCAAAACCCTTCTCAGCCAATGGTGTACTTGCAGAGTGTTGTCACTCCTGCAATATAGGGAATATAGGAAGTGTAGCAGCTAATTTATGCATTGTAAACACACAAACATGACAATATGTCAATGACTAGATTTGGCATTCCAGTGGTGAGATATGATAGATGATTATTAGTCAGGAAATCATGTTCCTTTTCAAAAATGCCATAAAATAATTTACTTTCACTGAGAGAAGAAACAAGGGCTACTGTTTAACATCACATCTAAAAGAAAAATCACACTTGTAAGCATAGCACTCCCTTGGTACAGCAGTAGCATGGATTTTTGTGCCATGGACACAAGTTCGCACCTTTTGACTCAGAGGAAAATGGGGGAAATGCAAGGGATTCAACTTTCAGGAAGATTACCTTTTGTAAGCAGGATAATGAGTATCACATGGCATGTTGGCTACTTAATGCCAGGGTAAGAGACACTTCAAATTGTCATAGTGGTCCATGTTTGGACCAACATCATGGGGAAAAATTAAAATGAGTGCATCATGAGCTAAGAGATTGAGTTGCATAATTTAGAAGATCTAGGTCACAGAAGGCAGCTATTCTACCCCATCATTTCTGTGCTATTTACTAAAGAACTATTTAATCCCACCTTGAAGCACTAAGTCTCCTGCAAAACACAGCTTTTCAAGTACATATCTAAGCCTGTTTAAACTTGATGAGGATTCAACCCTTCACTCTTTCAGGCCAATATCAGCATTATCCCCTTGTAGCACAGATTATGATCCCCAGATTAGTACTGAGGACATGTACAGATTAAGATGGCAAAGTGGCTGAACAATGCTTATGGGGCAGAGGAAGACCATTTCATGTAACACAGGGATATAAAGGTTACGTTGAGCATTATGGGATGGAAAAGATAAATAGAACTGCATTTCCCCAAACATTTCCGGTTAATGGTACAATTGCATTAATAGATACGCTTTTCTCTGCAGCACACAAGAACCCACACCCACCTTTTAATCAAAAGAGGTATGCCCAGGTGTCCAATCTTGGCTGTGGCCAGGAAGGGTCAGACATTGTGGTATCTAGTCCTCCCATCTGTACTGGTAACCTCTTCCTTCCTTCATTCATTTCCCCCCTCCTGACTCTCACTTGCTCCTCTGACTCCCATCCACTGCCAGTTCCTCCATCTCCCCTCCACCCTCCCCACCAATCCCACTCAATGCCTCTTGTGAAGGCTTTGCAAGACATAAATATAGGTTTTGACAAATGGGATCCAATAGCCAGCATTCACCAGCAAGAATCCATCCCACTTAATTTACAGAAGTACAACAGAAAAACAAACCAGTTTTCTGCATTTAATAGTTTAAAATGGGAAAAATCAATCTAACTGCATTTTATACAATAATTAAACCATAACATTGAAATGCAATGCAGGTGAACTTGAAAACTTCAGCACTGTCTTGCCATTAACACTTTCATACTTTCAAACAAAAAGTTTAGGGAATTTAACCCATCGCCCAGTAGCTGGACAACAGAAAACATAGGTGACAATGTTGAATGGGAGAAACCTGTGGATTTACAAAGAGCTGGAATAAGATTGAGCCAAAAGGCTTGATGATTATTGAACTGGTGCAGATGAATGAAATTTATAAAAATTGAAAGATGAAAGGCCTGTCAACTCTGGAGTTAACAAAACACCGTAAGGGTTTCATCATATGCATTAAAGAAGGAAATACGCAGTCTTTGAAATGGCAAGAGTGGGGAAGTTAGCAGCTCAGTTGAGTGTCAAGCAGGGCACAAACACTGGTTCACCTAAGATAATGTCCAGATAGAAGAATGAAATCAATGGTCTGTGTTAAATGCAATGGTTATGGTTTTCCCAATATTAAATTGCTAGAATTCAAATTGACAGGACATTCCACATAGATTCCAATATGTATCATGACTGAAAAATAAGCTAAAATTAGTAAACTTGAGCAATACAATTCAAGCTAACATACCCAACTCCTAAAGGACTCGTCATTCTGTCATTCCCCACTTCCCCCTCAAAACATGAAAAAGGCTGGTATACACTTCAAATGGGAAGCAATATTTAGAAAAACTGAAATGTGTCAACGTACTTCAATTAAACTAGTAAAAGTTTTGGAAAATTGCAAGAATACAGTGCAAGATTTGAAAATATTTTACATGTCACATAGACAGATTTGATTTGAAAAATGTACATAATGGTACAAGGATATTTCAAATGCAACCAAAAACCCTGAAATATCAACTCGGAAGGAATACTGACAGACTTCTAAGGATCTGTGTCATAACTTCCAAACATATGGAAACTACCCTGTGAGAAATAGCGCCATCAATGTAGCAATCATGTCAGCTGCCTTGCCCTAGGCAATGTCAAGCGTCAAGTGACATTGAAGCTACATTCATCCAGGCAGGTGGAAAGTATACCATTCTCCTGGTTGTGCCTTGAAGATGATGAAATGGCACTGGTGTATCAGGAGGCAAGGCACTCACCATAAGAGACCCAACCTCTGAACTTTTCTTGTAGTCACAATATGTGGCTGGTCCATCTGAACTTCTGGCCAATGATGACCCACAGGATATTGTTGGTGGGGTATGATATTGTTGGTACGTCGAGGATAGGTGGTTAGAAAAAGTCATGGTCTGACACTAGTGGTATGAATGTTACTTGCCACATCAACCTATGTCTAAAGGTTGTATAGGTCCTGCTGCACACTTTATTTGATGAGTTACAATTGTAAGGGATGCTATGCAATAATCAGGATACATCCCACTTCTGACGTGATGAAAAGAAAGTGGTCGATGAAGCAGCTGAAGATGGGTCAGCCTAAGACGCAACTTGAGAAATAATCCAGAGCAATAATCCAGAGTTGGGATGATCCCTAAAGACCATAACCATTTTCTTTTGCACAAGCTGTGACTTCAATAGAGTGATTTTGCATTGATGTCCATTGACTTCAGTTCTACCACTACTCTTCAATGCCAAGAGCAGTCATTCACACTTCAATTCTGTATATCAGTTCTTTGGTTCAAGTTTGGCTCAAGGCCGTGATGAGATCCAAAGATGACTGGCCCTGTTGAAACCCAATCTAGGTTTCCAAAGACAGATTATTGCCGTCTGTGCCTCTTGATAGCACTGCAAACTACATATTCAATCACTTTGTCAATGGTTGAAAGATTGGATTGGTCTTGCCCTAACTTTTGTAAACAGGACACAGTTGAGCTGTGGGGCAATAGTTTTGAGTAAAGGTCTGAACAGGTTCATAGATCTAAAAATAAGATGGCTACTGCTACTCCCAGCATACCCTTCTGCACTCATCACTGAACCAGGGTTGAGTCTCTGACCTGATTGTCATGGGCCACAAGAATATAGATAGGTGGTCATTGAAGACCAACATCCAGCATACATCCTGCACCCCTGTTACTCTCAGTCCTTCTTCTAAATATTGTTCAACATGCAAGACCAAAAATTCATCAGCTGAGGGAAGACAGTATGTGGCAATCAGGAGATCATTTCCTTGCCATATCTGACTGATGTATGCTAGTTCATGGGACCTGTAGTCAATGTTGAAGATTTCCAGGGTTAATCTCTCCCACCTGTATACCACTGTACTACCACCATTTCAGTTGGTCTGCCCTACCAGTGGGATTTCAATGGAGTCATCTGGCATGTTATCTCTATGGTATGATTCTGACTACCACTATGTCAGATTGTTGCTACATTGTCATTGGTTAGCCAAATGTTAAATACCACTGCCCAAGCATGCATGAGGAGGACTTTGCTAAGTCAACTCAGATAAAAGCAATTTTGCCATATCTGAATTCAGAACCTAAATCAATACTGGGTGATCTGTCCAGCTTAATGATAGCATACTTGGGATTATAAAGGAGTTAAATTGTGGAATTAAGACCGTTACTGAGTGTGTATGACAGACACTGATCTATGGTTAGAACAATAGTCTAGCTAGTTTTATCACAAGTGTTTATCAGATATCTAGTTAACATGATACTGCATCCTTGGAAGTTTGTGAAAGTTGAGCTCCAGGTCATGCTGCCACAGGCAAATGGCTACACCACAATAAAACAATTAAGTAGTGGGAAGAAAAAGCACTCTTGAAAGGAATTTATGTGCACTTGCAGAAAAGCAAAGAGCTGGAGCCAAAATGATATACTATATAGTAGAAAACCGATGTACATAAGTACAGAACGGAGAAGGACTGAAAGATCAGAGATGGGCGAGACAACAAGGTTGTTGAGTCTTTCTACCCAGCAGTAAAGTGGTATTATGAATATAAACCTGGCACAGTAAACTATTGCTTAAACAGTTTGACAGACTTGTGATCTCAGCTTTAATGCAATCGATCTATTGCAATCAAACTGAAGTCACAATGAATCATCAAACTTCCTTTTAAAGGCAGAATTCTACAATATAATGCAGTACAACATATACACAAATCCATTAAAGATTTCTAATATATTATAGATAAAGGAACTTTGTGCTTTCCCAATTACCCACTTTCTCAATTAAACTAAAAAACACTGATATTATCATTTGGTTAAAATATCAAGGACCACAATCAACATCCACCCCAATTACTTTTCTATGAAGTGGCATATTGCAATGCAGTTATCATGCATCATAATGACCACTCGTACTGTTCAGTGCCACAATTACAGTTGTCTCCATAGTTGGCCTAGCATAGCATTACTGACATGATGTGATTTGCAAAGATTTAGGGTTCCTACTTAGGGGCTGGTATTAGGATTTGAAACTAATGCCATTGTGCTATCAGTAACTGAATCAGATGTAGGTAATGTTATCAAAAGGTACAAGCTTTAATAATAGCTTTAGAAACACCATTAATGTCATTCCTCCCAAGTCACTGTTCAGCTGCTCACTATTAATTTATAGGCAACCAAGATATCAGCAAAGTCTACTGTAGGCCCTTCTGAGCATTTGATTAGGAAGTGTGTCCAATTAATTTGCAATATTACTTTTTAGCAGAAAGATTATTCTGAAGTTCTTCACTCATTTGATGAAAGCTTTTAAGATACTTGGTATACCCATAATCCAATGCAATTTAATAACAAAACAGTTTATCTAGCAAATCACTAGTTATTAGTAATAAAGACTACTAAAATACTTGTTTGTTGTAAAAACCCATCTGATTCACTAATGTCCTTCAAGAGAGGAAGCCTTCAATTATTAGCTGGTTTGGCCAATACATGACTCCAGACTCAACACTGCAGGCCCGAATGGCTGAGCAAGTCACTAAGATGTATCATTCCAATATGTTCAAACAGAGAAAGAACAAAACTGGAGACTACCCAGCATCAAATTCAGAAATGACCAAGTTCTTTCCAGCAAGTCAATTTTGTAAAGTCCTCATAAACACTGGCGGATGGTTTCTAAATTGAGAGCTCTCCCAGAAACGAGTCAAGTAACAGCCTGACATAATGATACTCAAAGAATCATACCTTACAGACTAAATACCATCTAATCAGTCCACAACGCTATGAGATGACACGTTATGTTTATCAATGCTTGGTTTAGCTTCCACCAGGAGCTCTTAGCCCCAGACCCTATCATGGCCTTGGTCCAAACATGGACCAAAGAGCTGAATTCCAGAGGTAATCTAAGAGAGCTTGCCCTTGATATAAAGGTATTTGACTGAACATGGCATCAAAGAGCCCTTGAACAAATGAAACCAATGGACTTTAAGAGGAAAACACTCCAATGGTTGGAGTCATACCTGGCACAATAGAAGATGTTTGTGGTTGTTAGTGATCAATTAACCCAGGAACAGGACATCACTGATGGAGTTCCTCAGGGCAGAATCCTATACCCAACCATTTTCCTTTGCTTTATCACTTGCCTTCCTTCCATCATAAGGGCAGAAATCATTGAATTACTAAGTTCTGTACTATCAACATCCTGGAAGTCACTATTGACTAGAAACTCAACTGCACCAACACATAAATACTGGCGCTATAATGACTGGTTAGAGGCTGGATAGCCTACTGTGACTGACCTACTTCCTAGCATCATAAAACACAAGTTAGTAGCATGATGAAATACTCTCCTCAACTGAGTGAGTGCAACTTCAACAACATTCAATAAGTTCAACATCGAGGACAAAGCAATCTGCTTGATTGGCACACCATCCACTACTCTATTCATTCCTTCCATCAGCAGCACACAGTAGCAGCAGGGTGTATTATCTATGAAATGCAATACAGTTACTTGCCCAGGCTACTCCAAACACTGACTTCTACCAAGGAGAATAAGGGCAGCAGGAACATGGGAATCCCATCACCTGCAGGTTCCCCTCCAAGTCACCCATCATCCTGACATGGAAATATATTGCTGTTGCTTCATCACCAATGGACTGAAATCCTGGAACTCCTTTCTCAACAGCTCTGTGGGAGTTCCTTCACCAGAAGGACTACAGCAGTTCAAAGCTCAGCACCACCTGCTCATAAGCA
>JARFYF010000074.1:63099920-63113548 GCA_030265395.1 Rhina ancylostomus | reverse complement strand
AGAATTTTTTTCTGCAAGTTATGCATTATTACTTTAAACACTACCCATTGCCTCTCCATTCTCAATGTTTTTTTTTAAAACCAGTCAACCACAGCCAGCTTCCCCCCCCCCCCACACCACAACTGCAGATTCATACGTTTGGATACAAGACCAAATATTTCAGATTGATCAATATCACTTAAAACTCATCATTTGCATCTCATATCATAGTCACTCTTCCCTAAAGATCAGATATCGGCAAAATTATCACCATTTACACCAAAATTATCAAATAACCCTTTGATTGCACAAAATATCTAATTTAGTCTTGTTCCTAATTGGATCCTCGACATAATTGATTTTGAATGGCATATACATTCCATGAATTCATCCCACACCTTTTTACTGCAAATGTAACTTATCCATTTAAAGGGATGCAGGAAAAACAATTTCAAGACAGTGAAGGAGAGAAGATGCAAGGTCAAGGAGTGCAGGAGAGAAAGAGGCTGTGACAGTTTAATGACATTGCAGTGGGATGGGGTTAAAGATAATGCAGGAGAAGGTAGCATTGAAGGTCTAGATTATATGGGAGCAGCTTGGCAGTTTAATAACCCTGTAGGAGACTGAAGTTGTGTAAATACATGCTCTTCCGCACAATGAAACTTCAGTGACAGTGCAGGAATGAGAAACTGAAATTTTAAAGACTGCAGAAGAAAGATAGCCTATTAAAGTCTAAAGTCTAAAGGCAGTGCAGGAAAGGCAGAGTCTCGAGAGATTAAAGACAGAGTAGGAAAGAGAAGCTCAGAGTTTAAAAACCATGGACAAGAGTCAGAGAGTTCAAAGAGTGCACGAGAGAGCGACTGTGAGGGCTTAAAGTATGTAGTAAAGAGGATACGAGAGTTTAAATGAGAGCAGGAGGCCTCTTAATGTTTGAAGTCAGTGCAGAGAAAAGGTTATGAGAGTTGAACAATATTGCAGGAGAGAGAAACTGTATCTAAAAATGCAACAGAGCAGTCCAGAGTTTAAGGATCATGCAGAAGAGAAGTCTGAGAATTTAAAGAGTATGGCAGAAAAGGGTCTGAGTACTTGGACAGTACGGAGGAGAAATGCACCAAATGTTTCAAAGCAGCACTTGAGCAAGAGGTTTCATGTTTGAAGATGTCATAGGAAGTCTATGAAGTGATTGGCAGGATAGTACTGCAGCTTTCTTTTCCCCTCAAGTTATGGGGTTGTTCTAAATTACCCTCCAGTGATCAAAGCAGTGTAACTAAAAATATCCATGTTATCAAATTGCTCAGACTATAATTAAACAATAATTAAACTGTGCAGTTAGATGGCAGGTATGGTGAGGATTGAGTGTTTAATATCTATAGATACAAAGTGTTAATAAAAGACAGGAAAGGTAAAAAGGGAACTATCAATTCACTGCCACTTCTTCCAATTTAGGGTATTGCATTTGGAGATCACAGTCTCCTCCATATTGGCAAAAAAACAATTTGGGTGACTGCTTTGTGAAACATTCCATTCAGTGTACAAGGTGACCAAGAGATTCCAACTGTCTGTCACTTTAATTCTCTATTCCCACTCCAACTTCAGCCTTTGGTGTTGCTCTATTGTTGCCCAAAATAGGATTAAGAAACAACACCTCATCTTCTGCATGTTGCAACTTAGTGTCTTAATATTGACCTTACTCACAAGTAACTGACCTTTCTGCTCTCCATAGATCTATCTGTGCCTTTATTTTTCTTCATCGACGACTGCTTTATTTTTAAAACAAATGGCATCCTGACAACTTTGGTCATACCTTATCATACATGTTCCCCTCTTCTCTCCATTCCTCCCTCTGCAACTTAATGCTTGTTTTCTCTTTTTTTTAATTGCAATGAGGGGTCCTTGACCTGAAATGTAGATTCTACCCATTGGATGCTTTGACCTGCTGAATGCTTTCAGCATTTTTTGTTTTGTTTCCAGCATTTGCATTTTTTGTTCCAAGGGGGTGGGTGGTACAAAATGAGATGGGCAAGCTGTGCTGATTCATATTGGAAAATTGAATCAAAGGACATCCTTTGATTGGCATGAATAGAATTGATCTGGTTATAGTTGAGAAGCAGAGGATATGATTGCACAACCAGGCAATCTAGACCAAATAGTGCCAATCAAATTTGCAGGGCAATTCCAGAGACATGTATTGACAAAACAGAGCTGGGATGTTGGGGGCTTTAATTACCCAAATATCATTTGGGATAATGTAATGGGAGTTTCCAAAAAGTATTTACAACTTCATTGGCTTATATAAATTCAGCTCAGCCAAAAAGATACTTCTGGATTTTGTGGTGGTGACCTAAAAATCAAGTGGAAGAACATTTGAATAGAGATGATAATTGCATCAAAACATTTACATTTGTCATGAGGAAGGACAAGGAATAATTGAAAGCTGAATTTCTAGCATGGAATTAAGTCAACTTCAAAGAATGGAAAAGGATCTGCAGGAAAAACTAATGAAGTAGTGGAAGGTCTTTAGCATGGAGATGCTTCTAGTAGAGACTGGAATAATTCCCACAGAGGAAGAAAAGATCAGAGCGCAAAATCAGAGCTCCTTGAATGGAGGAAATGAAAAATATAATGAAACAGAAAAATGGATCTACAACACATTAGGCAAGTTCTTCAAGAACCAGACTAAATACAGTAGAGAAATGAAGAGAAAGACAAGATTGCCATAGTTGGGTACAGAATGGCAGTTAACGTGAAAGGAAACCTAAAGGACTTGTACCACGTGAATAGCAAGAGGCATCTGGGACCTTAGGGACAAAAGGCAATGTACTCAAGGGAAAGGGCAAAGCTATCACGCTTACTCAGTACTTTGTCAGCATCCTCTCAATAAACAGTGTTTTCAAAAGGTGGTAGGAATAATAGATGGGGTGATAACTTATGAGGGTATACAGGAAAGACTGGATGACATCCAATCAAGATGGCTTGATCCCAGGTTGCTAAGTCAGGATGGAAATTGTGTAAGGGTTTGCCATAATCTTCCAATCTTCCCTAAAAACTGGAAAGATGCTAAGGATAAGAAAATAGCAAATATGATATTATTCAAGGGTATAAAGATATTCTAAGTAATTAAAGGCAGCTTAGTTTAACAGTAGTGTTGGGTAAGATTTCAGAAACAATGATCCTGTGGGCAAAATATATAACATGCATTTGGAGGGATTTTGGTTAAGTATGAAACATCAGCATAGATTTTAAAAAGGCAGATGGTTTTTGGAGCCTTTTATGGAATACTACCCACTAGCCCCAATGTGTGAATCTGCATCAAGCAGCTTGACACCATCCAGGACAAAGTATCCTGCTTGATTGGAACTCTGTCCACCAGCCTTAACAGTTCTTCCAACTACTACAGGCCTATAGTAGCTGCAGTGTGCACTATATACAAAATACACTGCAGTTACTCCAATACCATCATTCAAACCCACAATCTCCAAAACCAAGGACAAGTGCTTCAGGTGCATGGGAACACCACCAACTGTAGGCTCCACTCCAAGTTGCACATCATCCTGATGTGGAAGTACACTGTTTTTTTCATTGTTGCTGGTCAAGGGCAGCACAGTAGCATAGCGGTTAGCACAATGCTATTACAGCACCAGTGATTGGGGTTCGATTCCCATCGCTGCCTGTAAGGAGTTTGTACGTTCTCCCATGTCCACGTGGGTTTCCTCCGGATGCTCCTGTTTCCTCCCATATTCTAAAGACGTACGGGTAGGTTAATTTGGGGTTTAAAGTGGGCAGCATGGACTTGTTAGGCCAGAAGGTCCTGTTACCACGCTGTAAATAAAATTTTAAAAAATGAGAATTCTCTCTTCAACAGGACTGTGAGTACCTCCACTAGGACTGCAGCAGTTCAAGGTGGTGGCTCATCATATTTTGGGTGAATAAAGGCTGGCTTTTGATGTTTAAATTTCTCAAAAAATTAATCTCCTGAATATTCCAATGAAGCGAGATGTAAGCTGGAAGAACAGCACCTCTGTTCCATTATCATCTCTGATGAAGCTGTTAGATATCAGTTAGGTTCACACATCACCACCACCACCAATATTTTGCCATTTCATTCTACACACATTTGTTTGATTGCACAAAATTGGAGGATTCCTGTTGAAGGTGCTCAGCAAGTATGCAGTACATACAAAACCATTTTAATTTTTTTTATTTTACTTAGATTATATACACAAAAATCAGCAATTAGTCAAATGCATTTACCATATTATGTTCTCTTCTCTTTCACCCCATCCACAGTGCCTAGTATATAGATTACAGATATTTGAGAAAAAAAGTGGGGAAATCTCCAGTTTCTTCCCACACGTCAAAAAAAGTATTAATTCCAGTCTAATATAATATAGCCCACTATTGAAACGAATAGAAATATTGGCATTATCCTTTTCACAAACTACTATCATACCTTAAAAACATCTACTTGCATCTTACACTTCTGGTAGTATTAAGCAGAGATTAAAATTGCAAAAGTAAACCCTGTTTACAGCACTAAAAAAAAAGAAAAATGCATTGCACACCAAGAAAAGTGATTTTGTGGGCTCAATATGGAGCTGCACTGGATTGTCTTCTGCAATTATTGTTCACAGACAGAAGTTTCAACTGCAACTTTACTTTCAAAATGAAGGATCTTGAAACACTTCAATGCATTCCGCTTTTGGATTCCTGGAGAAAAGAAAGATTGTTAAATGGAGAATGTGGCCTACATAAAGAAGTAACATGAATTAAAGTCACCTAAATTCCACATTCAGATTGCAAGGCAAAATTCTCTAACATGCCACAAGAGTACCTTGGAGCCCAAAATGATTGATTAACCAGAAGCTGAATACCAGATGAGTGATGAATTCAATAATTTTGATTGTCTGCAAGTTTCAATTTGTCTGAAACTGCTAGTTTGTCTGAAAATCTTGCCTTTTTGCTCACCAAGAACCAGCATTAAAAAGTACAAACTTAATTTACCAGTTTCTGTGATCTATCCAAATCTAGCTATCAATGTCTGCCTTTTCTCCCCATTATGGCCATCTTTATGCCAGCTCCCCTATGATGAGTAGATGATAGGGGTGAGACTTTTCTTTGGTCTTGAATTTGAACACTCCATGTTCAAAAAAATTTCTCAAAATCTACCTCCATCCAATCACTCCTGCATCAACTCTCCCAAAATAAATGACCCCACGTCATGAGGGGCTGCTGCATACCTAGGAAACTGTCTGGATTACAGTTTTCTGTAATGCAAAGCTGTGTCGTCTGCTTATGCATCAAGAAAAGAGTTGATTAATTGTTTTTACCTTATTTCACAAATTCTGAGAGAGAATCTTATTCCATATCTCAAATTTTTGGGTAGTGCTTTGTGAATTCTGCAAGGGTGAACTTCCATTACCTAAATACTGGTACCGCAGGGGTCACCTGTATTCTGGCTGAACTCGTGGTAAGTAAATTACTTCATGACTTGACTAACAATGTAGCCTCAATTCAGAAAGAGCAAACATGTTAACTCAAAAGATGAGCTGACTTGTTTTATTTCATTTGTAGGAATGCACTTACTTGCCCAGCTAATATTAACTCGATGGTGAAACCAGATAAAACATTTGTAATATAAAAAATGGTAACAGAGATCAATTAGTTGTAGATTTGTTGTGGGATCGGTGGACACACTGCTGATAATATTTTAGTACAAATGTATTATTTAAAAATGAGGCAGGCCTACAAAAAGTATAGATGTAAAATAACAAAAAAGCAGCCTGGGAATTTGAAAATGGTAGGACAGGTTACATAAAAGGTTTTACAAATACAAGGAGTCAGGATTTATGTTAAACTCAATAATTTGACCATGAACTGCAATATTGTGTCCCATTAAGGGCAACTCACTTTACAAAGACAAAGGCTCTGTAGATAAAAAAGGTAGCAATTCAGTAGAGACTGGTTGAAGACCAGAGAAGTTGGGACTGTTCTCCCTACAAAAGATGTCCAAGAGGAAACATGTTTACAGTGAAGGGTTTAGATAAAACACAGGAGAAGCTATTGGAAATAATTGAATTGCTAAAAACCAGTGGACAAAGATTTAGTGATTGCCAAGAACACAAGGTGACATCAAGTGTTGTAGACATACATTGAACAGCAAATCTCAGAGGGGAAATGGTGGCATCTGGGCGAAAGTGGGACAAATTGAACAGCTCTTGAAATAGCAAGGTCAATGAGCTGAATCCATGTTGAAGTCATTAAATTAAATGCTGGAGGGAGTAGAGAGAATCTAAATGTGCTGCCTCTATATCTGGAAATTGCAACACCACAAATCAGGAATGGATCCATTACACAACAACAGAAAACACGACTAGTTAAGCAAAATGTCAGTTTCAGGGTCAAAAAATACAAAACATACAAGTAAAATATCTTTAAAGAACCATCATGCATTGAAACATTTAATATTTTTGCCTGAAAATTGAATTGATTAAATTTTAAATTGTTTCCTTATATCAAAACTGCACAAAATACATTAAATTACCTTTCCCAGGATCTCTGCGTTGAAGCTTGAAGCTCTCCTTCCCACGGCAAAGGCGTGAGATAAAAAATCCAAGCTCATCCACATTTTCAATATAATCAGTAACCACCATCTCTTCATGGATCAAGTAAGACTGGGGCAAGTAGGTGCCAGCCTGTTTAAGTTAATTAAGAATATTTTCAATTGTGTATATGCAAGGCACTTGATACTCAAATACTGTATTCCTCAACTATCCAGTGACCATAGCTACATGCATAACAGAATTAGGCTCAGCAAGAACACTAAATTAATAACATGCAAATGAAATAACAGGGAAAACTAGAACTCAAGGAACCATACCTAAAAAGGTATCTTCAAGAAGGCGAAGGGAAATAAATGTTTGCAACTGCACATAGCTTGGTAAATTCATCACACCATCTTGGCACGTTCTTGAAAAGACGATATAACAGTATTGTCTATGGGTCACTCAAAAATCATACAAAAAGCAGTTCCCTTGACCTGCAAGGCACACGTCAGGGTAAAAAGTTGTCAGTATTTAGCTCATGGGATTTATCTGAGCCAGTGTTTCTGGGATGCTAAGGAAGGCAGACTGAAAAATGCCAGCATGCTTTATGTAAGTACTCTAGAAGTAGGATTTTGATGAAATGTCTGGAATTTTTTAAAAAATCCACTTTAACTGTATGTAAATCAGATCACTACATTCCAATTCTCTTGGAGCAAAGAGGACAAAGGAAAACAAATTTCATTAAAAAGGACACAGTATGAAATCCTCAGCCCACTGTTTGCTATTTTTGCTCTTCAAATACAGACTTTTCAATTTCTATGCATATTTTTCTAATGCTTTAATTTGCTTAAATTATCTTGCAACTTTGCCCAAAATAGAAAATTGGTATGAAGCATCCACATATTAACTGTGCAAAAATAATTAACATTCCCTCCCCCTACACTTTCTTCTGTCAATTTGATCAGTTTTAATATTGATTATCCAAGCGTTGACACAATTGATCAACTTAGTTAGGACTCTACTTGGTTTTAATAATCTTCCCCAATCCCACTAAAGCAGGTTTATGTATACACATTTAATTACAACCACAGCCAAATTAATAGGCTAAGAGCAGTGTTAGATCCAAATCATGAATTACAAAAATTTATGACAGAATGTGGCCATTTCTGCCAACCAATTAAAAGGTTAGCCAGCCTAATTCCACCTTGCAGTACTAAGTCTAAAGCTCTGTAGCAAAGTAATAAAACAAAGCTGCAAATGCTGGACATCTGAAACAACAGGGGAAAAAAAAACTGGAAATCCAGCAAATCAACTAAACATTTTAGGTAGCCATATATTTACTATATCTAGGCCCTGTGCTTCGCCCAAGAAAGCAGATTTAGCTTATCCAAGCAATTCTCTATGCAACAACTTTGTAAATCTCCTCTGCCCTCTCTTCAGTGCAATCACATTTTTTGATACAATCTTTTAATGCTGCAACTGTATGCAGTACTCCAACTGAGATCTAATTTGAGGTATATGACTTCTAACACAACTTTCTTGCTCTGATATGGGATGCCTTTGATGAGGTAAAGAATATTTTGTTTTGAAGACACTATTATCCTTCAGGTATTGTAAACTTAAATCCTTCTTACCTCATATTCTGACATTCGTTGTATATTATCTTGCTGGTGACAGCTTCCCAAATCTATTACTTCACACTTGCCTGGATTACTTTCTATTTGCCACATTGCAGACCATCTACATCTTCCTGCAGTCTAATGCTTTCCTCCCCATTGGCAATCATATAGCTAAATTTTTGCATCTGGAAACCCAATTTCCCTACAGGTTATCGCTAAAACATACTGACCATTTAGCTCTGTCACAGGACACATCTTTTCTATAACACAGACCATCATTACCCCACACTTCTTGCCACAACAGTTGTGGATCCAATTGCCATCTTCCTTGAACTTTCACCTTTTCACCATGAGAAATGTTATCACATACTTAATTATTATCCTCAGGCTAAATCAAGAACTACCCCAAATTCCCTTATTTTGCAATAAAATTCAATGTATCAGACAGGCACTTTCCCACTTCCCTTAAATCTGTGCTGAATGTATCATTTTAATCTGTGCCTTTCTAAATCTAAGTCTATACCATTCCATAAAATGGATTCTAATAATTTGACCATCAATTAAACTAGCCTGTAATTACCTTTTTTATCCCTTCATCTAACAATGGTAGAACATTAGCAGACCTCCAATTTTACACCAAAAGATGTAGCTGAGGATTGAAAAGATCCTCTGCCACCTACTCACTTGCCTCTTAATCTATGCCCAGCAATTTCCTCCTTCAAAAGATAATAAATCTCAATTATTTTCCTGTCCAATATTTAATTTATCCTTAACAACATGGTATCATCAGCTTTAGATTTAGTAGTCCCACTGTTCCTGCTGGGATGATGTTTAATTAAAATCTCTTCAATGCATCCACATTTTCCAAATTAATTCCATCTATTTAAAAATAAAAATCAGCCTTAGCCCAATTTAGAACCAGGGCTCAGGATGGAAATCTGGATGGCACAGCAAACACAAACCTTGATGGGGACTGGGAGTACCCACTCCATGTGTTGAAAGACCACCCACATTCTATGGTCTCATCTTGTTGGATGCAATGGAAGCTGCCATTTCCCCTTTTGTTTGGCTGCACCACTCTCCCAAGCCCAGAGATTTCTCAGTAAGACCAAACCATCTCCTAGCTGTACTCCTGCTACATTATCACATTAAATTTTTTTCTGCTTCATCTCTTTTTCAATAAAGGCCAACATTCAATTTGCCTTTATGATTATTTGCTGTACTTGTATTATAACCATTGCTTTCATGAGGACACCCAGATCCCAGTATCACACCATAAAAACTAAGCCTCCATTCCTCCTACAAATGAACAACCTCACACTTCCCCAGAACATAGCCATCTGCAGAATTTCCTCAAGTTGCACATCATTTGGACTTAGAAATATTGTCATTTGTTTGAAGTCACAACAGCTTTTGATCCAATTGCCACTCTTCAGCCCAAGTCCTGAAATTTTAACCCAATATCATTTTGAACACTGTAGTTCAAGGTGGCTCACTGCCACCTTCAAGGTTAATTTAGAGGTGGACAATAAATGCTGGCCTTATTTGCAATGCCCATAACTCAAATCTGATCTAAAAACACTCCACTGGCTACAGATTAGTAACTTGATGACAGTTTTCCATGACTTAATCAAAAATTCCCCAACATCACAAGCAATCCTTCTGTGGAAGTGTTAGCGAATGCTTCTGGAAATCCAAATAAACTACAACACTGGTTCTCATCATCTATCCTGCTAAAATTTGTAAAACACATTCCCATTTCATTAAATTGCCAACTCAGCCTAATCATTAATTATTTGTATCATTTTACTGTTTAATAATGGATCCCATTACTTTCCATTCAACTGTTAAGGTAAACTGGTCTACTTTCCCAGCTTTCTTTCTTGAGTAGCTATGTTGCAATTCCATTTTGCATTCTGCTGAGGCCATTCTAGAATCTAAGGAATTCTGGAAGACCACAACCAATTTAAGTATCTTCAAAAACTGCAAAACACAGGCCATCAGGTCAACAGGATTATTGTACGAGTGTCATTAAAGAGGCACATTTTCTCCAAGTGATATACCTCCTTCCCAATCCTCATACGCATATCACAATGTGATCTGTTTTCTGAAGCCATGTCATATAATATCAAAATAAAATCAGAGAAATTATTGTCAATTTCTGCAAAACAAATTCACTCCTATGATGAACTGCTTCCACACCTCACCCATCCCCACCTCCAGAAGAGCCCTTTGCACCATCTATCTGATCATTGTTTTACCTAATCTTCCCTTGTTCTTTGCTACTTATGTCTTGTTTATCTTCAAAGCTCTTGTTTTATCAGAAAGGTTTTTATTTTTAAAAAAATAACCTAATTGGAATTGAGACAGGAGTGAAGAAAATTCAATTCCAATGAATATTTGAGGATAAAGGAGAATAGAGAAAACTCATTAAAAACAAGTTAATCCATATTTTCTTATGTCATGCTGCCATTTTGGCCCTTCGCATCTATGCCAGTTCAGGGCAATCCCAATCCTCCATTACCTAGCCTTCCCACATTCCCATCAACCCACCCTAGATGATGTCACCCACCTATGCCAGGGGCAATTTACAATGGCCAATCAATCTAATCTGCACATCTCTGGGACACAAGAGAAAACTGTAATACTCAAGGGAAACACACAAGGTTACATGAAGAAAGTACAACTAAAATTAACATATAGCACTCTTCAATTACCACCAACTACCTAAAATCATTTTCCTTATCCAACAGAAATTAAACTAAATGTCTTCAACCAATAAAAGGTTCCTCCTTTGTTTCCTGCCATCAAACTGAGGCACAGACGATCTCTAGTACAATTGTTCCTATTCTGCTCCAATCCATCAGAAAGCAAGCCTAACCAAGGAGTCAAATTCCCTTTGCTCCATCTCATCACTACTAGATTAAACTAATCTTCTCCAATTCTTTACTTTTGTTGTGTGGTTTTTCTTCAAATCTCTATTTGTTCATCAGAAATGCCTTTCTTAAAAAAATTAACTGTCCACTCTCATCTCAATTCCAATTAAGTCCAATGAGTATTTGGGGACAAAGGGAATAAAGAAAATTCATTTAAAATATGGTCCATATTTTCTCATGACATAGGAAGCCATTATGGCCCATCATCTATGCCAGTTTAAGTGCTACACCACAGTGGTCCATGCTCTAACCACAGTAGCTTCAATATTATCGAAACCAAGGTTTTCCTAAACCATATTAAGCAGAGGGCAAGCCCAAGATCTAACTCCAGTGCCATGCCATGTTCAAGAAGAAATCAGGAGATTGGATATGCTTTCCAAACTTGAGCATCTTCAGAATCTATCTGGAACTGACTACATAAACACAATCTTTAGGGTCAATTGTGCCGTAAAAAATATGGTCAGAACCAGAGAGTGAAAAATGTTAACTTGTACGTACCTTGATGTTGATTAGCAACTCAAACAAACTGCGTGGTGGCATAACAATGGATGAATTTAGTGGAATCACATAACATTTATTCAAACCCAGATCCAGGTATGCTGTCAAACCCTAGGAAAGAAAATCTATTTTAAAATACTCAGGCCAATTTTAAACGTTTTATGATATTGGCTTAACTTTTTTTAAAAAGCAATTAGGTGGTTGAGCCCTAAATAATAACATCTTGCTTGTCACAATTACACTTCCAATACAACTAAAAAGGCTCAACTTGCCCCAAAAAGTAGCACCTTAGAATACAGATAAAAAATTAAAAACATTTGAGAATGAAAAAAGCCACTTTTAAGTAAAAAAATTAAAGTTTAATTAAAAATGCACATAAATACAGCAATTAAAGCATACCCTGTGGAAATCATGAACAATATCTGCTGGATCACCATCAGCAAACTCTGGGACAAGAACATTGATCAGTTCAACTCCATCATCTTCCAAAATGCGAATATTTTCTTCAATTGATTGGTATGGTGCTACTTGTGAATCAACACCAATTTCAGGGACAAGGTAGTCTTTAGGATCACTGTACTTGAGACCACAAAAGAAAACTTCACCTTCCTGGAACAAATTAACATGAACATAAAACAATGTTAAATGATATTCCTATTAGAAGTGTGGGACCCATTTCTGCAAAGAAAAATCGAAGTATTCAAAAGAACATTCAATAGAAATCATTAAACCCCAATTCAATCTCTGGGTCTGGAGCAATATTATAGCTAAATAGACCAGCAAGAAAATTTCAGTACTGGGTACTGTTCCTATTATCAGGCTCTCAATTATGTCAAATGGAAAAGACAAATTAATTGCTGTAGAAGAGATGTGTACAGATCAAATGGAAGTTTTTCTCCAGCAGCAAGTCTAGATTTCACCCTTGGCCGAATTCTTTAATACTCTATGTTAACAATTTTAAATCTGAGATTCATAGAAGTTGTTAAATTACAAAGTGTTTCTACAAATAGGAAATCTGAATCAGATTCTGATTCTAATCTGATAACTAGGCCCAAGATTTGCTATTTAAAATTGCAACAAATTAGTTTGAGATATTAAAAGGATGAAGAACAATCCCCGTGCCACTGAGATTTCAATTAATTTGTCTTTCACTATTTCAGTATACCCTAAAGTGTTTTTATAAGGAAATACCTTGTGAAGCAGTCACATTTGTATTGTAGGAAATGTATTAGCCTATCAAAAATAGCACATTTCCCAAAATAACAGTGTAAAAGTGTATTTTTCAGTGATACTTAATGAGTAATAAATATTGCAGAGGACACCATAACTGCTGTCGCAGCTGACAACATTGCTCAAACAACAGGGAAGATGACTGTGTCCTAGCCAAAATTCATTCTTCAACAATACAACCAAACTAAAGCCATTACTGGAACTGTCTTCATTGACTGCTGCACTGCCTTATGTGTCTCTATTTCGAACCAACACAAAGACATCAAGGCTGCGTAAAATACATTAAGCATGTGCCCTTAAATCAGAGTTCAAAGATTCTCTCCCCCATCCTCCCCAAATGTAGCTTTTATGTAGAAAACTTGCCAGGCATGCTCTAATTGCTGCTGATATTGATTTTCAGGTCCATAAATCTGAAAGTGAAGTAAAGATAATAGAAACTTGAAGTTTTAATTGATGCAGTGAGACCACTTACATTGCATAATGCACTTGGGTAAAATTACATTAGTATTCCTAATGAGAAACTTTCATGTAGACACCAGTTGTTCATTCCCCTCTTTACCGAAGGCAGTGTTTGACATTGCTCTATAGGTACCACCATTTTCCTTCATAAAATCAAGTTCCTTATAGACTTTTGCATGTTGAAAGCCAACTTGCAATCATTAATGAGTGATGTTTTACATAATTTAAGCTCAAACTTCATTTAAAATAATTTCAAACATTTATTCATAAGCCAGTCCTCTATTCATAACAATGGTACCCTCAACACCATGGGCTCTCATGACAACTCTCAATGCACCTTGTCAAACACCTTTGGAAGTCTAAAT
>JARFYF010000074.1:63027953-63039643 GCA_030265395.1 Rhina ancylostomus | reverse complement strand
TCTAACTTCCAGTAATCCCGCCCCACTTCCCATCCCCCGTCCCCTGTAGTTGTCCCTTATCCCTTTTGCTCCTTTTACTCCTCTTTTCTCTCCTCTGCACTCATGACCTGCCCATCACCCACACCTTCCTCCCTCTGCTTTCCCAGCTCTTTCCCTTTATTCCATGGTCTACTTTATTCCATCTTTCTCCAGGCAAAGAGCTGGAGAAGATGAGTCCTATCAGATTCCATTTTCTCCAGCCTTTTGCCTCTTCCACCTATCACCTCCCAGCTTCTCACATCGTTCCCACCTCCCCCTTCCCCACCTACCTGCCTTCCCCCTCGCGCCTAGATTCATCGATCACCTGCCAACTCAGGCTCCTCCCCCTCCATCCACCCTTTTAGTGTGACTTCTGCCCTCTTTCCAGTCCTGATGAATGGTCTCAGCCTGAAACGTTAACTGTTCATTTCCCTCCATAGATGCTGCCTGACCCACTGAGTTCCTCCAGCATTTTGTGTGTTGTGTCTCTAGTATTTGACATTTTCTATTTTGGGGGTGGAAGGAAAAATCATAATTTTCTCTACTTCTGTTAGGTTGCTTCTCAGCTTCCAATGCTCCAGAGAAAACAATCCAAGTTTGGCCAATCGTCCTTTGTAGCCAATACCTTCCGATCCAGGCAACATCCTGGTGGGCCTCTTCTGTGCCTTCTCCAAAGCTTCCACATCCTTCCTATAGTTTGTTTACTGATCCATTTTTTTTTCCTTCGTCATTTGTACTGGATCCATGGCTTTGCTATATTTTTGCCTTCTCTAAAGACAAACACTGGGTATTCATTTCACTTGCCTGCTGTTTCTTTAATCCCCAAAATGAATTCTTCCATCTCCATGTGCAAGCAAATCTTATATACGCTTGCTATTCATGTCCTTCTTGCAAAGCTCTTGTCCACTTTTGTTTCTCACTCATTTACTCTGTATCAACTTCCATCCATCCTTTGCTGAATTATAAAATGCACTTGATTCTCAGGATTGCAGCTTTTTTCTGTAAACTCTATAAAAAATTTTCTTGATGTAATATTATCATTAATTTCTTGTGCAATCAATGGATCATTTTTCCTGCCATGTCTTTATGCCTCAAGGGAATGTATAGTTATTGCAGATCCTTGGATTATTTTTAAATGCTAACCATAGCACGATGACTGCTGTAACCTTTGGGAAAGAACATTTAATCTACCAGCAGGCTGTCCCTGACGTCTCTGTTATTTCCTTTTGTTGAGATTGAGAATCCAGGTTTCAAACTGAACTCAATCAGGTTTATCATCACTGAGTTATGGCATGAAATTCATTGTTTAGTGGCAGCAGTACAGTGCAAAGACCTAAAATTTGTATAAATTACAAAATAAATAGTGGAGAAAAAAAAACAAAATAGTGTTCATGGATTTATGGACCATTCAGAAATCTGATGGCAGAGGGGAAGAAGCTGTTCCTAAATCGCTGAGTGTGGGTCTTCAGGCTCCTGTACCACCTCCCTGATGGTAGTAATGAGAAGAGGGTGTTCACCATTTCCCAAATGGTGAAGGTCCTCAGTGATGGATGCCACCTTGAGGCACTCTCTCTTGAAGATGTCCTCAATGGAAGGGAGAGTTGTGCCTGTAATGGAGCTGACTGAGTCTACAACCCTCTGCAGCCTCTTGTGACCCTGTGCATTGGAGCCTCCATATCAGGCTGTGGTGCAACAAGTCAGAATGCTCTCCACTATACACTTAGAAAATTGCAGGAGTCTTTGGTAACATACCAAATCTCCTCAAACTCCTAATGAAGTAGAGCAACTGGTGTGCTGCCTTTGTGATTGCATCAATGTGTCGGGCCCAGGACAGATCCCCTGAGGCATTTATGCCCAGGAACTTGAAGCTGTTCACTCTTTCTACCGCTGACCTCTCGGTGAGGACTGGTGTGCTCTCCCACCTTCCCCTTCCTGGTGCACAATCAATTCTTTGGTCTTGCTGATGTTGAGTGTGAGGTTGTTGTTGTGACACCACTCAACTACCCAATCTGTCCCACTTCTGTACACTGCATCATCGCCATCTGAGATTCCACCAACATCAGTAGTGTCATCAGTGAATTTATAGATGGCATTCGAGCTGTACATCATTATTTGAACTTAATGAAACTTCTAACATATTGCGGTCACTTCTTTCTAGCAGACCCTTTACAAGATTATTATTTAATACCATTTGTGTTGTACAATATCAAATCTAAATTGGCCTGCTCGCCAGTTGCTTCAATGTACTGATGTAGAAAGTCATCCTGTTTGCATTCTAGAAATTCATCCTTTACATTGCTGCTACCAGTTTAATTTGCCTTGTCCATATATAAAGTCCCTCCCAATTTCTTCATTACCTCTGTTACATGTACCTCTAATTTTCTTATTTGTATCATACCCTGCATCACAACTACCATTTGGAGGCCAATAAACAACTCCTACCAATGTTTTTTGTCCCTGCTGCTTCTTGGCTCCAAGTCAACTCTCTTCTAATTTTATACTATGATTTGCAAGCCAGGTTCCTTTTTAGACCAGGTTCCTTTTAGGACTAGTTTGATCCCTTACTAACAGTAATTTTCCTTTTGCCTGCCCTTCCTACATTCTAACAGCTAGGAATATTTAGTTCCCATGTATGTTCGCTCAATACCCATATTTCTTCAGTGAGAAGGCGACCTTTTATAACTGTGTGCATCATTAATTTATCCACCCTATTTGTAGGGATGCATTTCCTTTAAATTTGGTCTTTTAACATTTGTCTGTGCTCTGACCTCATCTGTTTAACTTTGCTGCTTTTTTATTTTGCCTCTAACATTTCTAAGTTTCTCTTCCAGCTTTATTTCTCGCCCCACTGTTTCTCCTGTCAGGTTCCCAACCGTCTGTCAAGCTGCTTTAAACCCTTCTGAGAAGCACTAGCAAAACCCACCACAAGGATCTTGGTCCCAGTTCTGCTGAAGTGTAACCCATGTGAATTGTACAGACTCTACCTGCCCAAAAGTGGACCCATTATCTCTGAAATCTAAAGCCCTCCCTCCTGCATAGTCTCTCTAGCCACACCTTCATTTGCTGTACCCTTCTATTTCTGTACTTGTCAGCATAGAGCACTGCGAATAATCCTGAGATTATATTGAGATTACCTAGAGGTCCTGCTTTTTAATCTGTTTCCTACCTCCCTATAATCTATTTATATTATGTTGTGGCGACTTACCTTTCACGAACCGGCTCCCAGGATCGCGAGCGTCGTCGGAGGCCCCGACACAAGATGGCACTGGGCACTCCTTTGTTGGGCTAGTGGAGCCCGTGTGTGGGAAGGTCACGTGACCTGCACATGTCAGCACGGGAACTGTGTTTATTAAAGGGGCAGCGCACCCCAGTCGTTCATTCGACTCTTGGACTCCAAACGAGTGTCTCGTGTCTTTATTCAGTGTAGCTAGCCGCTACAGGACTACATTTGATGACATTGCCAGTGGCATTCACATTCTGTGAATTAAAAACAGCACAGGTTCCAAGACAGTACCTCATCCAAAAAACAAATTAACAGCACGATAACATCATCCTTCATTTATATCCCACCCATGAAGAAGAAATCTGTTGTTGAATTCTTTTGAGCTGCATGAGATAACAGTACAGAAACTTGGACAATGAAGTAACTTCTAAGGAGCCTTAAAGGAAAGGTGGGGGGGAGAAATTTACACTGAGAATTTCAGATCTTAGGGTTTGCATAGATGAATCAAGAAGCTAGAATTAAAGGACTGCAGATATCCTGGAGGGTTATAGGGCTGGAAGAGTTTACAGAAGAAGAATGAGACCATGATAGAATTTTAAAAACAATACAAGAATTTTAAAATCCAAGTGTTGCTTAACCAAGAATTTGTGTGGATCAACAAGCACAGGGAGTGACAGTGAGAGTTAGGACATACAGTAGATAGCAGAATTTTGAATTATGTCAGTTTTATACAGAGTAGAATGAGAAAGGCCAATTCAGAATTGATTGGAAAATGGTAAGAAATGTAAAAATGACAAAGGCTGAAATGAAGGCTTCAGCAGCCAGTGAATCGAGGCAAGGATCAACTCCCAACATTACGAGATGGGAACAGAATTACAAAACCTGACAGGCTGAAAGGTGACACCAAGGGTCAACCCAAACATCACAGACACAGCAGTGAGGCATCCTTGTGAAGTATTGGCACTTCACATATAAATATTGCACATACAAGTGTCAGCAATGGAACAAGCAGTACTTGTGATTAAAAGAAGTTAAACTGGCAGTTGGATCAGAAGCTAATTTGTGACCAAAGGAAAAGGCCATTCGTACTTGGTCATAGCTTTTTGAAGAAGAGGAGAGAAATGGAAGGGTGGAGAGGTTTGGGAGGTTGCAGAGCTGAGGGCCTTGGCTGCTGAAGGCTCAGCTCATCAATACTAAAATGGGGAAGATGCAGGAGTCAGAAGTAGGGTAAATCAGATATCTCAAAGAGGGTATGCGGAGGGTATCATGGGGAAATGGGCCTTGGAGGAACATGAGAAGTTTAAAATCAAGCATGGGGTCTGGTCAGTGAGCAAGTTCAGGGATGACAGGTGCACAGAGTTCAGTGGAAGCATGGACAACAAGTGTCTCGATGTGCTTGTTGCTCAGACCCTTGCTTGAGGTGCCCCCACTCGACATTCTGCTTGGACACACTGCTTGGTCTAAGTGCAGGGTTGGTGGCGCCTGCTCTGTGGTCTACCGCCAAAGCCAGTGCACCCACTCGTCCTGGCTGTATGGTATCCATCAAGAGAAGCACCCTCCCTAAGTGACATTTATTGTGAAGTAAAAAGATGTATGGGTAGGTTAACATGAGTTTAAAATGGGCAGCGCGGACTCGTTGGGCCGTAAGGGCCTGTTGCCACACTGTAAATAAAATATATTAAAAAAAATGTATTTTATCTTTCACTTCATCGGCAAACTATTACACTTCGACTTTTGTTCAATTCCTTATTCACTCAGTGTAGCTACAGGGTAACAATCCCTCAGTCCATTGAGTCTTTGAGTTGGTTGAAAGAAATAAGTATAAAGGAGGAAAAATTCTTCAGTGCTACTGGAACAAGTTAACTCAGAAATTTCTTTTACTGTCTTCCTCTCCCTTTGAACAAGCTGTTGCTTATATTCCAATATTTGGTTCTGTTTTGGTCAACCTATGGGCCTCTTTCTGCTCTTTATTATTGTAGGTGTAATCCAAGTGGTTGCTTTTCCAGTTTAACTATATTTAGATTTCAATAGATAATCTATTAAAGGGTGCAGGATGATAAGCTGTTGGCATGACACTCAGGAATACATCTGTCTGGGTGCAGTACATAAATAAAATTTAGGCTGAACCTGTTTTCCAAACTTTGCAGCCTTTCACCTCTGGGTGTGAAAGATAAAATTCTTCAGTGGCAGGATGCCCTTGGCAAACACAGAAACATGGAAAATACAGCACAGGCCCAGGCCCCAAGGCCCACCATGTCTGCGCTGACCATGATGCCAAATTAAACTATTCCCATCTGCCTGCACCTGGTCCATATCCCTCTATTCCTTGCCTGTTGATGTGTCTGTCTAAATGCCTCTTAAACATTTGCTTCTTCCACCTCCCCTGGTAGCACTTTCCAGACACTTATTCTCTCTGTAAAAGACTCACCTTGCAAATCTCTTCTAAACTTTCCCCTGCTCGCATTTAACTTACACCCTCTTGTATTTGCCATTTCCACTATCTACCTTATCTATGCCTCTCATAATTTTATATATTTGTGTCAGGTGCACCCCAGCCTCCTAGTGCTCTAGAGAACACAATCCAAGTTTATCCAACCTCTCCTTGCAGCTAATATATTCCAATCCAGGTAATAACCTAGTGAACTTTTTATGCATCCTCACCAAAGCCAGTCCTGGCAATTTTTGAACCATCCCTCTGTGATAGCAACAATAATATATTTCCACATTCTATGCGGACTCTTTGCCTTGCATTCCTCTCATGTCCCTCATCACTCCCATGACTGCTCTGCCTATTGGACTTAGTTTCTTTTCTATACGTGACTGTACCTACCCCCCACCCAGCTGTACGTTTACTCTGTACCCCATTCCCCTGGAACTGTGAGGTCAGTGATCATAGAATTGTACAGTATAGAAATGGACCCTTCACGCACTTTGCCCATATGGACTGTGATGTCTATAATCCAATTGCCCGCAATAGGCCCATATCACTCTGGACCATTCCTATCCAGGTACCTTCCAAATGCCTTTTTCAACGTTCTAGTTATATCTGCCTCTCCCACTCCCTCTGGCAGCTCAACCCAGGTAACCGCCACCCTCTGTGAAAAACTTACCAATCATACCAGGATAGCTTGTGTACATGCCTGTTGTGATAGCTCTGAACACATCCAACCTAGTTTTAGTTGACATAATTTACTCTGACAGCTTTGCCAAATCATTGCAGCTGCGCTCTCTCTCTCTCCTCCAGGCAATGCTCCGTGATGAGGTGCTGTGACCTTTTTGCATATGGAAGCAGCTCACCAGAATGGTGGTGATATGCAGGGACCTGTGGGTGAGTGTAGAAAATGTTTTTTATTCCCATTCCTTTGGCATGATGAGAAAGTGCAAAAGGTTTATACTTTCTGAACATAGCTCACAAGCCTTTCAGCTGTCTTTACTAAAAGAGAGTGCTTGTGGGTGAAAGCCTTTTTGGACCTTTGTAGGGACAAAAGCCAGAAATAATTTCCTAATGAATGTCAGTACAAAACAACTCTATCACTGCATCATATGCTTGATAAAGAAATGAGGGGTGGACTGGTAGAGGCTTTTGAAGTAGCAAAGATTTTAATAGAGTTGACACAGTGCAAATGTGTGAACTTGTGGGGAAGAGCATAACCAGAGGTTGTCAGTATAAGATATTCACCAAGAAATCCAACAGGTAATTCAGAAGAAACTCCCTTCACCCAAAGCTTGCTTCCACTAGTTGGGTTGAAGTGAATGAGACAGTTGCATTGTCTGGGCAGGAAGATGAGAGAGAAGGGAACAGACGGTCACACTGATAGATTGAGCTGAGAAAAGATGGGAAGAGGTTCAAGTGGAACATAAACACCAGTGTGAACTGTTCAGATTTGTAGCCTGTTCCATGCCGTGCAAAGGACTTGACAAACACTCCTTGCACACCCGGTTGATCCTGCTTGTCTGTCTGTGATTGTGTTTGGTTATGGATCATGACATCATAGAAATGTACACACAGAAGCTGGCCCTTGCCCATGTCAATTGTGATGTCTGTCAGTGCTAATTTCATTTGCCTGCATTAGGTCTGTACGTCTCGACTCCCTTCAAATCCAAGTATCTGCCCAAGTGCCTTTTAAATCTTGTAATAGTATCTGCCTCCACTACCTCCTCTGGCAGCTCATTCCAAATATTCACCACAGGTTGAGCAAGTTGAAAGAATTCTAAGTGTGCCCCTCCCTGTTAACCACTTCTTGTCCTGTTTCCAAGGCACGATTCAAAATGAGGCAACCTATAGATGCTGTCACTGACTGCCCTGGAAGTGTTAAAGTGGTACAGAACAGGAACAGGCCCTTTGGCCCACAATGTTGTACCAAACTAATTAAGCCAATGACACCTAATTCCTTCTGCTTGCACTTGGTCCAAAGCCCTCCATCCTCTACATATTTATGTACCTATCTAAGAGCATCTTAAATGCCTGTATCATATCTGCCTCCACTACCATCCTTGGCAGCACATTCCAGGCACCCACCATTCTCTGTGTAAAAAAAAAACTTGCCCCATACATCTCCTCTGAACTTTCTCCCTCTCACCTTAAATGCATGCCCTCCAGTATTAGACGTTTCAACCCTGGTAAAAAGATACTGGCTGTCTTCTCTTATCTATGCCTCTCATAATTCCACAAAGCTCCATCAGGTCTCTCCTCAGCCTCCACTGCTCCAGAGAAGACAACCATAGTTTATCCAACTTCTCATAGCACACATGCCCTCTAATTGAGGCAGCATCCTGGTAAACCCCCTGCACCCTCTCCAAAGCCTCCACATCCTCCCTATAATGGGGCCACCAGAATCAAATGCAATACTCCAGATGCAGCTCAAGTAGAGCCCTATAAAACCACAACATAACCTCCCAACTCCAGAACTCAATGCCTTGACCAATAAAGGCAAGCATGCGATACGCCTTCCCCACCACCCTATCAACCCATTGCCATGAACTGTGTACTTTCCCTCCACACATGATCTCCCAAAATACCCGGACCAAACTCCATCTGCCATTTCCCCACCTATATTTGAAGGAAGAAGTATTGGGTGGTATACACATGCATGCCAATTTCAGAATTAGTTTCCACTTTTCCTTATTCCCAACTAAAAATCTGCATGGAAACCGAATTTTCCTGTTAGAATCACTTGAAACTGTCATTGATCGTCATCCCACAAGCAATGCAATCCTCCAGAGCAGGAACTGTGATAATGGCCAGAGGAAGCACACTCCAAACCTGCATCCCAACAGATGCATGCAAAGTATGTTGCTGGGTTCAGCATGAAAGTATAGCTCATCTGCCAGTTAATCATCATACTCAGTGGGTACTGGAACTGAGACTGGTTACCATCGTTTTGGTACAGCATTGCACAGTAAGCTAAGCTTAGCCATAATGTTCACATTTCTGTTTTCTTAAAGCTTCTTCAGCACTTCTTACATTGCAAGTTTCCATTTTTTTCCTTCTTATCCTTGTTTTAAATGTATCTTAATGTTGTTTATTATTAAGTTTTCAAAAAATAGGATTCCTATTCAGCAGGGTGAAGTTTATTTGCTTTCCCTGAGCATCATGTGCTAACAGTTCAGCTCCAGTTCAATTTTGCCTTGACATCCTGAAGTGTTTCTCCCTGCTTTGCTTAAGACTATATTTTACCATTGTCTGCTTCTTCAGGCATGTCATAGTCTGCTCTCAAATGTGGCAAAAATAAATCATCATTCCCTTTGCAAAAGGTAAACAATAGATGTTACTGCCTCTCTGAAATAATTTGGAATGGTTGAGCACCTTTTCATTATAGCAGTGCTTAGACCTTTTTGTTCTGAATTTCTGACCACCCTCGCTGTCTCCCTCTTCCAAGTTGTTTGCTTTTTATTCTATTCCTTTCAACTCATCATCATGTACTTTATTTCAGTTCTTCCGCTCTTCAGGCCACACTCCTTGCACTTCCCCCTTCCCCCCTTCATCCAATTCTGATGATTCCAGCAACAAGGAACCACATTGTTTCACCTTGCAGCAAATTCACTATCCATGCCCTCTTCTTCCTGAGATTCCTTAGTTAAAAGAGCCTTTGACCACTTCTTTGTTTGGGTTGCAGTGCCCCTTACACCAGGGCCGATCAGGTCTATCTAAAGGGAAATTTGCTATTACTCTCTTGACAATGTAATATCTTGCTGGTTGCAAGTGGATAATTTATAACTGACATAATTAACCTCAGTGCAACCTCCCATTTAAGAGAATACAGAATTGGTGAGGATCTTCTGAAAGAAAACTTGCATTGTTTAATGGATGGATAGATGATTACAAATGAAGGAATCCAGCTGGTAAAAAGCAGAACAGGAATTGGTGGGGAACTGAACTACATCGCTTACTTTTCTTTCATTTTAGGTTGAATGTGCTCTGATGCAGTAAGGTTCGCTTAGGTTGTGTGGATATTGACAGACTATTGTCCAAGCAAGTGAAGTCCAGAATAGTCAAGAGAAATTTGGTTAAACTTTGCGTGGACTTATGCAAATTTTACCTGCTGCTTGAAACTATTTATATTTCCTCTTTTATTCCTTTCCTTTTCAAATGCTTTCCTCTTTGACCATTTTGTTGCCCGTGAAATTAATGTAAAAAATTATATATCTGTTTTTGAAAGAGTTCTGGTCAGTATTTATCCCTCCACCAACATTCATGCACATGAATGATCTGTTCGTCAAGCATTGCTTTTTGTGGAAACTTTTCACATTAGCACCTTATCAGGACAACTTGGCAGTGAAAGCCATATCCTACAAAAGCTTGCTGTATATACCAAGCTCTTTGTAAAGGTCACAGTTCATTTGTAAGGGTCACACTTCCTTAATTTGCTTTGTTCAGATGGTACTCTTTTCAGAACCAGGGTCACAATACAAGGGAAATTTCTTCACTGATATTTTTAGCAAATGTGCAAAACATATTCCCTGTTCATAGTAAAGAGCTTCTTAAAAGTAGTTCTAAAGATGCACATTTAAATTTTATATCTGTTGGTTCTTCCCAATACAGCAAAACGTTGATAATCTGGCATATGATCATTCAGAAGTCTTGTTGATTTGGTCATTAGTCCAGAATGTGAGTTGTAAAAAGGGTGTACAGCCAGAGCCAGGGGTCAGGAGAGTGGCTGGGGCCAAGATGTGTGGCCGGAGCTGAGGTTGGGACCTAGAACTACCAGGGCTCAGGAATGTGAGTAGGTTTGCAGCCAGAGCTGGGGTTTTATGCATTTCCTGCTCGCTTCAAACTCAGCCGGTTCACTGGACATTTTATTATGTTGCTGCATAACAGGTAAGAAAAGTGAAGTGGAAGTGTGTTTGGTATCAGTAGGAGTAACGTCCAATTATCCGGAAAAACTGCTACTCCAGCACCAAAGTTCCAAAGGTGCTGGATTATCAGAGTTTTAGTGTATTTCTGTTCAAAAAACAAGTAACAGAATAGAGGCAAACCAAACATCTTTTGTTGGTGGCAAACAATGCTCAACTAATGGTAGACTAATATAACAGTGTATCAAATGTAACAATACAACGTACACGTAGATCTTAAAGGCATCTTCCTTAAAAAACAACTAATCCATATTAACATGAATTTTCTGCATATATTAAACTAGCCTATCAATTAACTACTTAAATAAGATATAAAATTATACAAATAATGAGTTATTTACAAGGCACACATACAGACCATAATGAACTATAAAGTTAGCTAAATACAAATTTACTGATTTTATAATCCTCTCAACAACAATATAACTGAAATGTAACAAATCAACAATATGTCCCCCAATACTGGTAAACCCAGTGAATGACAGTTCTCAGATCTTTCTATTCACCAGGAGATGTTAATGCATTTAGATGATCTGTATGCCCTTAGCTTTGCTGTTATGTTGACAGCAAATTCTGACTTAAGTAATGCTCCTTTGATACCTTCCAGTTCCTTGTAGACTTGATTTATGCTGGATACCTCCCTGGATTATGTAGCTTGCTTTCACAATAGGCAGTACGCAAACCAGCTGAAGCATATTCAGCTGATTTTGGTACTTTTTAGAGAATTTGGAAAATAAACTCGTACAATGGATTGATATCTCTTGTGAAGAAACCTTTGGTCAAACTTCTTAAAAGATAATTCTTGGGTTATGGTCATTGGTAAAAAGGTGAGAACTTATTGCCAGCAGCAGAGTGACAATATATGTTTTGCTTGGTGCATAGTAATTGGCAATTGGTTTATTATTGTCACATGTACTGAGATACAGTGAAAAACTTTGTTTTGCATGTATAGCATTGTGTTTCACAGGGGCTTTATCAACATTGAGCCATATAAGGTGATATTGGTTTAGAAAATCAGAGTTTGGTTAAAGAATTGGAATTGGTTTATTATTGTCACTTGTACCAAGGTACAGTGAAAAACTTGTCTTGCATATTG
>JARFYF010000074.1:62947791-62960237 GCA_030265395.1 Rhina ancylostomus | reverse complement strand
GTAGTCAAGAAACAATAGTCTAACGTAGGTGCCTTTACTGTCCAGATGTTCCAGAGATGAGTGTAGAACCAGGGAGATGGCATCCACTGTAGACCTGTTCCAGCAGTAGGTGAATTGCAGTGGGTTGAGGTTGTCTGGGAGGCTGGAGTTAATGTGTGCCATGACCAGCCTCTTGAAGCACTTCATGATGGTGGATGTCAAAGGAATGAATTCATTGGGATGGCAAGTTGAGAAAGCTGTTTAAAAGGGATCCCTGGAGTTATAAACATAAAAGCAACAAAGTTGCACTAAATTTTTCTAAAACACTCCTGCATTATTATGGTGGCCAAATTCACCATTACACTTTATGAGGGATATCTTAAGTGATGGTACAGAAGAGATTTATTAGGATGGAAAATAGATGAGATTCTTTTACACAAAGGGGCTAGAGAAACTGAGAGTGTTTACTGTAGACCAAAAAGGTTAAGAGAAATTTGAAAATTTGTTCAAAACAGAGAGGTTTTTGACAAAGGAAGGAAGGATAAATGTTTTCAGTGGCACTGGAGGAAGCTGATTTAATACAAGACGAAAGAAATGGAGGTGACATCATAAAGATTTATCTTGTGAGTTGTAACAATCTGGAATTTACAGCCCAAAACGGTGGTGGAAATAGATTCAGTAATATCCTTCAAAAAATTGAATAAGTATTTGAAGGGACAATTTTGTAGACTAAAGAGAAAAAAGAAGTGTGATTAATTTTGTGGCTTCTTCCCAAGAGCCAGCATAAGCAGGGTGGTCAAATGGATCATCCAGGCGTTCAGATGAAAGGTCATTGACCTGAAGCATTAATCTGTTTCTCTTTCCACAAATGCTGCCTCATCTGTTTAATTGTTCCAATATTTTTTGTTCTTATACAGCAGAGAAGGAGTTTTAATAAAATATTTGTAGATGTAAGAAACCTGCATCTGAAATTTCTCAAGTGTTAAGTCCCTTATTTTCTTTATCCTATTATCCTACAGTTAACTCTCTAACTTAATAATGGGAGCCAATAATTCTTTGTGCCTTAGCCACTAATCCTGGAAGTAGACTATTCCACAGCCTCATGCATCACAGAGAAGTTTTCCATTTTCTCTTTTATATTCCTTACATTTATTCTTGTATCCACAGCACCTTATTCGAGCTTCCTTATCTACAGCATCTTATGTCGATACATCCTCGTATAATACTAAGCGCTCATCACGCCACTTCAGAATGTTTCCTGCACTTGTTCTTTGCGTTTCATCATACCGGGCAGCATCCTAATGAATTTGTATTGTTTTCTTATGGAAAACCTCAATAATAACAATAGTTTTACTGACTGATGGCTTCTTTAACTTTACATATATATGAAAGGATAAAGAATGGTGTATTTTTTTAACTTAGTAATAATTTCAAAGTAAATATCTATTACAATTGCTTTAGAAACTGCATTAGGCTGTGCTTTTTCCAAATTAAACTTGCATAATGACATGCTTGGTTTCACTTCATTTCAAATGCATTGTGCCCAAGCATTCTGTTTCCTCTTTAAAAGACTCTTGTTTGTAAATATAGGAACAGAAGCAGGCATTCAGTTCCCCCCAAGACTGTTCAAGCAGATTGTGGCTGATGTGCAACTCCACCTTTCAAAAGTCACTTCCTTGCTTTTGGTATTGCTGCCCAATGCCAGCATTTATTGGCTATGCTTTTGACTTGATCAGGTGGTGGTGTGCCTTCTCCTTGAACTACCAGTACTAGTTTGTGTCAACTTGATACAACTAGGTTTCTTACTAGGCCACTTTAGAGGGAAGGTAGGAGGCACTGAGTCAAGAGTCACATGTAGACTAAACTGAGACAAGAATACCAGATCTCTTTCTCTAAAGGACATGAGTAACCAGTTAGATATTTACAATCATCCAACAGCTTGATGCTCACATCATTATCAGGTTTTTATCTGCAGATAAAATGAATTTCAAATTCTCAAACCAGAATTATGGAATTATTTAGCTGCATGGCAGCCACTTTTCTTGATAAGTTTTCCGCACAAAGTTTGCTAATCTAAATCTTGGAAGCTCCAATGGTCATAGCATTCACACCTTTTTGAAAATTCTAAAAGTGGGGAGATAAAAATCTGACTTCAGCCACTTGTGCAAAATTAACATGTGCAGAAGTAGCTGCAACTTGAACTTGGGTCATTAAAGCTGTGAGACAGTTGCAACACCAGCATCCCTATTCATCCTCCAAAGATCTTCAAGGCACATAGCATCCAGGACAACAGTCAGACTGGAGTTCACTTCAACATTTCATATCAAGGACTACACCTCCAGCAATTTGACAGCAGGAGATTGAGGAACCTTAACTAAAATTTTAACCTAAATAAGGCTCATAGCCATAAAATAGATATTGGAGCAAGATACTTAGCTAAGATGAAGTGGTTCTTTCATAAGAAAATAGAAATAGAGATTTTCTTTCTGATTGCATTTGGAATGTTTGAGAAGTTCTCTGCAAATGTAAGTTAAGAAACTGTCTAAATAAATCATGTTTTCCATGTATAACACTACCTGGTCAGTTACTGAACATGATGTTGCCAAATGAGTTCTAGGACTCAGAAATTTGATTATTATTAAATATTTTGCAGGCAATTTCAACTCCTGTGAGTAAACAGGTTTGAGATTTGGCAGGGGGGCTTAATGCATAAAATTAACACCGTGCTGGGAACCTGACCCCTTCTGGAAAGGCATGTTGGCAAACTTTAATATGATAATTGCTCATTAAGATTGATCTTAGCAGCAAATTTAAACTTAAGATGCACAGATTTCTTAGGCTTCCTAGAACTTACCAGTAAAACTATGGCAAAACCTAATGGCATTGGACAGGGCTAAAGAACTGACAAGTAAATCTGGCAACAAACTCTATAGACACAGCTGTTTCCTTATGTCTCTGTGAAGGCACTCACATCACTCTGGCAGGTGTGAGACCAAGAGGATCACAAGAGCCTTAAGAACAGCAGAAGGCTGTTCTTCAACTACCTGAAGCTCAGAAAGGAGAAGATGTGAGCTGCAGTTCTCAGGGGACCACATTCTGTTTTCGGTTTTCATAACATCTCCAATTTCAGTTTTCAAGCATGTCCAAGGACAGTCTGGGTATTACTGCCTGTGGTGGCAGTTCTTTGCAGCATTTAGAGCAAGACCTACTGCCTAATGGAGTTCATGGACAAGCTCTACAGAAAATGTCCACCCAACTCAATTTCAACTCTCTCAGGGATCCTTAACACCTCATAAATGTATGAGTTAGGCAAGTCAGAGATGCCTTGAAAACAAGGCAGTGAACTACAATAACTTCAACACTAACAAGGCTAGTTAGAATCAGTGGGCATTTGGGTGTGACGTTGACTTGCTTGCCATGTGCAGAGTGCAACAGACAGCATGCACTTTGCTCTCAAGATGCTCCTGGATCACGCAGGGAGTTTCATTAAGCAAAGGAACTTCTGGAGCAAATTCCAAGGAATGGGGTGATTGCCCTCCAACAATGACATGTACCCTTATGAAGGGTATTAGTCCAACCACTGGAATATTTTCCTCTTGGTATCTATTGACCAGTTTTATTAGGGTTCTCCAATGCCACTGTCAGTCAAGTGCGTTGTTGATGGCTCTCACTTCATCTGTGGGATTCAGCACTTTCATCCAAATTTAGATCAAGGCTGTGATGAAGTCTGCAACTGACTGATCCTGTGACACCCAAACTGAGCTTTGATGAACAATTTATTGGTGAGTGTCATTTGTTAGCACCGTTGATGATATCTTTCCTTATGTTACTGATTAGAGTGGTCTGATTGGGCAGTAATTAACTGGATTGGATGTGCCCTTTTTTTTGTGAATAGGACTTACCTGGGCAATTTTCTACAATGCCAGTATGGTAATTGTACTGGAACAGGTTGGCTAGAGGTGTGCCTACTTCTGGACTACAAGTCTTCTGTACTGTAGTTGGGATACTTCCAATTCAATAAAGTCAAGTTTGATAAGGTCTTATATACACTTGCTGGATTACTACATTTGATATTCCTTGCAGATGATCACTATGATTCATGGACAAGGAACATCACTTTAGCCTGTAACATTACACTTATACTCAAGATAAATTCTACCAATCTCACTCACAGCTGACATGTAGTCCAGGTGGGTGTGCATTGAACAGCTGGATGACATAAATTCAGGTTACCACAGTGTTATGAAATCTCCATCTTCCCGACTGCTAAAGTCATGCAATCCAGCATGCTTACTATCTCCAAGAACACCTCCTCATAAGAGGAACCCCCAGGTAAATTAATCACCCACCTGGATATGGGAGTGATGGACGTGGACAAGTGGGGGTTTTGACATAAGTTTGGAAATCTGAAGAATGGCATAAAGGAAGGAAGAGGACGTAATGCAATATTCTTCCATCAGAAAGGAGGATAATTGCCCTGCAAGTCTTTACAGCCACATTGTCAAACCTTTGGGCTACCTTCTTATACATACTGTCCATTCTGTAAACAACCCCAAAGAATATCAAATGTAATGCTTGCAATGTCTTTAAAATGTGGATCTGAAACTGAGTTATGCATGTCATCAGTATGTCCACTCACCTAAATGGTTAAGAAACCTAAATGATATGTTAATACCAAGCTGAAGTTGAAGTGGCTATTACAAATGTGGTATAACATTCTTAGACTTCTCACCACTGGTGAACCTCCTCCCACAACTATTCCTCTTGTTACCATTGTATTAGGAAGTTTAAACTTCCCACTGTGTTCAGTTCACATCAGCATTATTCCACAACAGATGCAGCACATATCTGCACAGCACAAAGACATGACTGGCTCAAGGAATTGTGTTAGAAATTCATTTCTGCCACATATTCTGCTTGGTTCAGTTGTCCCACAACCAAATTGAGCATCCTGATACTTTGAAGTTGAGTTATAGATGGCTCCATATCTATTTGTAAGGCAGCAAGAACACTGGAATAAGAATAAAGCCATCTTTCTTTCCACACTGGAGATCCATCTTCTGCACATCAATTCTTTGAATATTATTGAAGGTGGACTAAGTTAACTGGTTGGTTTCTCTGACCCAAAGGCTGCCTGTCACTCAACTTCTAGTTGCAACCATAATGTATGCCATTGCCGGCAACCAATGAGGCCGCAGAACATCTGACTTAGTGTAGCAAGCTGACCCCATGGCATGCAGAGTAGATGTTATTGACCCTCACATGCTTTGATGATATCAGCATTGAAGTGACACACCTCCAAAGCTTATTTTTCAATTTTCAACAGACTTGTAAAGTTACTTCTTTCCAATTTTATAACTGGAATGATTTAAATGGCATATTGCTAGATGCAACTTAATCAACAATCCCTCTGAATAAAAACATACACTATACAGTGCATTGCGCCGATGTAAAATTTTTAGTGGGAATACATTTAAAAAATGTACAATTCCTTAGGAAGAATCACATTCAACAACTAACACATTAATAGGACATGAAGAAGGAGGAGTCAGAATGAAAGTGTATGGTGTATTAAAAGTGAAATGCATCTATAAATTGGACGATGCCACTTCTTTTGCACTATTTATTTATATTTGTAACTTATAGTAATTTTTATGCCTTTATGTCTTGCACTGTACAGTTGCTGCAAAACAACAAATTTCATGACATATGTCACTGATAATAAACCTGATTCTGATTTTGTATGGTTGCAGGATATCTAGAAGTAAGGTTAGATATGGCTCATGATCTTCCAGCACTGCAGCTTTCAGCCATCCACCTCGTGCAGAGGCTCAATATATCCATGAACTTTATTAAATGACATCAGAATAATAACTTACAATGAGTGGCTCCAAGGAAAATGTAAACTATTCTAATCATAAAATTGGACAAAAGAGGCAAACATTAATTAACTACATACAAATATTGCATAATTTGACTGTTGCTGATTTGAAAGTTTTCATCATAAATTTATCTGCAGTTAGCTTTTTTATAGGGTAAGGTATGACTAATAATTAATGAATTAACCTTTACAATTTACTTTGAGACTTGGCCAGAATGAGCGTAAGAATGATTTTTAACAATGTAACCAACTAAGCACTAGGAAATAAGACACAATGAGAAATTACACAGAGAAAATAATATTGTCAACTGCTATAGATTCATAAAGACTTCCCACGCCCTAGAAAGGAAAAAAAATGAATCTTGAATCATGGTAAAAATTCTTATTTATGTTAACTATGTCCTCAGCTCAAATACCTTGCTAAATAACTACCGACCACACAAAATCGTTTGGAACTACCAAATGACAACAAGGAAGCACCTCCAAACAACAAAGTACTTAAGTTTGTTGAAACTGCATTAAGCCATATTTTTTGCTCCTGACTTGGATCCATGATACAACAAAATGCACTAACGTAATGAAGCTCATTAGGATGTTCCTTATCTTTGTGAAGAAGTGCAATGCTTATATAGTGTTGATGGGTCTACACATTGTAGCCAGAATCAGTCAGATGACAATTAGCATCTTCTCAACAGATTCAATGGCTAATAGATCTTTCTCATACAATACTAGCCTAATGACAGCATTGGCAAGGTTTATAAATCAAAATGGTCAGTAATATAGAAGAAAAATATATTTTTCATAATTGTGTAAATAATAGAAACAGGTGTTTTGGAAAGATTAGAGGAACAATAGAAATCTGGTAAGTAATTGGAAAATGAGATCTTTGTTGGGGTGTTTACAAAGTCGGGGACAGCAGGAATTCCCACCGCATCCCCAACAGTCACCTAAAATATATATACCTTTCACACAAGATTATGAGTGAATGGGTGTAAGAATGTTCATACACTCCCCCCAAATGCTGGCAAGTCTAATTTCTGTGCATGTCTTAAACTTTGAAGTAATTACAAAACTGTTTACAAATAAAGAGCTAAATGCTGCCCCAAAGACTGGAAATCCTGGAAGACATACATGCTTCCAGAATATTAACCTCTATATCTCATTCATAAATCTATTGCAAATTTAATTGCAAATCTTATTTTTGCAGTGAAAAATGCCATTAGCTTGATGCTTGGGAAAATGAATGTTGGAAGTCTAATGACACCCGAACACTTAAATTCAATCACACACTCAAAACTTATTTTTAAAATGACTACTTCATGATAAGTGCACTGTGAAATGTTAATATTAGATTCTATAAGACATTTGGACCTCCTTACCCAACAGGCAGAATTGAAACGATGCAGAAAGAAATGTTAAAAGTTCTCAGTTTGGTCAGTTTCTCAATATCAGGAGAAATCTCTGTAATTGGATTGTCTCTCAAATTCAGCATTTCGAGGCAGGAGAATTGATAAATCTTGAGGAAGAAAGAGACAAGATGAAGACATATTGCACATCCTTAAAATGTTCTGAAGTTCAACAATAGTTTCTGTCAACACTTGGTAATAATCAAGATATGAAGTAAGCCAAGAAAGAGAAATCTAATAGATGTTGGGAATATGTCTGAAGAACATAGATTATTAGAATGAGATGCTAAAAATTGAAAAACTCAATATAAAGATCAGAAGAGCAAATAGAGAACACATCACAAAAAGATTATGGCCAAACATTTCCTCTTTCCAGGCTTGATAAGTTTCGCTTCACAATGTACATACTGCTTTATTTTTGTTTTTCTTACACTGCCAAAGCAAAGCTCAGCAAAATTTAAAGCAATGAAAGGCTTACCTCATCATGATGAAGATAGCAAAATAATCATTCACAAACAGAAACTTTCCACTCCTGACCAAGTGTTCTCTTGGAGAACTACATGATTTAAAGCAACTTCATAGGGTGCATGTAACAAATTCTGTGAAGCCTAAAATCATCCCAATAAGTACAATTTTTTACTGCTTAAATAGCTTGCATATCTTATAATTTCTAATGGATCAAAAATATTTTATTTCAGCTTTTACAAGCAAAATAATTGGAAAGCTACACCAAATTTGTATTATTGTTAAAGAAATGAAAAATCAAGTTCACTTAAGTCTTATGTAGCTTTATTTTTGTTTCCATTTTTATTCTTTGAAAAAGACTTGGTATATCAAGTAACATAGCAATACGAAAGATTGACCACACCATAAGGTAGTAGATCATAATTAGGTAAACCCTTACTAAATTTGAAAGTTATTCATAAATCATGTAGTGTTATATTTAAGGTGTAATAAGATACTATTTGTTTTACTTCATTCATGTTTACAGCATCCTTAATGACTATATTTTAATTATTAATTCAGGCATGGCAATTGGTCAAAAGGAGTTTTACTGCAAAACTGCTAAGGTTCAGGCCTGGAATCTTTTACTGGCCTGAAGAAAAATACAATGAATAGATTACTTAATAAATTGTTCTCACCTCAGTTGGAATGACCCGAAAACTATTGAATGACAGGTTCAGATACTTTAATGTGGAAACGAATCTAGTTAGGTCAGGAAGCTGATGAATAAAGTATCCCTAAAATATAACATATGATGAAAAACAAATGGGAAAATTACTTTTCAACAACTGAAAAAATATACACTGCTGTGAAATTTTACAGCTACTGCATTATGAAAAGGACGTTATTGTCAAACTTCATGTAGGTATTATAACTGTAGATATTATAACTTCAGATATGTAGTACATTGCCTATGTAAAGTTTTGAAGCTTGGTTAAAAAACTGTTGGAAAACAAAAAGTTTTATTGTGTATGAAGTTGTTGTGAATCGATGCAAATCTCATTCACATCACAACATTCTGTCTGTGAATTATTTTTTCTAGTAATAAAATCAAACATGAGAATAGGATTGGATGAGAAGATGAAGTAAACTTATGCGACATGAGCCAGACCACCAGGAACTGCATTGTATTTCAATTAGAATGACTATAATACAACAGTGGTTTTATTTTACATAATTTTACCAGAAATATTTCCAGTACTCCACTCACCCATTATAAAACTCAGCCAATTCAAGACTACGAGTACACCAAGTTCAAAAATAAATTTATTTGGGTGTGTTCATAAGAGTGGCAATATAAATATGTGAATTTACTCACCAAAAATAGGTCTAAATCATGCAGGATAAAAGAATGTTAAAAATCTACAACTCAAACCCAACCTGCATCCAAATATAATGGAGATAGGATATGGATAAGCAACTAATCCACTCCCAAGAGGCATGTACTTCTAAATACTGTGCCCTGCCATCTAACTTGTCAGAATCTAGAGAAAAGCCATTGTTTCCCATCCAGAATATAGCACCACACTGTACAGACCTAAGATATATTGTTAATATGCAACCACCTTAACATACCTTTGAAAATGCCACCAAAGTTTTAAGACATGGATTATGCTGATTGTTTGCCAACAATTGGTTTGAATAAAAAAACTAAATTGTGATGATTCATCAGCGAGATGGTATTGTAATCTACTTATAAAATCTTACTCTTTGCACATAGAGTGTGCCTGTTGGGTATGTCCTACAGCCTCACTATTTACAACACATTATACAGACACATAAGCTTAATGTGATTTTAACTGTCCACATTAACCCATCTGAACTCAGAGATATTTCTTTTGTTCTACCCATCCTTACCCTATCTTCTCTCCTATAGAAATCTAATTTGTTGTTCCCTTTTCCCCAGTTCTGATGAAGGGTCTTTGACCTGGAATGTAATCCAGTTTCTTTCCACAGATGCTGCTCAAGTGTTTCCAGCATTTTCTATTTTTATTTCAGATTTCTAGCATCTTCAGTTTTTTATTTGATTTTCTATTACTGTAACCTACTTATATTGAACATACTGACTGTAATTACCTTTATTATTGATGCAGCAACTAAGATATTACAGGACAAAATTTATGATCCTGATTTACTTGGCAAACTTGGCGATAAAAAATTGCTTGGAAGAAATCTGTAGTTCGACAAGGTTCAAATCAAATTTTAATAAAATTAAGACTTCATCACTGTCTACTATAGCTCCCAAGAGACTTCAGTTAACGAGAACAATGTTTCAAGAAGCACAAGCACAAGAGACATTCTATATATTACTGTGATGCTCACAACTATATTACTTTATGTATTCATATTTTCCACGTGTTTCTCCATTAGCAATAACTCTGAACTCATAATAAAGATGGTGAATCTTGCTGCAGTTGAATATTTAATCTGTTTAGAAAAAATTGGAAGTTTTTGTAAGTGACTAACAGAAATTTAATTCTAGATAATCAATGGTTAAGATAAAAATAGTAAATTTAAGGAGTACAAAATTGCAGGACAGTGACATTGTAAATTTGTAACTAGAGATGATGAAATATTTCTAAATCCAATGATTTGAGAAACACGACTTCCTGAAGCTTGCTGCAAGAAAGCCATATAACAGGAACAGAATAAAAGGTCACAAACTACATTTAACAATGGTGTGTTTCTGCATGTTTGCTGCAGCAAGATAGTTTCATACTCATGAGTGGCTGCAAAACCAGTTTAGGGAGTCTTTACTGCACTTTTCCTATAATAAGTACATCCTTCTTTAGTATTGTGAGACCAAAACTGTACTTAATTTTGTAGGTGTAGATATTGACTGGCCATCAAAAGCACTGAAGTGTGCTACATGGCACAGCTAATGGAGCTGCTGCATCACAGCTCCATCCACCCAGGTTCAGTCCTGACCACCAGTGCTGTCTGTGTGGAGTTTGCACATTCCTGCCATGACCACATAGATTTCCTTCGGGTGCTCTGGTTTCATCCTGTACTCCAAAGACAAGTAGGCTGATAGTTAATTGGCTGCTGTAAATTGCTCCTAATGTTTAGGTGAGTGGTAGTATCTGGGGTGAGTTGAGAAGATGTGGGGAGAAGAAAAAGTATTAGTGTAGGACTAGTGTAAATGGTTGCTTGATAGTCAGTGAGAACTCTGTGGGTCAAAGGGCCTGTTATCATGCTACACAACTCCATGATCCCCTGACTCCATAACTTTTAGTGCATAAGAACATAAGAAATAGAAAGAGGAATAGGTGAAACAGCCCTTCCAGCTTGCTCTCACATTCATCAAGATTAATGTCCAGAAATCTATTGATCTCCGTTTCAAATGAACATAGTGACTGAGCTTCCAGCTGTCTGGGTAAAAATTTCCAAAGACTCACCACCTTCTGAGTGAAGAAACTTCACCTGATTTCAGTCCCAAGAAGCCTTCCTCATTATCAAATTGTGTCCCTGCTCCCAGACTCCTCAGTCAGGGGAAAATACCTTCCCACCGCCTAGCCTGTCACACCCTTCAAGAATTTTGTAAATTTCAGTGAGTTCTCCTGTCATTCTTCTAAACTCTAAAGAATATAATCCCAATCTCCTCATACAAACCTAGTTTAGTTAATCTTTACTGCACTTTCCCTATACCAAGTACATCCTTTAGTATTGCGAGACTAAAACTGTACTTAATACTGCAGGTGTGGTCTCAAAAGGTCCTATACAATTGCAATAAGACTTCCTTACTCCTGTTCACTCTTTAATTAATGATCGTTGCTCTATGTGTCAAATAGAAGCTGACTATGGAATAAGTTGACAAGGCATACTCAGATTAATTTAGAAGCACACGTACATGACTTTCGAAAGCTGTGTTTTCCATGACTAATAATAAGTAATAAATATATCCATTCTTTTAATAAGGAACTCTCAATATGAGAGAAAATTTGAAAGCGTGCAAGAACTGCAGGAATGGTATGCTAGAGAGGTTAGGCTCCTGGAATAAAAGAAACTCTGTTAATCTAGGATTGCAAGGGTATATTAATGGTGAATGAAAGCAAACAGCAGAAAAATTAGTCACACTACCTCATCTACCTGTTAAGGCAAAATGATTTTGAGATTAGAAGCCGATTCAGAGTATTACATACAAAGGTGGAATAATTAGCTGTAGTGATTTACAACAGTGACAACTGTGATGTTTTCCTTCCACAGAGACATAAGCTGATATCTTCCAAACAAAATTGCCAATTTTACAGGCATTTATTAAGCTTAAGGAAAAACAGACTGTTCTGCTGGAATTCTGCCATTTTCTGCTGATAATATTATCTGTAGCAGACAAGCTACAATCCTAATCACCAACAGAGTAAATCTCAGTGAAAACTGGTATCAAACAGTCTGAATTGACTTATTGAGAGGGTTATACTGCACATTATTCATAACTGTATGTGCAGGATATTCACTTCAAATGATGCTCACCCGAAATGCATCTGACGTTATCGTTTGTTTTAAAGAATATTGTAAATAAAGCCAGTCACTAATGAATTTTCTTTTTACCCTCTCCCTAGTGGTTCAGGATTATCATAATTGTTCCATTCTATTTTTCTCTTCAGTATCATTACTGGTACCAATGAAATTCCCAAAGGAATTTGTGTATCTACAAGGGCAGGGATGTAGAACTGAGG
>JARFYF010000074.1:62918426-62930510 GCA_030265395.1 Rhina ancylostomus | reverse complement strand
TTTTGATACCTCAAAGAAACAGTTTTGTGCATTTGTGTGGTTCCACTGATCGATGTATTTTTAAAATTTTGAAGTAAATAAATGAAAAAGGACATTTCAAATCTTCACCTGATTCAATTCAAGTAAACACATCTGTCAAATATCACACAGCAAGTCTCTCAAATATCAATAAGAATAATGAGCAGTTAGAAGTTCACTTTGGTGAGACTGGAGGACTAGCTAAGAAATGCACATGTGCCACAGAGGGATTGCAGCAGAGTTACTAGACTGGTTTGCCATATGAGAAGAGATTGTGTAGAATGGGACTGTACTTTTTTTTGAGTTCAGAAGAATGAGGGGAGATCTCATCAAAACTTACAAAATTCTAAGAGGGCTTGATGGGTTGGATACATGGAGGATATTTCCCTTGACTGAGGAGTGCAGAGTCAGGGAAACAGTTAGAGAATAAGAGCTAGGGAGTTTCATATTGAGATGAGAAGGTTCTTTACTCAAAAGGTGGTGAACCATTGGAATTCTCTACCCAGATGGCAATGGAAATTCAGATGTTGTGTTCATTCAAACACAACTCATAGATTTCTGGGCATTAAGAGAATTGAGGGATATGGGGAGTGAGTTGGAAAATGATGGTGTCATAATCTTGATGAACTGTGGACCAGGCTACATCAGCCAGGAGTCCTGCTCCTATTATGATATTCCTATTTTTGAACTATCTTGGTTGGTGTTGATTAAACCATGTTAGCCAAGAAAATGGGAAATATTAAGATGCATGAAATTTTGGATATGATAACAATGTGAGAGAAAGAAAATATTAAGAGATTTGACTTCTTTAGTGCTATTAAATGACCACATGGATTTTTTGATGGAGCCGAAACAGCAGAGGCTCTAGCCATCAGTTTCTAATCCCTCCTGGTGGTGTGTTTAAGAAGGGTTGTAACTGCCAGACTTTGGTGGAAAAATTGGTGGAAAAATTAGTGTAAATATTTCTGTTTACATTATTATTTGGGATTAATCAAGCAAAACCAGAATGCATTTGCTATGGGAAAATCTTGTCTGACTCATGATTCAATTGTGTCTGAGATAATGAGAACAGCTGTCAAAGGCAGTGCATTTAATATAGATTTTTGCAAGACTTTTGACAAAATCCATCAGGATGGACTTATCGGAAAAATAAAAAGCTCATGGAATCTAAAAGAAGGTGGGAAGTTTGACCCAAAAGTGCCACGTAGTAAAGGATATTGGTTGATTGGCGTTTCGGTAAATGAAAGCTGATCTATTAATATTTCACAATACTCAGTACTAGATCCCTTCCTTTATACTTAAAAGGAGCACAATTAGTTACAAAAGTTGTCCACATGGTTGTTAGTGAGGAAGAAAATTGTGAACTGCAGGAGGATGTTGCATTAGTTAAACAGAAAAATGATAAGTAGAATTCAATGCCGAGAAGTGCAGTTAATGCATTGGAGAAATATGGTAAGGTCTATGATTAATCACTGAATATTTTGAGGCCAAAGGAGGGTCAAGGAAGATTGTACATTCACAGATTTTTGATCAAGGCATCTGATAAAGCCCAGAAGAGCAGATTGGTGAGAAATGCAAAAGCCAATACAATCCACAGAAAGGTGATATTTTCTATGAATCATCTAAAAGAGGAAATTAAGAGGAGAGAGGATGTGCTAGGGAGAATAGACAACAGACCACAGCTAGGGTGTGTTACAGCATCCGGCAAGTTGCAGAAGAGATTCATGAGGATGTTGCCATAGATGGAGGTATAGTTAAGAAGAAAAATTGGCCAGGGTAAGGCTGAGGGACTTGTGATTGAGACAAATAAAATTATGAGAGATCGTAAGAAGTTTAATAGGAAAGCTCAAGTTCCTTTAACAGAGAAGTTAATACCTAAACTTAAATGTCATTCTAGATTACATGCTTAAATGTTATTTAACTAGCCTTTAACTTATAATCATGGATTGGAAAAGCCAATTAGCAAAATGTTCATTTGAACACATATCATTGGCAAAATTTTATACACAGATTATTAGGAGAATGACCAGAGGCTAATTACGTTCAGCCATTTATCAGCAGGTATGAAATTGTGTGACAGGTACCTGACAAAGAAAATGCAGGTTGATGGACAGAAAAAGAAACAAAGTTTGAAATCCAACCCAAATAAATTCAATGCTCATGTCCATAAAATGGAAAAAACCAAATGACAGCAAACTGCGGCAATTCACATCAGGAAGAAGTCAACAAACGTCGACAGCCTACAATTTCAAAGGGAAAGGTTGCTGATGTACTGCTACTGCATCATCATCTGGGCTTCTTGATAGTTTTGTGGTAAAAATCAAAGGTTTCTTCAATAGCACAGCCCAAACCCAGAAGATCCAGCATCCAAAAAGGTTAGGAAAAAAGGGAATATTTCCACTTGCAAATTCAAAGTCATACACTGCCCTAAAAGCAAGTTCTTTATCGCTGGATCTAAATCCTAGAACTCTGTGCCCACATCACCTCATACCCTGCCCAATCTAGCCTAGCTTGGTTCACTCCATCTTGACTATGCCCATTTCATCCCACCATGGCCCTGCCTTTTCATGTTACTGCTCACACCACCTCTGACCACGTCATTCCTATCCTATCCCACCTATCTCAACTGGTCTTGTCTACCTATCCCACCCCAGCCCTGTCCTATACACTTCTATACTTTATCCCATCCAACCTCATCCCTGCCTACTTCACTTTACCAGACCCTGCCTAACCCACCTATCCAGCGCCAGCTCACTCCAGTCACGTCCAACATCCCATCCTACCCTACTCATGCTCGCATCACCCCCAATCCTGTTCACCCTACCCCAGCTCAATCCAGTTGCGTCCACCTCATCGATCCTAGCCCATCCCTGCCTATTCTATTCCACCCCACCCTACCCACCTCACCTCACCTCACCTCACAACGGCTCTGTCCACCTCGGCCCGACCCGCCTCATCTTATCCCACCCCACTTTACCACACCCCAGCCCTGCCCACCCCGGCCCGTCTACCTCCCACCTCCGCCCGGCCGGTTGAAGGTCAGACCGGTACTCGAGGCGCTGCTTCAGCTATTCTTTCCCACATCAGCGAGAACCGGCAAGCCGCCACCCTCTGCACACAGCCGGCGCACTGCCATCGCCAGCCAGCCGGGCCCAGCCTGGCAACGGCCCTGGCAACGGCCCTGGCAACCACCACAGCCTCGCTCTGAGGTGCGGCGCGAGCCGTGCGCGTCGGCTGCTCCCGGGGACTGCGGGCTCTGCGCTGCATCGCTCTGTGACACCCTTAGTACAGAAAAGCAGCCCATGTGCGAAATACTGCCTTTAACAGCGGCGACAAAATGGCCTGTAAAGATTTATTCACCCAGGAGGGGTGGGTCAGTGACAGCCGGGACGTCACTCAGATCCCATCCACCAAGTGCGTGATTTCTGAGGGGAGAAGGGCAGTTTGGTACCAGCTGTCGCAATGGACTGGTGGAAACTTGCATCCAGAAGGGCCAGCGCAGGGGGTAGCATAGGGAGCTAGCGTTCAGAGCACTTCGCCAGGTGCAGGGAAGAACACTTGCAGGTACTGAACAGTTCTCAGATAATGTAATGCTTTTTTTTAAGGTAGGATGTGATATACTGCTGTGAATTATCTGACATGACAACGAAAAAGGTAAAGAAAAACAAATTGGAGGTTATATTGAATGTTATCGATTGCATTGGCATGAATCATTGCTCCCTTTTTAAAATACAGAGGGTGGAAGATAGTAAAGAAGGTTCATACGAGTTACAGTTTAAAGAGCAGATTGCGGACAAGGACGTGTGCTATTATTCTCCATTCATTGCAGTAAAATAAAACAAGATTACCAACATGTCACAGGCTGAATCGATTTCCTATTCATCGACTGCTTTTAGATGAAAATGAATTCTAGAAGCACTAGTATGTGGCTCTGATTGGGTAACACCACATTAAATACTGTGGAATCATAAGATTGTTAATTAATATTTCGTCTTCATGAATATTTTGCTAAAAATGCAAATATTTGGTTTACTTAATAGGATTCTTAATGTCATGGCTCAGGTCTCCTTTGACCTTAGATTAGATGGGTAAATTTCCCCACCATTGACTAAAACGCAATGGTTATTCTACTGCTGCATTGCTACACTGTACATGAATATGCTGGGTGCAGAGGACTGAGAAGAGGCCATCAACTTAAAATTCACCAGGAGGAGAGAAGCAAGGAGTTGGTTATGTACACAAAGGTTCTTAGATTATATCCTGCTTTGTGACAAGGACTGGTTAACAGAGGTGACAACATCTTTTAGGGGAGAATAGGATTGAGAACACTGTGGTAGGACATGGGATTATTTGCTTTTTCTTGCGAGAAGAGTGAAATATAATGTGTGACATGATCAGCCACTTCATAAAGTTTGCAGATATATAATACAATACATACATGTATCACCATTCAGTAAGAGATCATTCAAATTACCTACAGGATTCATATCATCCATCATTATATCAATATTTCCTGTACATATAGTTCCAGGCCGTCAGTGTAGAATGTTGACTTTTTCTCTCTAAAACCTTTGTAGTGGTTACAACAAACCTCTTGTGTCTGGTAGCACAGCCCTGCACATTGGAGTCTGCCAGTCTGCAATGTTAGGTATGGACAGCTCCTTGCATTGGAAGACAGCAAGTTTCAAGCAGACCAAAAGGCGTCTTTCATCCAGATGATAATCTTCCAGCAGTAGCTGAAGTTCGCTTCAGTGGGAACAGCCTGTAGAGCACAGGGTCTTATGTTACACGTTATGTTATGTTATATAATAAATATTGATCAAGTTCATTTCAACTCTTTTCAACGGTATTTGGCAAACACACACTCCAGTAGGAGACAGATGATGGCCTACCCTCGATATAGCCTCCTTGAGGGCAATGTGCAGAGGGTCTGAGACTCCAGCTGCATGTGAAGGATCTAACAGGGAGGATCCTCCTCAACACCAGCCATGCAATGGCATGGTGTTTGAGAGTTCTATTGAATGGAAATTCTAAACAATAGTCTGAAATAAAACAGAAAATGCTGGAAATATCAGCAGGTCAGGCAGCATCTGTAAAGAAAGAAATTGATTAATGTTTCAGGTTGACCTTTCATCAGAACTGAGTAGAGGAAGGGGTGTAGAGAACAATGGGAATGTCTGTGATGGGATGGAGACCAAAAGAGACTGAATGACATAAATGCTGGTGGTGCTGGCTGGAAGAGGAGGGTGAAGGCTTGTTAGGTGCAGTTGATCTATCTAGAAGAGATGAGAATGGAGATGAATGAAAACAGGAGAGAGAAAAAATGCTGGAACTGTGAGATATAAAACACTGCAGTTACTGGAAATGTGAAATAAAAGAAACTTCTGAAATACTAAATAGATAGGTGGCATCTGTGGAGAGCGAAAAATGGAAAGGATGCTTATCTGAAATTGTTGAATTCAGTGTTGAGCCCTGAGGACTGTAATGTGGCTAGGTGGAAGAAGAGATGCTGTTCTTGAGCTTACATTAGGCTTTGAAATAGTGTAAGAGTAGTGGAGAAGTCAGGTTGCGAATGGAACAAAGAATGGAAATGACAGAACTCGAAGCTGAGGTAATCTTTTGAACTGAATAAAAGTGTTTTACAAAATGGTTACCCAGTTTAAATTTGGTTTTTCCAATGTAGAGGAAACCACATCATGAGCATTGGATGCAGTACACTAAATGGATAAAAATACAAATAAATTACTGCTTTATCTGGTAGGACCAATTGAGTCACTGCATAGTGGAAAAAGGCATAAGGACAGGTGTTGCATCTCCTGTAGTTGCATAGGAAGATGCCATGAGAGGGAGAGTGGATGTTGTGAAGATGGAAGAATGAACCAGAGAGTCGCCGAGGGTGTGGTCACTTTGGAATGCTGAAAGTGGAGGTGGGGTGGGTGGGTAGATGTGGTGGTGTCACATAGCTTAAGTTAAGGAGGAAGATTCATTAAATGTAGAAGCTAGTGTGGTGGAGGGTGAGGATAAGGGAAACCCTATCCTTGCTCAGCGTGGGAGGAGAAGGGGTTGAATGAAGAAGTATAGGAAATGCAACAGGTGCAATTGTAGGCCTCTATTAAGGAAAACATCTCAGTAGCAATGATGCAGAAGGTGTCATGATTTGAAAAGATATGACGGGATCGGAGGAACCGGGACAATGGAATGGGGAAAAGTGGGAGGAGGTGTAGCCAAGCTAGCTCAAGAGTCTGTGGGCTTGCGGAGGATATTGGTCATTAACTTATCCACTGAAATAGAAATAAGAAGTTGAGGAAGGGCAGAGTCAAGTGGAAATTGGCAACAAAAGTGGTGACATTTTCATGTTCTGCATGAGAAAAGGAAGCACCACCTATACAGTCATCAATGTATTGGAAAAGGAGATGTATGACGTGGCTAACTAGGACAGAAATGAGCACTGTTCCACATTTCCAACACAGAGGCAGGCATAGCTTGAACCCATGTGGGTTCTCATAGTTACAGATTTAATGTGGAGTTGGAGGAGAAGTTGTTCAATGTGAGAATCAGTTTAGCCAGGTGAAGGAGGGTGGTGATGGTAGATGACAAATTGGGTGCAGAGGGCCCCAGACACTGGTGTGGAATGGAGATGTAGAGGCATTGGATTTCATAGAGTCATATAGCATGCAATCAGGCCCTTTGGCCCAACTGGTCCATGCCGACCAAGATTCCCAGCTAAGGTAGTCCCATTTGTCCGCGTTTGGCCCACGTCCCTCTAAACCCTTTCCTATCCATGTACCTGTCCAAGTACCTTTTAAGGTAAGCAATTACTAGTTTTCATATAATTTGTACATCCATACAATTTGAGCTGCCCATCCCGACAATCATCACCCTTATCTTTGGTATTGATGGAGATTCATGTGAGCAACTAGGAATTAGTTCTACTTCACGAGACTTGCATCAGCAGGAGAGGTCCTCTGGATTTTCACTCTTTGCAACCAAATTAAGCATATTTTTGCTCACTGTAAATAGAATCTAAGGCTGCAGGGAAAAAGCAGAATTGGAAGACTAATTGGATAGCACTTCAAGTTGCTGAATGGCTTCCAGGTGACTATCTGATTCTACAGCCTGAGATGAGCTTCCAACCACACCATCACTAAGAGAATCTACTTCCCTAACAGTACTCAACTCTACTTCTAACTCAGCTCATTTGTTGTTGTAATTCTCAGCCATGTATTATTCTTGACATCTCTGTTCCAATGCTCTCCTGACCAGCTTAATATGTTCCAGAACCCTGAACTCATTCAAAATGCCACAAACCGCACAGCCAAACGAATTGAATTTAATGGAAGAAAAAAAATCCCAGCAGCATGTTTAGCCTAGCACAAATTATTTATGTAGACTCTTCAATACTGCACATCTACACATCAGGAGCAGACCATAGCCTCTTCAGCCTGCTCCATCATTCACAGCTGAACCTTGTACCTAAAGTCTGTTTTCTCACCTAATCTCCATTTTCCTTGACTTCCCCAGTGCGTTCCATAAAGAGTCCAATGTCCATGTCAATTGGGAAAATAAATGGCAAATAGCTGACCATGACTTTGGGACTTCCATGTTTATGTACAAATGCACACATATCCCAAAGATGCTGACAGCTATGAGGAGAGTTTCAAATGACAAATGAGTTTCAAAGGCATGGACTTGCAGCTACTGGATATTGTTAAAGATGTAATTTTCTATGTTAACAATCATCACAACAACAGAACGTAAACTGAAGCAAACCACACAGTCCTCTGAGCCTGTCCTGCCATTCAATAAGATCATGGCTCAAGTCCACATTCCCATCCATTCCAACACCCCAAATACAAATTACCAAAGCTTGCTGTGAATCAAACTGTTCTTGTGTATCTCCAGAAAAAACTCATAATAAAGTCCCCTTTCTCTTTGGGAAGTTGAAACCATGGTGAGGATGAGCTGTTTGGGACCAGGGGACTAGAAACTATCAAAATGGCCATAGATGTGAGAGGTGTCATAGATGTGAATGGAAATACAGGGGACTGTGGGAGAAGGAATAAAGTACAGGTTCTGTGGGCAAGATAAAATGATATATCAACCAGGACAGACCTGTTTGAGGGTACTGGACAGCAATGAGAACTGGGCTCTGTGGATTTTGGAGTATACGGGGGCTGGAAACTATGGAAGGAAGATCTCCTGAGTGGATAATGTCAGTATCCATCTATGAGGTAGAGACAGAATGTTCAGCGATTGGATCATGATCTAAAGAGAAATATGAAGAGGGATCAGAGAGCTAACATTCAGCTTCTGTGAGGTTGAAGTCAGTTTGCCAGACCACAAAAGGATTCCCCTCTGCAACTGGATACTCGACTTCCTCATCAGCAGACCTCAATCAATGAGGATTGGTAACAACATTTCCTCCTCGCTGATCATCCACACAGGTGCAGCTCAAGGCTGCGTGCTTAGCCCCCTACTCTACCCTCTATACACAGATAACTGCATGGCTAAACACAGTTCCAACACAATCTTCAAATTCGCCGACAACACTACTATTGTTGGACAAATCACAGACGGTGATGAATCAACTTCCCAGAGTGAGATAGGACACCTGGTTGAGTGGTGCCACAACAATAACCTCTCACTCAATGTCAGCAAAACTGAAGACCTGGTTATTGACTTCAAGGTGAAAGAGGGCAAAAATGCGCCAGTCTACAGTGGGGGGGGGGGGGGAGAAAGAAAAAAAAATTGGCAGTGGAGAGAGTCAGCAGCTTTAAAATTCCTGGGTGTTAACATATCAGATGACCTGTCCTGGGCCCAGCCATTGATGCAATCATAAGGTAAGCGCACCAGCATCTTCACTTTCTTAGGAGGTTAAGAAAATTCAGTTTATCACAGAACACTGTAACAAACTTCTACAGATGTACTGTTGAAAGTATCCTAACCGGTTGCATCATGGTCTGGTCTGGCAATTTGAATGCACAGAAACACAAGAAGCTGCAGAAAGTAGTGGACTCTGCCCAATACATCATGGACATATCCCTCCCCACAATCAGTAGTATCTACAGGAGTCGCTGTCTCAACACCATGACCACTTTGATCACTTTGAACTAAAATGGACTTTGTTTTTGTTCTAATTGTGTTCTTTCTTGTAAAAAATTGTGTATAATTTATGTTTAATTTATGTTTTTCTTGCAAATGCTGCTTATATGATGCTATGTGCCTGTGCTGCTGCTGCCAGTAAGTTTTTCATTGCACCTGTACATACATGTACTTGTGCACATGACAATAAACTGGACTGTGACACAACTAAGAACATAAACAAGGTTCAGTAGTAAGCCAACTAGCTCTTGAAGTTTACGCTGCCATTTGTTAAGATCATGGTTGATCTTAAACCAGTCTCCTGCACTATCCCTATATCGTTAGATTCCCTTAGTATCAAGAAATCTTTCCATCCGTATTTCAAAGAAACATGGATGAGCTTCCACAGTGAAAGGCAGAGAGTCCTGCACTGATTCCTGCAGTACCACACAAGTCACAACCTGCCAACCCAAGAAAGATCTGTATCTGTCCAATAATCAATTCTCAATCCATGTCAGTATATTACCTCAATTTCATGCGTTCTAAACATGCTGACCAACCTCCCGTGTGGGACCTTAATCGAAGTCTTGCAAAAAAAAATCCAAATACATTACATATGGACATTTTCTCTTCTCCTCCCTTCCATTGGGCAGAAGATACAAAAGCTTGAAAACCCATACAACAGCCTTAAGGACACCTTCCCTCCCACTGTTATAAGACTACCAAACAGATCTCTTGTACGATAAAGATAAACTCTTATATTCCACCTCATCATGGCCCTTGCACCTTATCATCTACCTGCACTGCACTTTCTCTGTAACTGTAACACAATATTCTACATTCTGTATTTCTTCTCCCATACTTCCTCAATGTACTTACATTGTGAAATGATCTGTATGGATGGCATGCAAAACAAAGATTTTCACCGTATCTTCGCACAGTTACAATAATAAACCAATTATCCACTGGATGCTCTTACCTACACCACTGCTCACATCCTCAAAAACAAACATAGCACATTAGTGAACATGATTTTCCTTTCAATAAATACATGCTGGCTCTGCTCAATCCTTTCATTCTTTTCAAGGTGTTCTATTAAACCATCCTTCATTAAAGACTCCAGCATTTCTCTACCACTGACACAAATCAGTTTTCTCTCTCCATCCTCTTTTAAATAGCGAGTTCCCATTTGCTACCCTCCAAATCAAACGAACAATTCCAGAATTGAAAGAACTTTCGAAAATGATAACCAGAGCATCCACTATCACTAAAGCCCTCTCTTTATCTGGCAAAGAATCAGAAGGTCACTTTGGTGAGCATCAGGCTTTGGTGCAGACGACAAGCAGTGAACAGTTGAGGTTTTTCTTCCTCTTAGAAGGAAATGGGGTTAAAGGATATGGAAGCTGGGGCAGTGGTATGCACCTCCTACAGGATGGTGACTATATCTGCAGCTTTGCCAACATCTTGTACAACTGCAACATAACATCCCTACTTCTATACTCAATTCCCTGGCTGATGAAGACCAGTGTGCCAAAAACCTTTACCATCCTGCCTGCCTGCGATGCCATTTTCAGGGAACCATGCACTTGTACTCCAAGGTCCCAACTGTGAAAGTACTACCCTGATTTGTATTTCCAAATGCAACAACTTGCACTAATCTGAATTAAACTCCATTTGCCATTCCTCAGCCCATTTACCCAGCTGATCAAAATCCCTCTAATTCCTGATAACCATCTTCAATGTCTACAACACCACCAATTTTCCTGTCATCTGCAAACTTACTAACCATGCCTTGTATATTCTCATCCAAATTTCTTTTTGTTAATGTTCTGGGGTGTAGAAGTTTCAGATGTGAGAGAGGGGAATGCAAAAAAGAATGGGAAGTCACACTACCAATTAGGGAGAACAGAACAGCACTACTCAGAAATGATATCTTGGAAAGATCGTCCATTGAAGCTGTATGTATAGAACCTAGGGAGTATGAGAGGGGTGATCAATTTGTTCAGGTTAAAGTACATGTCTCACAGTCGTGAGTGGGAAGTAGAGGAATAGATAGGCAAATAAAACACAGAATGGTGTAACTTCAGGGTTACAATAATGGGGGATTTTAACTTTCCCAATATTGATTGGGATTGCTTTAGTGCAAACAGTTTAAATAGAATTAAGTGCATTCCAGAAAGATTTTTGAGACAATATGTAGATAGACTAATAGAGATGAGGCAATACTTAACCTTATCTTAAGAAATGAAACTAGTGGAAGTGTTGGTGGGAGAACCCTTTGGGAACAGTGAATCTGTAAGTTTCAAGGTCATTACAGAGAGGGATAAAGATTAAATCCAAGACCTAAACTAAGAGAAGGTTGATTTCCACAGCATATGGTGAAAGTAGATTGGGAGTAGATGCTTGTGGGTAAAACAATAGCTTGATAAGTAGGAGTCTTTTGAATGTGGGTTAGTAAGAGTTCAGGGCCAGCATGATCTGGTAAGGGTGAAAGGCAATGATGCAACATTAGGGAACCTTGAATGACAAAGGATATTGAAGATTTAATCAGGAAAGCAAAGGAAGCATAAGGCAGGTATAGGCAAATGGCATTGAAGGAGCGTCTTGAGGAATGTAGAACATGTAGGAGAGAATTTAAGAAATTAGGAGAACAAAAAGAGGCCATGCAATATCTGCAAGCAAGATTAAGGAGAATCCCATGATATTTTATAAATGTATCAGGGGCAAGATGGTATCCAGGGAAAGAATGGGTCCCCATAGGGACCAAAGAGGTGATCTATATGTGAAGCCAGGTGCTGTGGGTGAGGTCCTAAATGAATACTTCTCATCATCCTCAAGGATAAAGACTTGGGAGATGGTAAGTTCTGGGAGGGCTAAGTGGATAATCTGGAGCAAGTCATTATTAAGGAGGAAGAGGTGTTAGATGTTATGGGATGCATACGTATTGATAAATCCCCCAGGGTCAGATGAGATCTATCCCAGATT
>JARFYF010000074.1:62879403-62891235 GCA_030265395.1 Rhina ancylostomus | reverse complement strand
ACTTGAGTACATAACTAGGCTGACACTTAGTGCAGTACTGCAGGACGTGTAATACTGTCAGGGTACTGCTGGAGGTGACATTAAACTGAAGCACAATCTCCCCTCTGGTGTGAATAAAAGGATTCCATAGCAATGATTCCGAAAAGAACAGTGAAGTTATAAGAAGCTCTTGTCAGTATTTACTGTTTAATCAACTTATCTGGTCATTACTACATTGCTAAGTGTGGAAGCTTGCTGTGCATAAATGGCTGCCCAGTTTCTTCCATTCTTAAACTTCAACAGTACCTCATTTGTCATGGAAGGCACTATAGAAATGCAATACTCCTCTAAAGTATTCTGATGACCTGCAGTTGTGGTAAGTTAGTCCCTGCCTGTGCTCTAGGTGCCCTCTTGCGTATGTGGTTCTGTATGCTTGACAAATGTTACATACTGGGATAAAACATAAACACAAGGCTACTGACAGCAGCACCTTGTCATATTAGGTCCTCAGACAGATAGATAGGTTTGCCACCATTCCTGTCCTGCTGAACTTTATAAACCTCAGTTCCAAATTGCCTGATATTGATGCTTTTTAGCTCCACCATTGAAACATGCCTTGCATTTTCACAGCTTTTCTATGGCTTAAAGAGTGATGATGTCGCTAAAACGTTCAGAAAACAACTCTTGAAGAAGGAGGGAATCTGCGCTGTTCATGGAACTGAAAAGTCTAGTGAAGGAACTCAGCACTCATACTCAGGTACAATGGGGTGACTTGTTCATTTTTTGTGGTCCAAATGAAACTTGACTCTAGTTTGGTGTTATAGAATTGATTTGAATAATTTTAATTCTTGCTGTTAAGGAGACTTTAGATATGTGCATGAGTGAGAAAGGACAGGAAAGATATACAGATAGATAGAGACAAAGATGGGAAGCAGCTGACATGGAGGGTAAACATAGACCTGGACCAGTTGGGCTGATTCTTTGTTGCAATTTCTGTGTAATACTATGAACATCTAATTTTTAAGTAAGGATTCAGGAGTACAGTAATCGTAGTTTAATCGTAGCCTCAGAAAAATACATAGCACAACAATGATCTTTGGTCCTGGGAGTATTGGTGGTGGATAGTAGAAGAGCATTTTTCTACTTGGTGCCGTAAGTTCATTAACTATTGTTCAGTTAGTTCCCATAAAATTGAACTACACTTTGGATAAAAGAGAATATAGAAAATATTCAAAGGTATGCCCAGTATAGAAAATAATATCAATGTATTAGAGACTTCTGGTTCATGTATCTACCTGGTAGTATTTGTACCTGGATAATAGAGTGAAACAGTATTGGCTAAAATTGGCAAAAGAATAAGCTGGCATGTAGACTTGTAGATTATCAAAATTCTGGACTTAAGGGTCTTCTCCACCTACAATATGTCAACCAACACAAATCTACTACTTTGATGTGTCACTGTAAAGGGGTATAGTTTAAAGATAATCTAATGCTCACCTTTTTGAAACATGATTCACTGTTATTCTCATGAACACATATATTTCTGGTAGAGGTATATACATTAGTAAGCACTGTATAGACATGATATAATCATTTAGGTTTGTGCATTTTGCATAAATTTTTTACAACTAACAAGTTTACAGAATTACAAATTCAACATACTGCTTTTGCCGAAAATCTGAAATAAAAATTGAAGGTGTTATAAGTTGCTGTATGCTCCCAGAGCAGAGTATCTGCATGATTTTCAGTTTGTGCAGTTGTATTTTAAACAACTTCTATAGTTTCCAGAAATTCAATTACCAGATAAAATTCATAAGAAATTATGCAAACAGGTCTAGCTGGCTAGAATTAGAAATTACTAAGAACAGACAACAGTGAAGGTTTTTTTAAAAACCTCTACAGGAATGATGATTGCGGTGACCAACATCTCAAATCTTGTGGGTGAACGGTTTTCCCCAGCCTTTCCAGTCCATTAACAGGAGAACTGTGCTTTCCAGTTAGCTCATTATTCTTTCTTTTTCAATCTTTTTATTAGTTTCAAAATTAATACAGATTAATATATAACATTGATGATTGTACATGTAATACAGAGAGATCAAGAGAACAATCATGACATAGATAATCATAAAGAATAAAATATATAAAAAAATCTTTAGATCTCACAATCTCTTAGTAGATGAATATAATATAAAAGAAAGGAAAGAAAAAGATTTAATGTATATATAAAAGAAAAAATCCCCAGATCAATAAAAAATAGTAAGTAATATAACAAACCAAACTCTAAAGAAATTTTCAAAAAAAAGAGACAGAAAAAAACTGGACTGAAATTTCTCAATAAAAACAGAGCAATATTATGTCGTCAACTCCGTTTCTCCAAATTGACAAGTTATTGAAAAGGGATCTATAGCATATGAAAATATTGAATAAATGGACTCCAAATATCTTCAAATTTAAGTGAAGGATCAACAGTACCATTCCTAATTTTTTCCAAGTTTAAACATGATATAGTTTGAGAGAGCTCTTTATTTGCAGGGTGAAAAACATTGATTACCAGTACATTGCTACTGGCTTATATTTTTGTTCCTGTAGTAGTTTTAAGCACGATCTAATGTGTTCTGATGAGTGTTTAAAATTCTACTGTCTTATTTCCAGCGTTACTGTAATGCACTATGTGTAATGTATGTGGAGGGGTATAGAGATGGGGAGGGGAGAGAAAAGCATAGTGGTATTTCTGTAAAAATGTTGAGTACATTGATGGGCCAGGAAGATTCAGCCCTCTGCCACCTCTCCTTTTGGCTCTCAATAAATAATCAATCAAGTCTCATCTTTTTGCTTGCAGAGGAAGAACGATATGCCTTTGTTAATTGGATCAACAAGGCTTTGGAAAAGGATCCAGATTGTCAACAACTCATTCCTATGGATGCCAACAGTGACACTGAACTTTTTGCTGCTGTTGGGAATGGCATTATCCTTTGGTAAGTGTTGTACATTTTCCTCACCGGCTTGCAATGGTCTAAAACAGCCCATCAGTTTTCATTGCCGAATGCATCAAGTAGAATGGGGCTTATGAGTTGATTGACACATTATTACTACCCCAGTTTGGCTGTCTGCTGGTAAAGGTAGGCCAAATCAGCCTTCCAGTACTCTGACCCATTTAGTACTCCTGACTTTACCTTGTGTTACTCCTTTCACTACAAATGAGTCAGTGACAGCAAACCACTAGCATTGTTACCATTGTGCTATCTGGCTGTGCTTTATAGAACATCAGACAATTTAGACAAGATAATAAAAACATTCCCCATAATAAGTCCCCACTGATTTTCAGAACAAGTGAGAAGTATCTGGATATGATCGCTTCCCAGTGGAGCATTTGAGTACTCAGTGCAATACTTGCAGAAACAGGGAGTCAGATCCCCGTCTGGAGTACTGTTTAGCAAGTTAACATTGTGTTTGGAGGGGCAGCAGAACAGTATCATCAAAATTAGATCTAGGCATCTGGAGTTAAACTACAGTTGGATTCTGTAGATAACACTTGTACCCCCTTAAATTTATAAAGTTGAGTTCTGATTAAGGTATTCAATAGAAAAGATACACTTAAATGATTTCTTCTGGTGGAGGAATCCAGAACAAAGGAATGTAATGTCAAAACTCCCCTTTCTCTTTTCCCGACATCTTCAGCCTTTAAAACATATAATTAATTGTAATACACAAGATGCTGGAGGAACTCAACGGGTCAGGCAGCATCCATGGAGGGAAATGGACAGTTGACACTTCGGTTCGGGATGCTTCATCTGCATTGTTCCAACATCTGCAGTCTCTTGTGTCTACATAATTAATTGTGTTTACTTTAATGTTTTTAATTTTTAAAGTAAGTCCCTTACCTCACCCTTCTTCCATGCAGCCATTCTTGTCTATTTAATTGAGTAGGCCTGCTGTCCCTGCACAGATTCAGATGGCAGCTTTTATAGAGTCAGCGTGGGGGAGTTCAGCAGTCTGTGCTCCACCAGCAGACTCCATGCAGAGTCCAATGCAGGAACAGAGTGGGAAACCAGTCAACAAGTTTGAGACTTGAACAAGGGTGTGGGAGTTCCAAACTTATTGATACTTATGGAGGTAAACAGAGGCAGCTTCCCAAGGAAGTACAATTTCTGCAGTATTTCTTCTTGGATATCTCAGGAAGTTCCAACTCATTAGTTTAGTTCTCTCTCCATGAATACAGCCTGATCTGCGTATTTCCAGTACCTTCTGTCATTATTTAAAGTGAACCAGATGAACTTCCCAAAGCAGCAGAGCTTTCTCCTAGAACCACTCTTTTTTTTGGCATAGCTTTGTGGGCCGAAGGGCCTGAATTGTGCCATAGTTTTTTCTATGTTCTAACCACTTTACTGCCTGTGCTGGTGTCGTAAGCTGTCTTGGTATAAACAAAAGAGAGCAACACACAAAAAGTGCTGGAGGACTGGAGGAACTCAGCAGGTCAGGCAGCATCTATAGAGGGAAATAAACAGTCGAAGTTTCAGGTCGAGACCCTTCATCAGGACTCATTTAAACAAAAAGGGAAATGTTGGGTTTACTTAAAGGTCTGATAAGGGACGTGATATCAATGTTGTTCTGTTACAGTAGAGATGAGTCAGTGGAAGAGATTTTGATTCCAAAAAAATCCAGCAATCATGCCATTTGGTACCAAATCAGATATAAAGTGATTATCATGCAATTCGTGCCGCTTCAGGCACAAAGCGAGAATGACTGAATGTTCATGTTACTTCCCCATTTCTTGCCTCTCGTTTCTGTCTTGGGGATATTTTGCTTATTTCAACCGTTGCTCTTTATTGGGTCTGCTGGCAATAGGAAGTGTCTGTTATAAGGAAATGGCTGTTCACATCTTCCCTTCTGCCACTTCCTTTGCACGTTAACTTTGTGGAGGCTTTGTGGGCGGCATTAGTACTTGATTCTTTCAACAGAGGGGGAAGGGGAATATCTAAGGTTAAAAGACAAAGCTAGGATGGAACAGAAAAGCAAACAACTGCAAGTGCTGAAATCTAAAATAAAAACAGAGGATTTTGGAAAAATTCAGCAGGTCAGGCAGCATCTGTGGGAAGTGAAACAGAATTAATGTTTAAGGTCAATGATTTTTCATCAAAGCTAGTGTCTATGCTGTTCAATATTTTGTATATTTATTGAACTGTTTGTTTTGTCTTAGCTGGCTTCATAAAAGGTAATCAATTACAGGATATAGTTATTTCACACATAGGCACAGTAGTGTAGCAGTTAGCGTAACGCTTTACAGTGCCAGCAACCCGTGTTCAAATCCAGCCACTGTCTGTAAGGAGTTTGTACATTCTCCCCGTGCCTGCGTGGGTTTCCTCTGGGTGATCCGGTTTCCTCCCACATTCCAAAAGACGTATGGGTTAGGAAGTTGTGGCATGCTATGTTGGCACCGGAAGCATTGCGACACTTGCGGGCTGCCCCCAGAACACTCTACGCAAAAGATGTATTTCACTTTGTGTTTTGATGTACATGTGACTAATAACGATATCTTATTTTTGGTTTGCAGGTTATTTGGCCATTGAAATTACAGAAACTAATCACTCTGCTGTTCTGTTTAACTTCTATTTTAATCTAGTAAAATGATCAATCTCTCGGTGCCTGATACTATTGATGAAAGGACAATCAACAAAAAGAAGCTCACCCCTTTCACTATACAGGTATTAAGATTAACTGCGTGGGCTGAATTAATGAAAATACTTGCATTCTTTTAAGATTGAGTTGGGATGGCTGTCACTGACACCAAATATATTGGCCATCTCATTGCAATATTTACGGCAAAATATAGGGAATATTAAATTACTGTTTCAATTGAAAAATGTGATCGGGTCACAAGATGATAGCAAGGGAGGAGGAAGATTTCCTGCAGCAGGGATCGTGATGTGCATTTAACCTATGTCCATTAATTGCAATGCAGGTCATGTCCCCACATTGTGACTCTCTACTCAAATGGTTCAGGGCAGACCCCGTGCTAAGTGCATCAGGTTGATTGTCTGGACTCATCAGCAGGCTAATGTTTCAAGGGGTGGGCATCAATTAAAGCTGTTTACTTATAGCTTGCTTGTTCCCTTTGAAAGGGAGTTAAATAATGGTCCTTTCAGGCATTTGCCAAGTGAATATGATCTAGGAGCACTGCAGATTGGTGCAACGTGGGAGACTGTAGGATCCAGCTTTCATACATTGGTGTGGAGCCCTTGACGTGAGAGATGCAAAGCAGGAACTTTGTGCAGTCTTCTCTGCTGCCAGTTGGCAGCCTTTCACCAGCCGTGATGCAGCTACTGAGGAAGCTTTGTGTAGCAATATTAGGTCAGGCACTGCAAGAGTGCACAATTATGATTAGTGGACCTTTGGCATGATTTCCGGAATGAATTTGATTTGGAATGTTTATTTTGTCCTGGCTTTTACTTTTGCTTTGTGTCCCAGCAGAGGCAGTGATGGTTGATGACATCGAAGAATAGATTGTGAGACTTCTGGTGAAAATGCAAATGGGGATAAAGTTACTGGTATCCCACCTGGTTGAATTGTTCAGGGACAATCAGCCAGAAACAGCCCGTCTGTATTGTTCCTCCTTCCCTCCTCCTGCCCCTCAGCTAGGTGGTAGAAGCATATCTGCCCTGTTGACAAGGTTGTGCAGCAAGCAGAACTGAGTGCAGTAGAGAATTAGTTGGAGAATTCAGGGAGGCAGTGAAATTCTGAAAAGGAGGAATTGCATGTCTTATTAGGCATAAAGATGGATACATTCCCAATGATCCCAGACTGTTATGAGGAGCAAGGGAGGATATTGGTAAGGCCCTGGCAGATTCTTGCTGCTGACTAGAGGACAGCAAGTGTAATACCTTCATTCAAGTAGGGAAGAAGGCATAAGCCAGGTAATTACAAGGTGGTAGGGAAGTCATTTGAAAAAGATTTGAGAGACAGGATTAATCTAAACTTGGAAAGGCAGGAATTAATCAAAGATTGTCAGCATAAGTTTATTAGGGGGAGATCCTGCCTGACCAATTTAACTGAATTTTTTGAAGAGGTTTAAAAAAAGTATTAATAGGAGCAGTGTGGTTGATGTAGTCTATACGAACTTCAGTTAAGGCACAAGAAAATAGGAACAGGAATAGGCCATTGGGCCCTTAAAGCCTGCCCCACCATTCTATATGATCATGGCTGATCTTTGTTAGCCTCAACTCTTCTTCTGTGCCATTTCTCCATACCCCTTTTTCCTTGATCTATCAAATATTTATCCACCTCCAGTTTAAATACTTCTATTGATCCTGCTTCCACCACGGCCAGGACAGTGAATTCAGGTTCACCACCCTCTGTGAGAAAATTTTACATGTCTCATTTTTTAATGACCAGCCCCTTGTTGTTATGTCCCCTTGTTTGAGACTCTCCTACTAGTGAAAACAGTGGGAGAGTGGAGCAGCAAGGCCTTTGAGAAGGTCCCACAGAGGAAACTGGTCCAAAAGGTTAGAGGTCATGAGATCCAGGGCAAGTTGACAAACTGGATCCAAGTTTGGCTTGTTAATCAGAGGGAAAGGGTGATGGTGGAGGGTTGCTTTTGTGATTGGAAGCCTGTGACCACTGGGGTACCACACAAATCAGTTTTGGGACCCTTATGATTTGTTATATATTGATTTGGACATGAATGTTAGAGGTATGATTAGTTTGCAGATACCAGAAAAGTCAGTAGTGTTATTTGTAGTGACTAGGGATACTCTTGTAGTGAGGAAGATATTGATCAGTTGGTGAGATGGGCAGTGTAATGTCAGATGGAATTTAATCCTGATGAGTGCAAGATAATGCACTTTGGGAAGTCTACTAAAGGTAGGACATACACAATGAATGGAAGGGCCTTAGGAAGTACTAAGGAACAGATGCACCTTGGTACACAAATTTAAGAATCCCTGGAAGTGGCAGCATATGTAAATAGGGTGGTGAAGAAGACAAACAGGATACTTGTCTTCATTAGCTGTGGCATAGAATATAAGAGCAGGGAGGTTATGGTATTAACTTTATAAAACATTGGTTAGGCTACATTTGGAGTACTGAGTACATTTCTGGTTGTTACAATATAGGAAAGACATGATTGTACAGGGGAGGGTGCAGAGGATATTCACCAAGATGTTGTTTGCGATGGAGTGTTTCAGTTATGAGGAGAGATTGGATAGGCTGGGAGAAGGCTGAGGAGGGACCTGATAGAGGTATATTAAATTATGAGGGTCATAAGATGGTAAACTTTTCCCCAAAGCAAATGCATCTAAAAGTAGAGGACATAGGTTTAGGCTAAGGGGTAAGAGGTTTAGAGGGGATTTAAGAAAAGTTCATTTTCACCCAAAAGATAACTGGAATCTGGAACGTACTGTGACGATGGTGGAGGCAGAGACTCTCCTAACATTTAAAAGGTATCTAGATGAATATTTGAATTGCCAATGGAAAGAAGACTATGGACCAAATGCTGGTAAAATGGGATTAGTATAGATAGGTACTTGATGGTCAGCATGGACATGGTGGGCTGAATGGTCTGTTTCTGTGCTGTAGGACTCTAAATATTTACAATCACTTTGCTAAGTATCAGGGCAAATTAAACAGTGAAAGTGTTGTTTCAACTTGCCAACGTTCTGCTCAGTCAGATTTTCAGTTGCAGAATCACTTTGAGTGCATTATGCATGCAACACCATAAGTTTAGAGTGTTTTTGGGAACATTGACCTCCAAAATGACAGTACTAGCATCGAATCAAGATTGCATACTGATTGACATTGGGATCTAGCTGTTCCGTACTTCCACTGGATGTACACTTTGATGCCCCTGCCAAAATGGTTCCCTCGTGATTCCTGTGTGCTGCAGATACCATTTTGTTCAAAAATCACTTGGTAACACAGAAGTGGGTGTTACTAAGTGTATTTTCTTTGCCTATCCCCACTCCATGTAGTTGGCTATTCACCATTTCTTCCTAACTTTTTATTTTTCCACAGGAAAACTTGAATCTGGCTCTGAATTCTGCTTCAGCAATTGGGTGCCATGTAGTTAATATTGGAGCTGAGGATCTAAAAGAAGGAAAGCCTTACCTTGTGTTGGGCCTTCTGTGGCAGGTCATCAAAATTGGTCTTTTTGCAGACATTGAATTGAGCCGAAATGAAGGTAAGTACTGGTGTCTACTAATGGGATCTGTCTACATTCAGTCCATTTCAGGCTTTAGAATTGATCAAGGCTTAAAATATGAAGGATGGAGGCTAATTTGAAGCATTTTTATTACAAAGGTCTCTGCACTGGAAGGGCAAAAGTTCCAATCTCGATGAAGACTGATTTGCATATTATGCCTAGCTATCCTCCTTGGATCCATATCCCCTTGATTATAACAATCCACCCATCCTATTCTTGAAATTTGATTGAATGGGACTTAGCATTTTTTGACAAGGGATTCTAGATTTTCATTCCTGGTTTTCCTCTGATTGGGCTAGCTCTGGTTTTAAGATAATTGCCCTTATACTCTCTCACCAAAAAGAATGTCTTCTCTTTATGCCATCAACTCCATTAAACACCCTAAACTTCTCTGTTACATCAACTCTTAATATTCTAGTCAAAGTGGACATAAGCGTCTTTATAATTTAACCAGTCTAACACTTTTTTCATTCTACTAAATCTGCTCAACATGTCCTCTTTCTGTCTCCAATGACAATTCTAGTAATCTCTTCAACAGGTCTGAAATATCACCTTGAGAATGATATTAAAACCCATCTAAGTACCACCATTACTCCTCTACCATGAGGCATTGCTAACAGATGGAAAAACTTTATCCTCATTCATGGTTTGAGTACAGTCAGGCATCTCAATCCATACAACATCTTTATCCTGAGCATTGCTCTACAACATGTACTATATTGGCCATGTCCCTTTCAAGCAAATTAGGGTTAGTTTTTAACATTGGCTGTCTGACGCATAAATGGGGCATTGGAAGCCCTGGAATGACTGCTGCCCTGTTTGCATTAGTGCTCCAAGTGGTGTGATAATTGTCAGCTTCAATTGTTAGTATACAGATTGAGGTCCTGTCAGGCCTGTGTTTTTTGTCATTTATTTTGGATAACAAATAGGAATCTGCCTCCAGATAACTATTCTACTTCATGGGTTCTATAACAGTATAAAAGGATGGAAATAATCAAAGACAGTGATAAATTCAGTTTCTGTTGTTCTAAAATGTGTGTTACCTTTAAGTCTCCAGTGATTTGGGACTACTATCAATTCAGCAAGCCATTTTTTAGATTGATCATTATTGTGTAACTGCTCAAAATTCATTCTGATCACAAGGCAATCTATTCCTTCATGTCCTTCTCACCCCATCTGCAACCTTTGATATAGCTGACCATGCCATCTGCCTCTGACACTTCTCCATACTCCTGTAGCTGGGGGGGGGGGGGGACACGGGGCCACAACCATTTGGTTCAATTCGTAGCTATTCAGCAGTGGCCAGACGATACTCTGTAACAACTTCCCTTCCCTTTCCCCCATCATTACCTCTGGGGCCCTTCAGAGATTCTTTGTGGGTCAATCCTATTTCTCAACTACAATCTACCCCTTGGCAACATGATCAAACACAATCATATTTGCTGATAACACCCACTCCACCTCACACCCACCTCTCCCAATCCGCTACTGTCTTCAAATTATCAGTCTGACGAGAATCCACTAGAAATTTTCTACAAATAATTGTTGGGAAGACTGAAAGCATCATCACCAATGTCATTGCCAAGCCACCAGTATTCCCACTTTATGGCATCAGAACTAGACATTTTGCTACCATTTTTGACCTAATGTACTTTGGACCACAAATCTATGCCACCAAAACCTATCACCACCTTTCTACGGTCACTCAATTCCACCCCACCTCGGCTCATCCATTATTGTGACCCTTCATCCATTCTTTTGTTGCTTGACTAATCCAGCAAACTCCTGGCTGGTCCTGCTTTCTCCATTGATAAACTTGAGATCATCCAGAACTGTTACCCATGTCCTAATTCACGCAAAAGTTCTGTTCACCATCAACCTTTGCTTGCTAATCTACATTGGCTTCCAGTTCAGTAAAACTTCAGTTTTCAAATTCTCATCCAAGCTCTTATTAGTCACCTATCTCTGCATAATTTCTCCTAGTTCAATAATGTTCTCCACTTCTAGCTTCTTGTTTATTTCTGAATTTAACCACAACACTACCAGCTACCAAGAGCCTGAGGTCTGGAATTCCCTACCTAAACAACTGCCTTTCATTCTTTTAAAGCTGCTACTTTCACCAGGTTTTGCTCTAATACCTCCTTCTAGCTTGGCATGTATTTTTGTTTGATAATGTTCAAGCGAATCATTTTGACATCATTTTGTTTTGATGAAGCCATTGTCCAATGAAAGTTGTTATTATTGTTATTTAAAGACCAATGAGTTTGGCAGAAAAACACTGCAAATTTTCCGCCTTGTGTTCTGATATGTTATGAAAACATTTTGTTTAACCTAAATGCAAATTAACTGCTACCTTCCAATTATCCCTCCCCTTCCTAGAAACAATTAGTTATAATTCATTATCACATTATGCAACTCTTTACTTCTTGTATCAATTCCCCACTGCTATATGCTTATCATCCTTAATTATCACTAATAGAATGGAGCTGCTGTTACTTACAAAGAGGTATTTCTTTCCAGCGCTAATTGCCCTGCTTCGAGAAGGTGAAAGTCTGGAGGACCTGATGAAACTGTCACCGGAGGAGCTGCTACTACGATGGGCTAACTACCACCTGGAAGGTGCTGGCTGCCAAAAAGTTAACAACTTCAGCAGTGATATT
>JARFYF010000074.1:62863163-62879303 GCA_030265395.1 Rhina ancylostomus | reverse complement strand
ACAACTTCAGCAGTGATATTAAGGTACAAATAATAAGTTCAAAAGAAAGTTCGGCATTTTTTTTGCCTCTTGCAATATATCGTATTAATGGGAGAACTGGATAGAAGCTGATTTGCAGTTTATGCTGTTCTAAATTAGCTGGTACAATGCACCCAAAAATTTTGTTGAGGCTGATGTCATTTTGTAGCTAGTGAAATTGAACTTTACAATTTTTTTCAAGGCTGGTGTTCATACTTTTAATGCAAGCATTTGTTTGAGCTTTGTGTAGATGTCACAACTGAAATTTCCAGAATACTTTAAAAATGGTGATACACAGTAATTATAGCCCTTCCAGGTCTCTTTGAGGTGATCATTGACCATTGTCTTGAACTCTGCAGTGCCTGCGGTGGTTGTGAATGCTGGCTGGCATTGGGGTGGGGAATTCATTACATGGGCAGTCTCGTCAGATATCTCAGGATGAGACCTTCTGAATACCTGGTGCTGTTACTGAATGCAAAAGCCAAAGTTCCAGCAATCATTCCTAATTTTTAGTGATAATTTAGCAGTCCTTAGAGTTTGATTGTTCTCAAATTTATAAATTATTTTCACTTAATTCATCTGGGGAAAAAAAACTTCCAGCATTCACCAGAAGTACTTTGCAACTGGGCAAGGAGGCTGGTTATTTTGCACATAACAAGGTCCCACAAATATCCATAAAAGTGATAACCAGATAATCAACCAGATAATGACACTGACATTTAACAGCTTCCATTTAAGATAACTGATCATGATGCTTAAAATTGCTCAGATGTGATCCATTGAAAATTGGGTTCTGCTTTCTTCCCCATGCATTCTGTGGTGCATTTCAGCATTGGGTTAATTCTGATTTGCGAGGGAACTTTTCAGAAGTCAAGTTGTTATTGATAGCAAAACAATATAAAACTGACAGAAACTTTGAAATTCCCATGTAAGTGGAAATATTCAAAGTTGCTATCAATGATTCATCCTCTTTCCCTGGGAAGTGTTATTCTGTAGCCTTCTCCAGCACAGTCAAGAGAAATCAGTGATATGATGAAAATTTCAATGTGCCTAAAAATGTTATTCTTTGTCTATGACAGCAAAGTGAATTTTTAATGCACTAAGCTAATAATAACTGGCTAGCAAAGACTCCGGCACTAGAAAAAGGAAATTTTGTGTCTACTAATTGTATTTACCTAGTGTAAGTATTTCAAACTATTGGAGATTTAAATGTTATATCTCAAAAGTTTGATTCTTTTCATCATGTTTTTCATCCAGATTCCAGAATCTGCAGTCCTTTGTTTCTCTTGATTTTTTTCAACATGTTAAATCTTGAATATTGGGTACAAGCTGAACTTTTTTCTTCCTATATTGTTGCCTGTGACATTCCTTTTATGTGATTGTCTCTCAGCCAACTTGACAATATTATAGCTGCTCAACACTAATATTGTCTGACAGTAATCCTCTTCCCTCACGTTGATGTCAGTGGTGAACCTAGTTGTTTCACCATTGACCAAGATCAAAAACCAATGCCTATTAAATTAATATATTTCCTTTCTTTTTAAAACATTAGTCATCAGTAGAAGAAACTCAAGTAAGTCCAGGCACTGTTAATTTTGCTCCTTATAGATCCCCATCCTCTTAGTGTGTATGAAATTGTTGCAGTTGTATGTTTAGTTGGCCAGATTAGTGTTAATGCTAAAGTGATTGCTTAAATGTAGCAATATGGAGTAAATGTGTGTTAGAATTCATAGAGTAGAACTTTGTTAAATGGGAGTGTGGAGTATCCAACCATCTGAGAAGCCCTGATTCACAGCCTTCCAAATCTCTCTCTCTCTCTCTCTCTCTCTCTATTTTAATCATCATAGGATGAAGATATTGAGTATTGGCCTCTGTGCTTTGTCCAATCTGCAACCTCCTATCCTGTTGAGTGAGGGTCTATTCCATGAGTGATATTTACCCAATACAGTCATGTAAATTAGTGAAAAGTCATTTTAAAACAGAAGCAATCACTTTTTCATTCAATGAATGTTAATAAACTGCTAGGAGAGGTAGCAATTAAAGTATTAACAATTTACAGGAAGTAATTGTATTCAAAGATGGAAAATTGAGCACCAAACATTTATGGGTAGAATTGCACCATTTTTGCATCTCTGATTCTTCTTATCATTTCACCTGGTTCATATGCCAAAGGTAGGACTAGGTAAGGGCCTTCCACTTTGCCCAGTGCTGTTACTAATCATTCTGGAGCTCCATTCCTACAGGCACCAGAAACTGGGACTCCAAGTCTTTAGAGCAGTGGGTCATCTGAGCTTCTGGCCCTCCATGGTTTATCAATCCCATGGTAAAATATGCAAAGAGAAAATTACCATTTTTATGTTGATAGTACTCAATCAGTAACATTCTATTTTAATGCATGAGGAAGAAGAGAAAGGGCCTTGTACTCACAAAGTGGCTTGAAAGTCCCTGGGGACATCCCCAAAGCTCTTTCCAGAAATAAATTTTTTGTGAGCAAGTGCAGTTATCCTGAGCACAGCAAGATTACAAGTGCAGCCACTGAGCTGAATGAACAATTTATTTTCTTATGGTTGTGTTGGCAATAGTGAGTGCCAAGGCCAGACTAACTCGACACTTCTAGTCCACTGAGATCTTCTGCAAACACCTCAGCACTGGGATGTCAATCTGGATGACCTGCTTTAGTGCTAGGATGGGGCTTGAAGACACAGCTTTCTGGGTGAAGAGACAGAATTAGTATAAGTAAGCTTGCCCTCAATCACGTAAACAATACAGAAATAATTTTACAAAGGGGTATGGTTAAATACATTTTTTCCAGTTATTCTCTGCAGTAACATCTTTGGCAAAGGTGGTATTTACTTGCCCCTACTGGATATTCTATTTTAAGATCAAAAGAGCAATTAACTAGATCATATGATATGGCATTAAAAATCAACCATATTAGTGTGGGACTAGAATCACACAGTAACCTAACCATGTCAAGATGACAAAATGGGTGAACCAGTTGGGGTTTCACTACAATCTGACAACTTCACTATCATCTTTATTCATAAAAGATTTTTGAGCTTTTTAAAACTAGTTCTGGTGCTCATGCTGTCAGAGTGGGATTTGAACTCTATACTCTGAACTATTAATCCAGTAACACAGCCACTACATTACCTCACACTGTGAAGCTACATTAAAACAATGTTTCCACATTACAAAGAACATCTATGAGAGGTGATTGCAACCATGTTTTTACTGTTGTGCTGCTGTTGTTTTAAGGATCCCTTGACTTTTATCCTAAATGTGTCCCCCCAAATGCTAAATCCTCTACAGCTTTTACTTTCCTCTTTGTTTGAACTCTTAATGCTGCCCCTGGATGTCTCGATTTTTTTGGACTGTTGTCATGTGGGTGAATTCAAAAGCTGACTGACTTCTGTAACCTAATGAAGGTATCTGTTCAAATCATTCTTAATGCATTGGATTAATGTGGTTTTAATGTGCCTAGAGGCAATTAAACTGAATTAGCTGTTGGCTATTCCTGGATTAAAGGATTAAAGTTTTACAAAATCAGTAAATATGTAGAACCAGTAGGATTGTTTGTATGCGTTAAATTTGTTCTTGCAACACATTCCACTTTCTAAGTCTTCTCACTAATCCCACAGGATTCGAAAGCTTACTACCACCTTCTAAATCAAATCGCACCAAAAGGAGATGAAGAGGGACAGGTTCCGATTCCGGTTGACATGTCTGGTATTAATGTATGTACTAACCTGTAGCCTTAACATGTTCCCATCTCTTCATGTTGCATTTTCCTAAAGTAGTGTTCAGTCCTATCAGAGTTTGGCTGCAGCCCATTGAAGGAAGAACAGGAATTTAATTTCCCTTTGTTACAAATTAGCTAAAGGATTTAACATCCCTTCATCACATGCTTTGGTAATAGGTTTAACTCCCCGCACAACACTTTTGTTGATACGCCCTTGCCTAATTCCGCACATTTTCCCTTGCCGTCTCATACTTTCCCGTTTCCAAAGGCTCTCTAAAAATCCCTTTTCCTTGTGCCCACCATCAATTCTCCCATTTCCTTACTATCCTCCACAGATTTCTTGTTTCCTAGTACCATCCCCTAATTCTCATTTACTTCTTACTTGCACTATTCCTCTGCTTTTCAAATTCCCATTTTCCTTGTTCCCTGTTCCGTCCACTCATTCTCTCATTCCTTTTTCCCTCCTTTGCTTTTTGCCCTCCCAAATCCCCGTTTCCTAGACCCCCCCCCGGGGTTGACATCTATATCCTTCTGCGCTCTGTTAATTCTCTGCTTCTGACCAACTTCCCGCATTTCCCTCTTTTCTCCATCTATCTTTGTAAAAGGTTAATTTGTTTTCATATATTTTGGCAAACAGATTTGGTTAGAATTCTTGGCTTTCATTTTAAGAAAAAGTAATGAAATGGCCATTGTATTTAAATAGTACGAATGGCAATTTAGTACCAATCCATGAATTGAGTTGAATTCTTATGAGGTGTGGAGGGGAGGATGGAAGATACGTAGGGTCAGGCGGGTAGTTGTTTGGGGCGAGTGAACTGTTCTCCTATTTTTCCAAGCTTTGGTACAATTTCTGTGGAACCCTCATAAATGGTAAAAGTGATGGATGTTAATGAATCAAGAGACATTGAACTTAGCTGTGTTTAAGAGTAATATTGCTGTGCTTTCTTATTCAGGACACTTGCTAATTGTTAGTTGGGTTGAGTTATAGTGAGTTGATGTGGGGATATGTTAGGATTACAGTTTTTTTTAAGAAAACAAGATGAAATATCACAAATACTTCATTACTTATTCAGGAAAAAGATGACTTGAAACGTGCAGAGTCTATGCTTCAGCAAGCTGATAAACTTGGCTGCAGACAGTTTGTCACAGCAGCAGATGTCGTCCGTGGAAACCCCAAGTTAAACTTGGCATTTGTTGCCAATCTCTTCAACAAATATCCAGCTCTTCGGAAGCCTGAGAATCAAGACATAGACTGGAGCCTTCTGGAGGGTAAGCACTTGAGAAAATTACTTAAAATGCTTTTGACTGTTTAAAATGCTTCATTTGTGAAGAGTTCTGTCAGTCCAGTGTGAGATCTCAGTCTAAACCTGCTGCTCCTTTGGAACAAATTAGTCCCTTTACTCCAAGACAAATCTAATTGATTTTGCATTCCCAGCAATGAGCTTCAGTAAAGGTATGTGGGCCAGAGGGTCAATGCCACAAACTGAGACTTGGGTGCAGGCACTTGATCTATTCAAGTTTAGCTTTGCACTGGGACAATGACAACTGGTAAATTTATTCTTGTATTATTGAGCAGACTAAAGGAGTTGCTGTCTGTTGGAACAATAATGCTGTTATGGAATTAGCTGGCACAGAGGAATGCAGTTGTTCAAAATATTTCTTTTGTTCTATTAGATTAACATAAATAATGTCAATAAAAAATTAAATCAAAACTGTAATTGGGATGGAATATTGTGCAGTTTCTTTGTAGGGAAAATATAAACACTGGACAAGTTGAAGTGTTTCAAAGATTATCAAAGATGTGGAGAATGGGTCCAAAGACAGACTTAGTAATTGGATTTATTTCACTCAATCGCTCAATTTCAGATAGATAATGATATCCTGACTCCATCTGCCATATTTTAGTCTGCCTTTGTAAGTTCCTGCTCAGGGTGGGGGGTGGGTAGTTGCTTGGGGTCTGAGGCTCGAGGACAGATCATGAGGCAATACCACATCACATCAGCCAGTTAAAGCAGAATCCTTGCTAGTCTCTAAAGTCTGACACTCTTATTTACTGTGCATTTATCTCCTGTGCATACATCAACTACTTCATGTGGGCAGGGTTTAGGCGCACGCCCCCTTGTGCTTCTGCTATCATAATTGTTGCTACCTTTTTGTTAGTAACTAAACACATTTTCTACCTGCTTCAATAATTTTGTAGGTGAAACAAGAGAGGAAAGGACTTTCAGAAACTGGATGAACTCACTTGGTGTGACTCCTCGTGTGAACCACTTATACAGGTGAGGGAGACTGCAAAGGATAACACTTGGGGTTAGACACAGATTGTAGTGCCTGCCTCACAGAACACTAACCAAGTGAATTCAGAGGCACTTGCATTATTCACAATTAGTTAACGTTATGGAAGTCCAAATCAACCATGCTTAAAAATGCTTTGTACAATTAAATGCTTTGGAAAGTCACATTGAATCAAGTGCAGCTCTGCCCATGCCTAATCTTCAGTATAAATTATTACCATCTAATTTTAGGGAATCCAAAAGTGCTTTACATCCATTAAATTCATTTGAAGTGTAATGTATAAAATGGCATAACCAATTTGGGCAATGAAATCCCCCACAAACAGCTGTGTTATGGGTTATGGTGAATAGGTAATTATTTTAGTGATTATAGTTAAGGGATAAATATCAAGCACCAGAAAGGAGAAACAATTCTGTGTGTTTTTAAAACATGCTTGTGGGATTTTTAACATCCACCTGAAGAGTAAACAAGGCCTTCATAAACATTTAATCAATGACCTTGCTGCCATTGTAGATCGGAATGAGTGTCCAACGTTCCGTAAACAACAACTCAGATAAAGAAGCAGCCCATGCCTGCATGCAACAAGACCAGGACAACATTCAGGCTCAGGTAGAGCAGTGATAAATGACATTCATGCCATGTATCCAAGCAAGGGCAGTCTCTTGCACGAGAGAATCGAACCACTTCTAGACGAGTTTTGCTATCACTGATTATTTCACCCACTTGCAAGTTACCATTTACTGGAAACACAACTGGACCAACATAAATACTGTGGCTATTAAAGCAGATCAGTGACTGCATATTCCTGTGACAGGTGACTCACATCCTTTCTCCCCAAAACCCTTCCTCCATCTACAAGGCATAGTGAGGAATGTGAGGGAATGCTTTCCACTTACTAAATGAATGCAGCTCCAGCAACACTCAAGAAGCTTGATAGCATCCAGAAGAAAGCAGCCCATTTGATTGCTACCCCATCCACCACCTTTAACCTTTACTCCTTCTGCCAGTGGGAGGTCATGACTACATTGTATGCTGTATGCAAGATTCAATTTGCAGCAATATGCTAAGGTTTTGTTAAAAGCACCTCCCAAACCAGTAACCTGCATCATCTAGATTGACAAAGGCACCAAACATAAGGACACCAAACCCTCTGCAACTTCCTCTCCAAGTGCTCGCTGACCCACCTTGGGCAGCTGTCAATGCTGTTCCATCATCACTGGGTCCAAATCCTGAAACTACCTCAGCATTGAAGGAGTATTGTGGGAATACCTTCACACCATCTGCAATGTTTATAGAATATAGCAAGAGACTGCTGCATTCTCATGTTTTGGCAGCAACATTCACATCAATGAATGAGTTGAAATAAAACATGAGCTCACAGCCTTCTGCTACTAAGCCAGAGGATACTTAGACCGAACACAATGTTATGTTTTTGAATGAAATCGTAATGGACTCATCTGTATCAATTTCAACAATAGGTAAATTAAATTTAGTAATATTATTGTTTGGAACTTTCTAAAGCACTAATGTTAGGAAAGAAATTAAATGGCTTTATGAAATTGAGCTGAACATATAATTAATAATGGTGTGTTTTGTGGTATGACATAGAAATTGCACTATTTTTCACTGCGACCATTAGATGGTACCACCATTCCATCTGAATCAAATTCTTTCTTCCATCATTAAATACAGTATACATTTTTGATAAGAGTAAAAATCAGGTTTCACCCAACAAACTAAATTATACACAACTAGTTACAAAACAAACTGCATTGAACACAAATTCCAAACTATTACACAAACACTAACCTAGAAGTGAAAACCGGACTTTTATTTGGCATTCCCATGCCTTAACTCAGTTTAACATGTTGCAGATTTAAAAGCAGATATTTGAATTGAGGATAGGGTCATTCAAGCAAGTTAGCATCAATCTGCACATTTCTGGATTTGTATGTGGTTTGCTGGATTGGAGTATTTTGGAAGTTTTCTTTGCTCTCAGGTTCAGCATTTAATAAAAATACGTTCATTCATCAACAGTTCATTGCATCAGTTTTGTATCATAGGAGAAATATTAGGCTGCGACCAGTATGTCTGTTGCCAAAGTTCCTGCTCCAGGTTAATATATTGGTTTTCCTTTTTGATATTGATCAGTCTGCTGGAAAGTTCAATCATTTTCTGCACTGAAGCATATGTCTGTCTCTGGATCTGAATATAACAATGCAGACTCCGGATCAGAATATTGCAGCTATGGACTGGGTGCAGTTGTCTACTCTGGTCCCAAATGCATAACCGCATCCTTGCCCTGATCTGTTCTGAGTGCAGTTTCAATGTTAAAATCATATTTTCTACAATAAACAAAAGACTAAAACACAAATAAGCCTGCTTACTCTTGTCATCTGTTACGTTTCAGTTGCAGTATCTCATTCGTTACTTTGGAAATTACCTAAATTGTCTGCGTGTTATTTTGTTGCAGTGACCTGGATGATGCCTTGGTAATTCTGCAGCTCTATGAAAAGATTAAGGTCCCTGTGGATTGGAGTCGGGTGAACAAGCCACCTTATCCTAAACTGGGTGCTAACATGAAGAAAGTAAGTGTTCAATTAAAGCTTTCATTGAGAGATTTCAACCTCTGTTGGAATACATCAGGACAATTATATCAATGATATTTTGACAGTTTCACACTTTGCTGTATTTATCGGGACACCTTACATCCCCAAAGCTACTGGATAAATAACCACATAGCACAGAAACAGGTCCTTCAGCCAACCATGTCCATGCCAACCATCAAGTAGTAAATATGAATATATCTGTTGGAAGATCAAACTATCCTGTGTATATGTTTTATATATCCCAATGGAAAGGGTAATTAACATTGTATTGAAAGCGTTCCTTGGCTTTCTCTAGTTTCCATTTTCGTAGCCAAATGTGGAATTGATATGCTGAACACATGGCAACAAATTAAGATTTACTGTGGGCTGGTCTCCATGACTGAAAAAAGTTACATTCCTGTTCTGGATCACGTGCCTCATGGAATGTTTTCACCCAACTCGACTCAGTGAGTGGTGAGCCACCTGCACTAACGACATCCCTACCCACACTATCTAGAGCAAGTCCTAAAGCCAACTTCTGGTCAGTGAGGCTAAGTTCTCCAGGTTCAATGGCTGTTGAAATCATATGACATTGGAAGTTTTGTAAATGCCTCTGACCCACTATGAAATGTCACTGCACGGAAACAGGTTATTTGGCCCATTTGGTTTAGAATCACTTAGTCTAATTTCCACACTGAGGTTCACTCTCCATACTCTATGATGTTTACTGTTCATACAACTATATAACTCCCTCCAAGAATTGATGAAATTTAAGTTTGCGCTCATGAATTCCACATGGTATCTATCATTTTGATCATTTTTCTCTGTGCCAGTTTATTGAAAGAGCCATCCAATTGGTTCTACTCTGGTGCTCTGTCTGCAGCTTTTGTTTGCTTTGCATCTATATGTGAATGAAACTGCTGCTACCATCAATTCATTGTTTTTACATTTAATTCTTTACAAATCAATACTGATTTATTAAATATTGTTAAGAACATAGTACAATATCTGAAAATTAGGTTGAGAGTCAATTACCCAAGTTTGCTGATGACACAAAGATTGGCAGCAGAGAAAACTATGTAGGTGAAAGCATAAAAATATAAAGATTATATATGGGGGGGAGGGAGGAATGTCGAAATGGAGAAATGTAAGGTCATCCAATCTGAAGTGGGGTAAAAAAAGGAATTGTAGTTTCCACATGGTAAAAAGCAGGAGGAAGTGGGTAAAAACAGAAAGTGCAAAGACAAGTCCCTACCAGTGCCACTGTGTAAATGGTGAGACTGATGGGCAACTTCACACCTGTTCTCTGTTGCCTGCAACATCAGGCATCACCTGGAATCTATTCTGTATTAAGCTGGAACTCAATCCAGAGCATCTTGATGTGAGCAATAAGTGGAACAATCGAATTGAGTTCATTGATATCCATAGCTTTAGTCTGGTGCATTGTATCTTCAATGCTCTAGCTCTAGCTCCAAACCCAGAGCAAGGGAGACTTGCACATTGACTTGAATTGAGTACAAAATGACAGAAAAGGCAGACAATCAAACCCTGGCCTTATGAGGCTCTAGCACTAGAACCAACAATTTTTATGGTTAAAGATAAATGACAGCAAAAGGGAAGAGTCCATTTATTGATGATGAATTAAATCAGACTTGCTAACATGTAGCTTATATTATTCAACAGCTGGAAAACTGTAATTATGCAGTTGATCTGGGAAAGAACAAAGCCAAGTTTTCACTTGTTGGCATCGCAGGTCAGGACCTGAATGAAGGCAAACACATGCCAACCTTAGCTTTATTGTGGCAATTAATGAGGAGGTGAGTATATCTTATGTTGATAAGTGAGGCAAAGATGGTATGAAGTGAGGTCTAGCTGATTAACGATGGAAATATGGATAGATCAGTACAAATTTGCTAATTAGTTGTATTTTGTAGATTTAATGTAGTCTGGATTTTCCATATTGCTTGTAGTTTATGCCAAGATGGGTATTAGACAGCCTGAAGTGTACTGTTTACTTTCAGTGTTGTTAGTCCTGGACATCCACACCCCACCTGAGTAACTGAATTTGGGGGACAAAGCTCCTGGAACAGGTTGGAAGTCCAGCTTATTTTCCACGATTGGATATCCGATAGCACAATTGTTTAGTGTATCAAATTATATTTCTCAAGAATACCTTAAAACTACCATGTTTTAAAATATAAGCCCAGAAATATTGCTCGAGTAAAGTTATAAGGAGTACACAAATTGAAAACAAAGAACTGTAAGTGCTGGAAATCTGAAACAGAAACAGAAAATGCTGGAAAAACATAGATCATCATCTGATGAAGTGAACTGCTTCTATAGATTTTTTAAAAACTTATCATTTGGCACCCATTCCCATGTGTTGACCATGTAAAATCTTGTTGCCATCTGACAATCATGTTCTGAAAATTTTTGTAATAGGTACTGCAGGGTAGAAAACTGTTGGAAAAGTGATAAAAGCAAATCTGCATGAGTGAGACTATTGATCATACATTCACTACTTTCTTCCCTTGTATTTTATTTATATGATGTGAACAAGACATTCAGCCCATATTGGCTCCAATTCCACGGCATCACAGCATATCAAGGATTCACTATCCTATCTGAGAGTCCATTTTATGCAATGATCATTCCTTGAAGAGCAATTTCCTGAATCTAGAATTTGCTTTTCATTTTTTTGAAACCCATTTTTGAAACCCATGTCTCTTTGACACCCTACCTTAGAATACAATATATGAAAACCATTCAGCTCACTGAACTTATGCTAACTCTTTGAAAGAGCTAGCAAATTAATTTCACTATTCCTACCTCTGAAGCTTGATATTTATTTTCCCCCAGGTGTACTTCCAATTCGATTTTGAATCTGATTCCACTACTCGTTCAAATAATGCATTCCAAACCATAGTAATGTTATTTTGTCAAGTCTTGAAGTAATGTTCATTGAATGTATTTATTACTAAAAGTTGTAATTATGGCACTACACCTTATCCTCTCACAAATAGTTGATACCTCTTTTCACAAGTCATGCACATCAAAGCAATGCTGTTTTTTCTTTATTCCTAGGTATACTTTGAACATGCTGGAGGAGATTGGTGATGGTGAAAAGGTTAATGATGACATCATTGTAAACTGGGTGAATCAGACATTATCTGAAGCAGCAAAAAGCTCCGTTATTTCTAGCTTTAAGGTAACCTGCTTTCCAAGTGTTGTATTCCAATATCTCCCAAGGCAGGGCTCAAAACTGAAATTTAAAACAGTACAATAACAAATAGAATGCTGAAGAAATTATAGTGAATAATGAAATAAATCAATGAGCAATATACTGAATGTTTGTATATTCAAAATATCTGTACATAGCATGTACCTCCTCTAATTGTCCTTTGTATACACTCAAAAATACCATTCAGCCTTTCACAGTCAACCATCACATCAACTTAGTCAAATGATTTTATCTTAAGAAGTACTAGCACACCTCTACGTCAGGAGGTGGGGTTAAGCTAAGTAGCTCTTTCAGAATGGACTGAATGGCTTCATTTTACGTCGTAAATGTTCAGTGATTCGATTTGCTAGTTATTTGAGGCCAATGGGACTTGTGGGAGGATTAATCCAAACAAACGGAGTCCATTTAAACAGAATCCAATACTCTGCACTGAACAGTCTATTCACTTAATAAACAGTATGTACTTACAGTCCAGCAAACTAAACAGATTGTGTAATGGAACCACAGCCAAGTCTTCAGATAGCAGGGTTATCTCTTCAGAAAAATTCAGTGAGTGGAGGATGACTATATATTTTTATGAATAAAAATCACTGCCAGCAGCATGGTCTTTGATTAGCAGGGGAATTACCTAATCACTTGCATTTTGGCTCAAACTCATGGTGTTGCTTTGTGCAGCTTTTGATTTGGTTTCTTTTCCCCTGAACATATTTGTTTGAATAAAATCATCTGAACAAATTGCAAGTACTTGACGTATATCTGCAGACCTTCTGAAGCTGAGGTTCTACATGCATATGCCAGGGTGTTTGCAAGCTTGAATTGGGTGAATCTCTGTCCACACTAGCCCCTCATTTGGCTATCAGATCAGGTGCCAACTGTGAGGCTTGAAATTAATGGAGTTCCAACAGAGAACCTTTGCAAATTTACTCTACAAAGCCACTAACCTATAAAGGCATCAAATTTGTGCTTTTTTTTGACAAATGCCATTCCAATATGTTACTTAATCCACAGGACAAAGAAATTAGCACAAGTATACCAGTATTGGATTTGATCGATGCCATTCAGCCTACATCAATCCGATATGACCTTGTGAAGACAGGAGACCTGACTGATGAAGAGAAACTTCAAAATGCTAAGTGAGTCACATCTAAATACTATATTATTATTTAAGAAGAAACCAGGAAAGTATAATTACTTTATTATTCATTCATAGGATGAGAGTATCACTGGCAAGACCAGCATTTATTTCCTGTTCCTAATTGCCCTTGAGAAGATGTTGATGAACTGCTTTCTTGAACTGTTAAATGTAAAAGGACTCCCACAGTACTTAATGCCTTTGATACAATTATGAAATAAAGGAATAGGAGGATATTTTGAAAGGGTGGGAAGAATACTTATTTCACTCACTCCTGCTCCCTCCATGGCCTTGAAAATTATTTCCTTTCACAAAATTTTCCAGCTTCCTTTTGAACTATTGAATCTATGTTCCAAATCCTAGCCACTCACTGTGTTTTCTTCCAAACCACAATTGCTTCTTTTAACAATTATCTTCTTTCTACGCCCTCTGGTTCTTGATCCTACTGTCAATGGGAACTTTCTCTCTCAATCTACTCTGTATATAATCTTCAAGATTTTAAACACCTCAATCTGTTCTCCTCACAACCTCTTCTGTTCCAATGAGAGCAATCCCAGCCTCTCAGTCTACCTACATAACTAAAATTCCTCAACCTTGGAATTATTTTGGTAAATCTCTTCTACACCTTCTTCAAAGCATTAGTATCCTTCCTAAAGTGTGGTACCCAGAACTGGTCACAATACTCGAATTATGTTTGAACCTGTACTGTGTAAAGGTTCAGTATGACCTCCTTGCTCTTGTACTCTTTTGCTCTATGTTTCCTGTATGCTTGTTTTGAGGTGGTGGTTAACTTGCCCTGACATGTTGACTGAATTAGGTACATGTATCTTCAGATCTGCTTTTGTACTACTTTTACGGTTGTCCCCTCTAGTTTTATATTGCCATTTCTCATTCTTCCTACCAAAGGCTAATGTTTCACATTGTTGAATTTCATCTGCTGCTTTTCCACCCATTCCACCAGCACATTTTAAGAAAAACAGTGATCTTTAGTACTGACTCATGGAGAACTCCACTGTACACTTCCCTCCAGTCCAATAACAGTTTTCACTATTAATCCGCTTCCTGTCACTTAGCCAATTTTCTATCCTCTTTTGCTGCACGGCCTTCAATCTTGATAACAAACTCTTGATGTATCACTGTATCAAAATCCATTTATTTCTTATCAACCACATTTCCCTCAAGAATCCTCTGTTACTTTATCAGAAAGCTCTGTCAAGATATGGAGTCATAAGAATTACAGCATGGAAACAGGCCCTTTGGCCCATCAACCAGCCATATACACTGATCAGTTAAACAGTGAAGTTAGTTCAACCCAGTTTGCAAATCCATGCCAGCTTTCCCTAATCAAGTCACATTGTTCAAGTGTCTGCTAACTGTGTCCCTGATTATCAAGAATTTTCCCCATTACCTAGGTTAAACTGACTAGTCCGTAGTTATTTGGTTTATCCCAACACCCTTTTCTGACCAAGAGTGTAGCATTTACAGTTCTTTAGGTACTATCCCTAAATCTATGGATGTTTACAAGTTTAAGGCCAGGTCTTCTGCATTTTTCTCCCCTACTTTCAACAGCAATAACATACATCTCATTTGGACCAGCTGCTTTATCCAGTTTAATGCAGCTGCCCAATCTAGTGTATTTCCTTTTATCAGCTTTTTAACCCACCCAGAATTTTAATTGTATTGTTCTTTTCACAGGCTCCAACAGCATCTTCCTTGCTCCTCCCCCTCTTTGTCCTTTGTACCATTACCATCACAGTCTACATGTGGATTGTTGAAGCCCCCCAGCATCACTACTTTACTTTATCATTTTTTCACATTTTTGTAATTTTCCTGCATTTGCTTTTCAATATCATTTCCCTTTTCTGGAGGCATACACCATATGCCCTTTCTCTCCTTGATTGTTCTAGGACATCACCCCACCTCTCTCCAGCAATATTTTCTTTAATCAACACTGCAATACTCCTCTCATCCTTCCTTCCACTCCTTACTTTTCTTGAAACTCTGTATCCATGAATATTTAGAACCCATTCCTACCTTTATGGGTAGACAGGGCTCTGTTAATCCCCTGACATCATAATTCCATGTCACTAAAAGTTCCCCAGCCTTGTTTAATACAGTGTGTGTTTATGTACATGCAGTGTAAATGCTATCTTACACCTTTTTGTACTGCCTGGTCTTGTCCAGTCTAAAGACTTTCTCTTCATTGCTTCAGTGCTATTTATCTCTCCAAGTCATTTTTTATCCTTTTCAATGCTTTTTAATCCTTTTCAATATCCGATGCGTAGTCCAAGAACCTCCCTACAAAGATATTGTTCCCAGCTCTGCTGCAGTGCAATTTACCTGGTCATATAGGTCCCAGTTTTTGAGGGGAAACTTCTTCATGCAGAGGGTGGTGCGAGTGTGGAACGAGCTGCCAGTGGAAGTGGTAGATGCAGGTTCAATTGTAACATTTAAGAGAAGTTTGGAATAGGTACATGAATGGGAGGAGTTTGGAGGAATATGGTCCAGGTGCAGATTGATGGGACTGGGCAGAAGATCAGGTAGCATGGACTAGTTGGGCCAAAGGGCCTGTTTCTGTGCTGTAGTACTCGATGATCTGACATTATGGAAGCAGGGCACCATCTGGAATCACTTCGACAGTCACAGAGATGTCTGTCTGCTCCCTTGCTAGAGAATGATCTATAACTATTGGGTCTTAGCCTTTCTCCACCTAATTTATATTTAAACTTGGAACAGCCATCTCCTGCCCCATTTTTAAACTCATAATGCTTCTCTTGCATTTCAGTTTAGTGTTATAAAGCAAAGTTTGACACTGGCACATAATGAAAAGTTTATTTAAAGATGTAAATTTAAAGGAAGGAAATTTCAAAGCTCAGAGCCATGGTAGGTAAAGATGTGATTACTAAAGATGGAGTGATTTACATTTGGTGATCTCACTGGACTAGAATTAGAGAAGCATTTTCATCCAAGAGTTGAAGGGCTGCCCGGTATTACCAAAACACTGTCATTAAGTTGTAATATAACAAAGAAATATTTTAAAAAAACATATCTACCTCACCTGAAGAACTGCACGTAAGATAAGAGTATCAGGGGATATAGAACTTAACTGATTTCTGCTTCAATG
>JARFYF010000074.1:62785622-62807589 GCA_030265395.1 Rhina ancylostomus | reverse complement strand
GTGTTGGGTGGAGGATAAATATTGCCCAGCACCCTGTTCCTGTTTGAAATAGAACCATGAGATCTTTTGCATTTTCTTGAGAGACCAAATATGCCCTTGGTTTAATGTTTCATCTGAAAAATAGCATTTCCAAATTTCAGTGCTTCTTCAATACTGAATTGGATTATCAGTCTAGATTTTTGTGCCCTTGTCTCTTGAATGGGATGTGAATCCACAACTTGCTGAACCAGAGGCTTTGCAGTGATGCTTGATTTTCTTTCCCTCTTTCCCCCCCCCCACCTTCTCAGTTCTCCACACCACATAAGCCCTGCTCAGATTGAACCACATTAAAAATCTTGAAGTATATTTGTCCCACAAAATGTTAACAGTCAACTTGTTAATCTCACTGTTTATGGAATAAAACTTAATTTGTACAGAGTACTGAATCCACAAAGCTTGAATGATAAATTACATATATAAAGACAGACACTAACCCTGGAGTCAGTTTTGGTCTGCATTTCTTGGAGTTTAAAAGAAGGAGGGGGTGACTTTATTCAAGCATGTAAGATCCTAAGGGGCTTCACAGAGTAGATGCTGAGATGTTCTAAGTAGTCATGAACAAGGGGACATATCTATAAACTAAGGAGCCAACATTTAAAATGGAGGTGCACAGAAATTTCTTCTCTAAGATGGTAGTGAATCTCTAGAATTCTCTGCCCTCAAAAGTTGGTGGAGGCTAGATTACAGATAAATTTAAGTTTTTGAATGTTAGAGAAACTGAGAGTTATGGAGGTTTGGTGCAGAAATGGAGCTGAGGCCAACATAGATCAGCCATGATATATGATCAATAAAAATTTTCAAAACAAATCTTAATAGATTTTTTGTTAAGTAAGAGTATGAAAGAATTAATAGAGAAAATATGAAGTTGAGTTACATGTTATCCTGCACTCCAACAGAACAAGCACAACCTTTATTGAATTTCCTTTACAGGCAGTGTTATATGCATATCTGTGAGCCAGTTTTTTTTTGGTTTATACCTTTGGTTTAATTGTTTTTCTTAGGCAGTCCCTTGAGATTGAAGATGACCTGCTTCCACTCCAGTTTTGTGGGTGAGGCCAATACAGGAGCCACAGTCTCTTCCACAAATGGAGCAGGAAGTGGCTGATAGGCTGGTTGGGTAGTGTTTGTGAGGTGATGCATTTCTTCCATCGCTTATGCAGGGTTACCATGCACTCCTGAAGTATGGCCTTGAGGTTTTCAATACCATCCCAACTGCTTCTTCTTCACTTTGAGCTGTCAGAGGTTTCCAGGAGACATTGGGATGTTACATTTCAAGGAAGTTTCTTCCCATGACAGAACACGGAATAGATTATTTGTTTCAGGAATCTAATATCGGGCAAGCAAACAATATAGCCTGCCCAATGTAGCTGACTAAGAGTAACTAAGGCCTCATTGCTAGAGATGTTAACTGTATTGTATTGTTGACTCTTGGGCGTCTTCTACACAGGCAAGATGGACAACCTCACATGAATTTACTGCCAGCACAGATTCAATGGAGGCATGTCTCTATTCTGCATTTGTCGCCAATAAAGTTCAGCCCTGGTACTGGAGCCTTGCCAAATTATTCCTAAAATGTATCTATTTACATTTTCATATAAACTTGACAAGAAATCTCACCCACAATGGCCGATGAGAGCTAGAAAGATTGGGGAAATATGGCACTGATCTCACAAGGTTCTTCACAAAGAGTAATTACTGTACAGAATAGGTAGCTGGTAATTATAATGGCTCTTGGCTCTCCTGAATGGGCAATATAAGATGGGTTGAACTTCTTGTTTTTGTGGGCTATTGAAAATCACGGTTGTAAAGACTACAGAATAAACTTAGAGATACAGTATATTGCCAGACAATCTCTACAAGTGTAATCAACCAAACCTCAGAGCAATTTTAAAGCTAAGGAGAAGCTTATTTTTATAATCCTTGTGTTTCAATTGCAAATTTATGTTCCCAAGGAAACAATCTTTGGTTGTATAATCTACTTGATTCAGAGCTACATCTGGTGCTTCAGTTTTCAATTTATCGCAGTTAGAGCTAAAAGTGCAAATGAAGAACCTAAATTTTGTCCTTTACACTTTCATATGGTTGTCTTTTTATTTTTAGCTTCCAATGAATCAGAATGTCAAAAGTGAGACGGAAGGTTACAGTTGAAAATTCAAAGACCATTTCTGAGAGCACGTCTCGTAGACCCAGTGTGTTTGAAAGGCTTGGGCCTAGCACAGGGCCAAGTGCTGAGGTCAGTATTTCATGACTGAGACAGCTTCTACTTTTCAGTATTTCTACTAAACATTTTCTTAAAAGGATGCTCAAGATAAACAGGAACAAATAACTTAATATAACATTTGGTACAATTACATTTAATTACTGCAGTGGTTAATCTAATAACTTTGATTTTGCCTTACGATTTTCAGATGCAAATTTTAGATTATTTTGGCCCACTTGGAAATTTATTTCTCCACCTTCCTGTATACTATTTTTTAGCTGAAAAGTGGGCATGCTGGAATCCACTTTCTAAAATTTTTGTGCCACTGTATCGCATATCACTAATTTAAAGATAATTAACTACTGGTAGCACTGTATACACTTTAGCTCCATAATATTCCAGAACAGTAGCTCCTGCCATTTTTAATAAAAGTTTATGTATTTTTGCTTGCCCTAAACACTACAAAACATTTATCAGTAGCCAGAGGACTTTTGAACATGATATGCAAATGATTGTTGATCAGAAATTTATGATTTAAGGGGATGAAGTATTTAAGGAAGTGTTGAATGTCAGGGCAGGGTAGTGATTAACTACAAGTCTGAGCTTTTGGAAGAGCTTGAGTGAGTTTTAGTCTGTAATTAATGCCTTCTAAACCTTAAACCAAACACATGAGTAGCAGAGAAATTTACATGGAGCCAAAATATTAATACAGACAATAAATAGACCCAGTGGGAACTCCTCAAACATTTGAATTTTTATAATGTATTTTATAATTACAAGTTAATTGTAATTTAAACATCATTTTAACTATCAAATGTGTTTTAGAATGTTAATTATTTCACATCTGTCTATCAGTCCTCTTCATTTACTTTTTTTCTTTTATGTTCTGACACCAACCATATCCTTGTAACTAGGTTAGATGCATTATCTTGATTATTTTCAGATGTTGTACAATACCTTAGGTGCATCAACATTATAACTTTGTATATGAGAGCTCCTGTTTGGAAAGGTATTTATTACCAAACCCCTGGCAACTTGAAGAATTGAATAACATTGCATCATCTTCATTATTTAGAGAACATCTTTTGCAAATGTAAATGTGCTTAGCAGCTGAGGATTGAGGAGTGATCTAAGAACTGGGTTCTACAATGTTTGAGACATCAGTGAACTCCACTGTAACTCCCATTTTTATAATGGCTTAGGGTTTAAATAAAATGCACACAAATAACTTCAGATCAATTGGCAGCCTTGTTCACTGAGAAAACAAGATGGTTGGTGGTGAAGGAAGTACACGAAATTCCAGTGTTATAATGAGGATTATTCTCTGAAATGACAATGCACTTTTTTAAAACAGACCATACTCTCATTCTAAGGTATATCCGATCTGGAAGTACTTAATGAAACCAATACCAAAATTGGAAAATGGTTCCACTTGCATACAAGTATTAATATATAATCTTGATGACCAAATTCACAAAAGTATATTATTCTTAATGTTTCTCTGGTTCCCTAGAGTTCAACTTTTAAGCTGGAATGGAAAAAATGTATTATTAAACATTTAATGCTTTGAATGATTTTGAAAATACTGTGTTTTAACATTGCACTTTGTGAATAGGTGTAGATGTGGCGTATAGAAATGAAACATGAATTGCAGCATCAAAAGTTCTTCTGATATTAATGGTTCATTACTTTGTTGAGGTGTGCTCTGCATTTTTATTTTATTCCACCTGCTGCCAATTCTCTTTTTTTTAATCTTTCTAGCACTACCTTATTGAATGATCAACATAAAATTTCTCCCTAATCAGTTATTTTTGAAAAATGTTTCCTTCCAAAAAATTAAACATAAAGGCTCAGTTTGGTGATTGTGGCGAAACACCACTGACTTAGTGGAGAGGAGAAAGTTTTCAAATTCAAATGCTAACACTGTATCAAGTGTCAACAAAATCCAGGGTCAAAATTCACTATTTTCATAGTTATACTTGAATGTTCCATTGCATATGCTGCTTGGCATATATTTGAAAAACACATTATGTCAACTACTGTCTCATGTTTTATAGTTCCTAAAGGTTCATTTCTTAATGTTCAATATGACTTTAGAAATCACCTATCTCAACACCAGTTTTATTTGAATGTTTATCTTGTGAGCTTATGTTTGATATTCACTGTATAACATTGATTATACCTTCTAGCTCAAAGGTATATATACCTTTAGCCATAACTTCATAACAAAAGATCAAAATTGTTTCCATAAGATTTATGCTAATATTGGTGCACATTTATTGAGTAATGATTTACAGAATTATTTGAGTTGCAACCAAGCTATCTCCAAATTTTAACGGTGGAGTTATGGGTTTAAAACATATTGCTCAGAAAACAACTATCATCTGTCATTGTTATTGATGGACTAGGAGTAACAAATTTGAGTCTTGGTTGATGCCATGTTTTAGGATATTTTTAGCCAGATTGCTAAGTGGAGTAGAGGAAAAGCTGAACTTGCTATAACGTGAGGTAGCAGCATCTGTGATTCTCCCACCTCACCTAGTCTGCAGCCATTGTTGTAGGTATCTAACTGGCTTCCATCCTTGTTAAGCACATCGGATTTTGTGATTAGATGACAACTGACCTCTCAACTTGCTCTGCTGTGGTTTGGATAAACACTGTTGGCTGGGTAGATGTTCATTTTATCAACTTTATTCACTTTAAAGAAACTCATCCTGCTGATATCCAAATAACAATCAATTGAATAAAATAAAACAGTTGTGCTATATCTATGAGTGATCTATTCCCTTTCATTGGCAACCAAAACAGAAACATTATATACTTAATAAAAATATACTCTCTCTAATCAATATAGCATTATTGCTGAGAAATAATTTTGTAAAGCACTCTAGACAAATTCAGAACATCGGCCTTCAATGTTATCTTTGATATGTGAAGGTTTTGCTTTCAGAGGCTTTAAACCATCATAATATACATTTTTTATCATAGTTACTAAGGATTTCTTAATAAGTTTTTGGACCCACAAATGTATTCTTTTCATAGTTATATTAAATAGTTAGGATTGGAAGATTGTACCGTTACAACAATATTAACAAAATGTAGCTTGCATCAATGGTTTGAAGTCTTGTAATTCTTACCTGCACAGATGAAACAGAAGAGCTGAGTTTGGAAATGGATCTTACCTCCTTAGTTTCCAAATGTGACAGAAGTTATGAAAATTAATTTTCTTGGATGATGCAGCAGTCCGAATCAAATTCATTTTATGTTCAAAACAGAGAAAAGGTGCAGGTTGCTTTAATTAAATTAAGAAGCTGTAAGGGTTGGTGGATATATTCCTCTAAAACTAGGATTTTATATCTTAAGTTGTTGAATAAAATGCATAACCCCCAAAGCCTTCGGTACCAGGATATCGAATGGGTAAATTTACCATCTATTTATCACCTTCCTTTAATGTCACAAACTACATAATATAGTGAAATACAAGAAGCTATTTTCAGAATATTTTTACTCTAAAACATTGAGCCAATTCTGGAAAATTCTTGACTCCATCTATTAAAGCTGTGTTTTTAGGTAGCATGGAGTTATATGGAAATAGAAATTAACAGCTTATTCACATTAGTAGTAACTTTTTTTGTGTAATGCATTTTACTTAACTAAAACCAATCATTTGAAAAATACTGTTTTGTGTTGGATTTGGCAGCTATCAAAAATAAACCATGATCCAGGAGCAAGAGGGAGGCACATGTCTATCTAGTTTTCAAAATCCTATGTGAACAGTATCTAGTTTCTAATATCCGTATCATTGATAAAATTGTCCTAATTATTATTAAAAATTGTTTCATTCCATTTGTAACAATGTCATGCCAGACTTGATGAGAGTGGAAATTAACATAGTCTGATAATCTAAGTTCCAAAGTGGCTGCAGATGAATTCTAAACAGATTACTTTATTTACTTTAGAAGATTAGGTAGTATTTTGTTTTGTTAGGTAGTAGAACTTTGCTGTGGTTAATGAAATATTTGATGGCTTTAAATTTTACTATGAATTCTGTTAAAACTATGAAGCTGTTTTGGAAAATCAAAACCTGGGATGGGGAGATTGAGAAAGTTGATGTGTGTTGTACTGACTTTATGAATTCTCTGTAGCCATGCCTTTTACAGAATTTTAGTTGATGATTTCACAATTTTGTCATAATCTGCATTGTCATTTAACACCAATTTAGAAATGTATGTATAAAATCAAATGCAGCAATTTAGTTCAGATATGTTACATTATATTTTGGCCTAATGGTTTTCTACAAATGCTTCATGAGTTGTTTGCTTCATTAAGCATATGCAACTCTATGTGAATGTTATATTGTGTCAAAACACTCAGCAACCTATTAAAGCTTTGACCCAAGAATTAATCGTGGACTAAAGGAGATAAATGTTTGAATATCTGTAATGAAGTTTAACTTATGTACAGAAATATCTCATTACCTCCATATAGCAGAAGATTTTGTATTTAAAGTGATAGAAAGGACAAACTCCGTTCACTGTATTGGGTAAATATATATTTTTAAATTGTTCTCAGCAATTGTATAATTAAAAATTCCCTGTGTTTTAACCTAGACACAATGTCGTAATTGGATGAAAACTGGTCATTGTCCATATGGGAACACTTGTAGGTTTACTCATGGATCCTCCCCTAGAGGTAAAGGATACAGTGCCACATACAGAAGGTAAAACATAACTTTTTAGAACTTAAGTGATTTTAATAATTCCTTTGTGAAGCATCATGATATGCTTTTTTCCCTGTTCTTTCCAATTTTCATTTAGCACTTTGTATAATTTTTAAAATGTTAATTTGAATTTGCTTTCTGGGCTCTGAACTATCAAGATTCACTGCTGAGCAAGGTTAATGACATAACAACTGACAGACACCAGGGACCTCTTTAAATTGTTTCCTATCAGCAGCAGACATTGGGAAATGGTATGTTCTTACCACAGAGACTACACTAGATCTTTGTGGGAAACCTTTTAGTCTAAGATCAGTGGAAGCTGACCACAAATTCTGGGCTATACAATTCTTAAGGGTTTTGAAGGACAGGTATTGAAAGGATGTTTGCTTTAAGTTGGGAAGTCTGGCATTCTTGGTGATGACCTCAGAATGAGGAGAAACTACTAAAGATTGAGAAAAGTTTCTTCATTTGGAATTGTGAGTCCTTGGAATTCTCAACCTGGACAGTGATGGTAACTTAGTTGTTCTATATTCCTGAAAGTTATTGATAGATCTTTGGAGATCAAAAAAGTCAATTGATGTATTTGAAGATAGTATATGAGGGTGGAGATGGGACAGATCGATCATGATCATATTGAATGATGAAGCAGATTCAAGGGGTTTTTATATACCAGCTTTAACACAGTAAAGAGGTCTAAGGTTCTTCACAGAAGTGTTATTACATACCAAGCCATTATAAAGAGGTAAAAGTGCAAATGATCAAAAGCTTGGTCAAAGAGGTAAGTTTTGAGAAGCAATTAAAATTGAAGAAGCTGGGATCTGGGAAACAAACAAAAATGCTGGAAAAACTCAACCAGTTAAGCAGCAGGTAAGTTTTGAGGGCATCTTAAAGGAGGAGTGAGTGGCAGCTATGTCTTAAGAACATAATAAATAAAAATAGGAGTAGGCAGTTGGCTCCATGTATCTGCTTTACTATTCAGTAAAATCTTTTACTTCAGTGCCGCTTTCTTGCACTAATTCCGTATCTGTTGATTCCTTTAATATCCGGAAGTCTATTGATAGATAGACCTTGACTTTTGAATTGTGAATTAATAAGTGATTTTGAGAGACTATTGCGGGAGGATTTTGAGTACAAGAGTAAAGACTACATTTTCCAGTTATATAAGACCCGGCAGGTACTCAATCAGAAATATCGATGCTTGGAATGGTGAGTTTATTGTATGAGGAGAGATTAAGTCTATACTCTTGAGTTTAGAAGAATGAAGGGTATCCTTATTCAAATGTATAGAATTCTTAAGGGAGTTGACGGATAATGCAGGGATTATGTTTTCCCTAGTGGGGTGTCCAGAATCAGTAGCCGTAGTCTCAAATTAAGAGACCGGCCATTCAGGACAGAGATGAGAAGAAATTTCATTACTCAGAGGATAGTGAATCTTTGGGATTCTCTATCCAAGAGGGATGTGGAGACTCAAATACACTGAGTGACTGACCAAGGCCAAGATTGATAGATTTTATAAATATTAAGGGAATCAATGAACATAGGGTTTAGGCAGGAAAGTGGCATTGAGGGAAAAAATGAGCCTTGATCTTATTTAGTGGCAATGCATGCACAAGGGGACAACAGCCAAATCCTTCTGCTATCTTCTTATTGCTATCAATTTGGCATGCTTGCTCTTTGAGGTACATCTTGTATTACATTTCAGCTTTAACACATTAATCACATTAAATGCCAATTTCTACATTGCAGTGGAAAAACAGCAAGGATCTCCAATCCACTATTGTCATTGAGTGATTGGGAAATTGTGGACCTGAACTTTTGAAACTCATTGGTTTCCATTATTTTCATGTAATATTGCCATTTGATTGCACAGTTGAGTATAGAACATAAGTGCTATATAACAATGTGGGAAGTGCTTTGGGACATTTCTAAGAGGTCATTTAGGTGAAGACTACCCAATATTACAGGTTCTTTGGTAGCATCAACTCCATATGTTTTAATGCTCATCACTTATAGAAAGATACAAGAATTAACTTAATTTTTGAAAGTACTTTACAATGTACTTTATGATGTCAGGGTGAAGTTGCTGTGACTTAAGAATAGATATTATGATCTCATAAAGTTTTATCTTCCCTGTGAACAGTGAAATTTATGACAAGTCCTTGAATGCAGACCCTGTCTCACATGTGAAAGGAACTTAATTTCTTTTTCCATCCATGAGGGCAGCTGAATACCTTGCTTGTACCACAGGTCCAAATGAGTTGGCTTGCAATTTTGACTTTTTTCATTACTGTTAGCCTGATATGTATGTAATATGTGCAATATTCCTACTTTTAAGTTGCAACTTTTAAACTTTATTTGAACTATGATATCTGTTGTGCGTGCAGCAATTCAACTTCCATGCATTAGAACTTAAAAAGATCATTTGTGAGATATGTGATGTTCCATATTATAGTCTATAATCTCACTGTTATTAAAACCTGGCAGATCATGAAATATTACCACTTAGGAAAAAGCTACCCAGTATAAATGCAAACAGAAGCTCACGTGCTGGACCGGAACGTCTAGTCAATTGATGGTGATAACTGTGATTTATTTTGACCTGGCATATGTTAGTAAGCTTTTTAAATACGAAGTTGCGTTTATACTACTACATCTAAATCTTAAGCAAAATTCTGAAGCTTTTTCAAGTTAAGATTGTGTACGTTATGAATGAAATGTTTGGTTGAATACTCAGCATTACCTTTCATTCAAATACTTGGTTGAAACAAAGCTGCAATAGAACTGTTAGTAAAACATTTTGTTGATATCAAGCAAACAAGCAAAACAATCATTGCACATGCACAAAGTGACCTGGTTGTACTAATAGATGTTTCAGCTTTAAATATCAGTGTTTAGATATAAGTTAAAGCTGCCACAAAGCATTTGCACTTTTGTGCATCTGTACCTTACCAACTTAAATGGTCAGATTCTTTCGAACTTAAGTGTGATTTATGATATGTCTAGTTGTAAATGGTCTTGAACTTATAGTACTCTTTATGTTACATATTGCATATTAAATTTTGTAGAATATAATCGTGTTCAATATTTGGTGATGGTCCAGAGCTAATTGCAAAAAGTGCTAGCATCAAAACTACGTATTTGGATGTGCGTGACATTTTGATTATAAAGTTAATGTTGAAATCTAAATGAGTTATTCAATTCAAATTGTAAAATTAAATTAAAAGTCTGGGATGTTCATGGTTGAATTGTGCATCTGTAACTACATCTACTAATGTGACTAACACATTGGTTGTACACACTCCTTCATAATTTTTACTGAAAGAATAGAAGCAAAAAGCCCTTAAGGGAATTTCTACCTTTTGTGAATATGTTACTTTTATGTCAATATGCAGATCTCCAGAAAGGCCAACTGGTGATTTACGAGAGAGAATGAAGAATAAAAGGCAAGATGTAGAATCCGAACCACAGAAGAGAGCCCAGGATGAATCCTCATCTCCAACGAGGGTACAAATGATTGTATTTCCAAATTTATGATGAGAAACAATATTCCAGATAAATTAAACTTCTGATCTTGGGCTTGGGAACTAATTTTTATTACTTAATAAAAATTTGGTTCAACTTGTTGGAAGAATTTTTAGTTATCAAGAACTGGATTGTTGCACCACTTTGGGCTGTAGTTGAAAATATTGTAGTTGGTGTCCATTATTGCCGAAGTTAACAATTGTAGAGTGAAAGGATAAATAGTTCTTTCAAAAGGATTTCATGTAGAATAAACTGATTTACTATTTTATTTTCATGCACACATCTTTGCCTTGGAACTTTAGGCCTCAGAATCTATGGATGAATAGCCCAAGCAATTCTATTCGGGAACTTAAGAAACAGTAATAGGAGTTAGCCAGTTGGATCCTCCCAAGCATGGCTGATCCAATCTTGGCCTCAGCACCACTTCCTTTCCTTATACCCCCTGACTCTCTTGTAGTTCAGTATCTGTAACTGTCAATTTTGATCTTATTTAATGACTTCACTTCCATAGTTCTCTGGGGAAAGAATTCTAAAGAGTCACAAGAGATTCAGCAGATGCTAGAATCTGGAGCAACACACGCATAATGCTGGAGGAACTCAGCAGGTCAGGGAGCATCTATGGAGGGAATAAACAGTTGATGTTTCAGGTTAAGACCCTTCATCAGGACTGGAAAGGAAGAGGGCAGGAGCCAGAATAAGAAGGCCAGGTGAGGGGGAAGGAGCACAGGCTGGCAGGTGACAGGTGAGTCTAGGTGAGAGGGGAAGGTAGGTGCGGGGGGAGGGTTAAAGGGAGTGATGTAAGAAGCTGAGAGATGATAAGAGGCAATGGGCTGAAGAAGAAGGAATCAGTAGGAGAGGGCAGTAGACCATTCAAAAAAAGGGAAGGAGGTAGGCAATAGATGGGCAGGGGAGGGGAAAGAGAAGGGGTGAGTGGGCTACAGGAATGAGGGAAGACAGAGTGGGGGAAGATGGGGGAGGGTACTGGAAGTAGAGAAATTGACATTTCTCTATTGAGGTTGGAGACTACCTTGAGGTTGGAGACTGCCTTGGCGGAATATGAGGTGTATTCCTCCAACCTGCATCTGGCCTCAACATGGCAGTAGAGGAGGCTGTGGATAGACATGTCAGTACGGGAATGGGACGTGGAATTGAAGAGGCTGGCCATAAAGCCACCTAAAGAGTCACAGCCCTTCAAGGAAAGAAATCTCTCCCTATCTCTGTCGTAAATGTTGAACCTTTATTCTGAAACTACGTCCCCAAATCCTAGAAAATCCCCATCAGGGGTTCATCTTCTTAGCATCCACCCTGCCATTCCCTCCCAGAATCTTATATTTCTCAATAAAATTACCCCTCATTCTAAGCTTCAATGAGTATAGGCCCAACCTGTTTTAGTCCTTCACACATCATTCCCTTCATATCAGAAGACAACCTAGGCAATTTTTGCACTGCCTTAAAAACTGCAGTACTTCATATGGGACCACACCAGTGCCTTGTGAAGATGCATCAAAATTTCCTGCTTTTATTCTCAATACCCCTTTCAATAAAACCCAACATTCCATAGCCATTTGTCTATAGAACCTAAAATAGTTGAAATGGTGAATGGTGGTCATTGGACCGAAAAAAAATTGTCTTTGAGAGATGAGAGTTGCATGCAAAGGAAGGAAATAGTGGAATAGAATTCAGTGCTTGTAAATTTATTACAACTTCCTTGTATCAGTATCGAGTTAGAGAGATATAAATCCATAAAGCAAGAAACAGGCTTTTCAGCCCACCATGTCCACAGTGAACATTGGGAACCCATTAATACTGATTCCATTTTCCAAGGGTTCATGATTTATATGCAAGAGTTACATTTGTGGCAAATTTAAACCAGAGGAAATAATCTGCAATAAATGTGTTATTTGTTTTCTGCAGTACTATAAAACAAATTATTTTATTTAGAGGGATGCTTCAAGAAGCAGGCGCAGAGAAAAAGATGATGCTAATCTGAAAATTACAAAGGAACGCACCCCAGAAAGTGAAGAAGAATCAGCTGAGTGGGAAACAGGCAGGGATGGTAAACTATATTTTATTTCTATAATCAAAAAGTACTAATTGTGGACATTGCATTTGTAAATTTGTAAAAGAATGTGAAACTGTCCTAAAGGTAACTATCGGTGGATTTAACAAATATAATATGAGAGACATCATGGGCCAAAGAATGTGTTTCTGTGCTGTACTGTTCTATGTTTTATGACAATGTAAATTAGATTGTTTAAAAAGAGCAAAACAGAATTTTTTCTGTCTTCCCCCTAAATGCTTGATACTTGTCCTTTTCCAGTTACGTACAGGTTGTGTATGCAGGGTGAGACAGAAATGGAAGAATATTGTGTAGTCTTACGACTATTTTGTTCTTGGAGATAATTCCGGTTGGGAAAGAAATCCATCTCTAATCGTGATATTATGTTACTAAATACCTCGACCCTACATGCCTTCTACGAGAGTCTCAGGAGGGAAATAATGGTTTTAATTGTTAGGCCATAATTCAAGCCAAGTGAGAAGTAGATTAATGAAGAATCCAAACTGAAATGAAGGATTTACCCCAAAGATCAGTTGGAAAAACATTAGAGAAATGGTGAAGGCAAAGACCCTTGCCTCCTTCTGAGTATCCTGATTTCCTATAGTGTATTGCTGGGAAACTTGAACATCTCTGAAGTCAGAAAACCTGAGGAAATGACATTTATTCTGAAGTACTAAAATATGTGATGTTTTTTAAATGCTAGCAATTATACAGATAGTGATTGAACTTTGTGAGTGTCTCTGGATTCCAATTGTGGCTTGTGATTACAAAAATTTTAACTACAGTAATATAAACCTACCAAGTCAGGTAATTACAAATACACATGTTTTCTCTGCATTTGATAATGGAATGCAGTTAAACAAACTAAAAAGGAGTGTGAATTCAGAAGAAGGTAGTCCGATAACAACCCTGTCAATTCTTTGCATGTGGCCTCCCAGTTATAACATAGAAAATCCCAATAGGGTGCCATAAATAAATTTCTGATCAGGGTCACGCTATTCCAAGTAGTTGCTGCATCGTTGGAATTGGTTTATTACTGTCACTGTACCGAGTACAATGCAAAACTTGTCTTACATACCATTCATACAGACCAATTCATTACACAGTGCATTGAGGTTGTACAAGGTAAAACAATACAGAATGCAGAATGAAGTGTTACAGCTACAGTTAGAGTGCAGTGCAGGTAGATAATAAAGTGCAAGGTCATAACAAGGTAGATTGAGGTCAAGCATCCATCTTATCGTACAAGGGAACTGTTCAATAGTCTTATAACAGCAGGATAGAAGTTGTCCTTGAGCCTGGTGGTTCTGCTTTCAGGCTTTTATATCTTCTGCATGATGGAGAGGGGAGAAGAGAGAACGTCTGAGGTGGGTGGAGTCTTTGATTATGCTGGCTGCTTTACTGAGGCAGTAAGAAATACAGACAGAGTCCATGGATGGGAGGTTGGTTTCCATGATGTGCTGGGCTGTGTCCACACTCTGCAGTTTTTTGTGGTCCCGGGCAGAGCAGTGCCGTACCAAGCTGTGATACATCCAGATAGGATGCTTTCTGTGGTGCATCAATAAAAATTGGTGAGTGTCAAAGGGTTCATGCCAAATTTCTTTACCCTCCTGAGGAATTAAAGGTGCTGGTGAGCTTTCTTGGCTGTGGCATCTACGTGGTTGGACCAGGACAGGCTATTGGTGATGTTCATGCCTAGGAATGAAGCCCTTAACCCTCTCAACCTCAGCATCGTTGATGTAGACAGGAGTATGTCCACCACCCCCCTTCTTGCAGTCAATGACCAGCTCCTTTGTTTTGCTGACATTGAGGGAAAGGTTGTTGTCATGCCACCATGTCCCTAAACGCTCTTTCTCCTTCCTGTACTCCAACTTATTGTTATTTGAGATCTGGCCCATTACTGACTGGTGTCAACTGCTAACTTGTAGATGGAGTTAGAGCAGAATATGGCAATACAGTCATGAGTGTATAGGGAATAAAGTAGGAACCTGAGGATGCAGCCTTGTGTTGAAAATAATCGTGCCAGAGGTGTTGCTGCCTATCCTTACTGATTTTGATCTGTTGGTCAGGAAGTCAAGAATCCAGTTGCAAAGGGAGGTGTTGAGTCCCAGGTTTTGGAGTTTGGTAATAAGTTTGGTTGGAATTTTAGTATTGAAGACAGAGCTGTGGTCAATAAACAATAGTCTAACATAAGTGTCTTTACTGTCCAGATGCTCCAGAGATGAGTGTAGGGCCAGGGAGATGGCACCTGCCGTAGACCTGTTTTGGCGGTAGGCGAACTGCAGTGGGTTGAGGTTTTCCGGGAGGCTGGAGTTAATGCGTCCCATGACCAGCCTCTCAAAGCATTTCATGATGGTGAATGTCAGGGCCACTGGGCATAGACATTAAAGCACATTACCTTGTTTTTCTTAGGTACTGGAATGATAGTGATCTTCTTAAAGCAGGTGGGAATCTCAGATTGAAGCAGGGAGATGTTAAAAATGTCTGCAAATACCCCCGCCAGTTGATCTGCACAGGATCTAAGGACACGGCTATATCATATTAAAATAATAAAGATTCAGAATAAAATTTTGTATTTGTTAATTGCTTGTGTGGTATTATTGGAGGCAAGTGGACAGTAGAACAAAATGGCTGTAGAATCATACAAGTACCTTTATTGTTTCTAATTTATGTAAATAACTTGCATTTCATTAAAGTTCTCATTGTTGACTTTGTCCTGCTGAAATTTGATTTCTGTTTTAGAACCCTATTGCGAGCTAGTTACATTTACAGATGATGTCAAACTTTGAGAGTAGACAATAAGATGGTGAGGGTTAGATGGTTGAATATGAACAGACACCCATTGATCTACAACATGAGTTGTACCAAATATATAATTGTGAGAATGAAAGGCATATGCATTTTAATGTTAAAAAATGTGAAAAAAAGTGTCAGAAATCTGGAAACATAAGTTACAACTTTGCTTTTTGACAGGAGGCCAAATCAAGTGGGATTTAGTCTGCCACTTGGAATAGCACTGACCTTGCACTCGCCTGGTCTGGGTGAGGGATCAAATGAACTGATTAAGCATTACCTCCCACATCTGAGAGACATTTAGCTAGGTGTAACAAGGCTTTAGCAGTAACTGGGCATTGACACACCACTGCAACCCTGACCCCTGCAACACCGAAGGTGGTGCTTTGCCCCCTTTCAAACTTTTTCAAAGTTAACAATTATCAATTTTAATGTGTTTTGTATTCAGGAACATCTAACAATTTAAAATTGATCTCAGAAATTATATAAAAAATTTAAAATTAAATATTTGAAAAATTAGCACAAAGCTATAAGAAATAATTTTAAAAATTATAGTAAATAACTGAACTTGCCTATCTCCTGATCTCCAAGTGGGAATCTCAATTTAAGTGAATGAGGATTCCTATCCTGTGCAAGTTCAAGTTGATAGAGGATCGTAGAGGTAGGTTCCCCGGGGTGACAATCTGTCACCCACCTGATCCTGGATTTACACAGCAGGTCCGCATCAATCCAGGAATGAATTACCCGGGAGGAGCTGAGTGTCAGCAGTTCCCTTTGGAATGATCAGTCACAGCCAGGATGATGCATTTGATGGCTTGATATGCAGTCAACAGAGTAAATGAAATGCTGAAGTATGTGAGCAACTTAGCAGAGTACAATTCAAAGTGGCATTCTTCGATTGATTATTCTTTAAAATCAGCAATATTCTTCCTTTTTCAATCTTTTTTATTAGTTTTCAAATCAATACAGATTAATATATAGCATCAATGTTCATACATGTATTACAAAGAGATCTGGATAACACTCATGTCTTAGATATACATACAATAAAATATAAAAAAAGTCCAAGGATCTCTTAGTTATAAAATCGGCAATATTTTGAACTGTTAAACATTTATGGCTATTAAGAACATCTCTTTTTCTTTTGCAAATAAAAGAAACATAGCTAGCATGTGATAAAATGTGTAACTTTAAAATTTCCCAGGCTTATTTTAAGTAATTTTTTTTATGGCTACATCATTTTGGTAATCCTGTGTTTTGGGAGAGGTGGGGAGGACTTTAGTATTTACCGAGAATTGTTTTCTTTTAGTATAGCTGTTTTGCTTTCATGGTGATTTGTGTTACAGATTCTGATAATGGGGATGTTAACTATGATTATGATCATGAGCTGTCCCTTGAAATGAAGCGGCAGAAAATACAACGAGAACTGATGAAACTTGAACAAGAGAATATGGAAAAAAGAGAGGAAATAGTCATCAAGAAGGAGGTTGGTGTGCAAGAGGGTTCATGTTTGCAATATTGCAGTGATAAAATCTAGAAATTGTAGTGAATGAAGTCATTACATTTGATACCATGACATGTTATTATAAGGTCTATACTTAACAACTCTGCTGAGCAACTCTGAACTGATTAGTACACATTAAGCATTAGAAAAGAATTAAAAGTTTTTATAGTTTGAATTTGTAGTGATGAGGTAGACTATTCATCTTTGAGCAAAATGTGATTATGGATTAATTGAGGTAGAGTGATCTATCATTCAATTAAACTATATTGTTTATTGCAATATGGATTTTATATTGTTGCAGATTTTGCTAATAATTTGAAATTGTTTAACACTGCTTTTTGGTCTGTTTTCTGAGATTTTTTTCATTTATATAATTCTTCCAGTTTAGATTCAAGTCCACAAGTCAGAGTGTTTTTACCGATAATCTAAGTGATTATTGGATAAAACCCCAAGGTAACAAAACAGGAAACTGGTATAATGCTTTACCTGTTATAATTTCAAGTCTTAAGCATTTTTTTGTACTTCCATTTGTCAATAAGAACAGAACAGAACATCACTCACAAGTTGCTCTAGTTCTAAACTATTAAGAACATTTGTTATCCAATGAATGAGAAAATCTGTAACAATATAAAATGTACATGGTTGGAATAAAATTATCATCACCTCTCCTCCAAGAAAAGTAGTGAGCATGTTTGTTTTCTAAATTGTTATTTTATGAATCCTGTTTTTGGCATTTAATATTTGTTATTGAGAAAGGCATTTATATCTACCATTAGTTCAAAAATCCTATTGTTTTTCTATAGAACTGTGAGTTTGACTTCCTCTGAAATTCATTGTCAGGTAGATGCTAATGGCAAACTAAATTTGTAGCATGGGTAACCTGTGTTGATCTGGTACTGGTAACATCAGTTGTGCCTCATCCTAAAAGGACTGCTGTTGAGCAAGTACCAGACCAAACAACTTAATTTTTGCCTTAAATTTAATGCCTCAGACCAGATAAAATGGTTCTCCACTTAGATATCTCCAGAACCCGCGAGAAATAAACACTCCCCATCTCCAAGGAATGCAAGCAAATCGCCTAAACATAAAGCTAGCCCGAAGTTACCTTCTGGTAAGAAGGAGAAAAAAGGATCAAGATTGTCATCTCCCGTAGGCGACCAACAAAGGTTTGTATGATGGAGTTAAAACATTGATTAAATTAATATTATTGAGAGATTTTTAAAAAAATTGTTAGTTAAAATTAAACTTGATTAATTGCTGTTTTAATCATATTGTTGAACAGTAATAAAAACTAATACTTTTGAATGGTCTAATGGGAATAGTTCTGGACTTATCGCCTAATAATTTATTTAAAATTATTGTCCTTATGTTAATGGCACTTTTCATTAATTTCGCAGTTGTCAAGTTTTGAGTCTGTAAAGCTGAAGGGAAATTTTACTCTCTGGAAAAATAAATTTGGAATTCAGGGATGTAATCCTCATGACTTCTTTCATTGTTCTTTCTAATGTTTAGGAAGTATGTATTGCATGAGCCAGAGAATGTTTTTCTCCCAACCAACAAGAGAGATCAGCATTCAAAACAGACTCATAAAATTAGCATTTTGATACTCTTTTGCATATGCTTGCATCAAAGGGAAAGAGTTATAATTGTCATTAAAAAGGGCAGCAGAGGGACTCTAGCCTTGCTCAGGGTTGACTTTTATAGTAGTCATTTCATCACAGGTGTTTGGTCTGAGGTTATTATAGTGCTGAAGTTGAAATATTACTATTTTGAAATGCAAATAGAAAATGAACGCCTACCACAATAAAGAGGGTTCTGCGAGTTGGAGACACGTTGTTATCATAACATATTGTCACTTGATATTTTTATCATGTTGGAAGTACAATATTGTGGCCCACAAATATTGGGGATACAGAGAAGCATTCAGTCTTGCATTCCTAGCTCAGTTTCTGCTGTAATAAGTGCTGTGGATAAAGGGAAATGGGTAGGTATACTAAGATTTGCAGACTTTTCTTGTGTCTTTTGAGCTGACCACCAATAGGATTCTCACTAAAATACCTTCTTGGCTGGTGTAGTATTAAGTGACAAGATTATGCTTTTGATGTTTTTGCTCTGTGCTTTTAGTACTTCTGAGGATTGCATTGATTTTGTGCATCACTGAATTTTCATAACTTTGTGACACAGCGTAGGCAGAAATGATTGTGGTTTCTGAAGGAGCAACAATAAATGGTCTAGCTGTGGTAAATATTGAGAAAGAATGAAGCATGTTATAGTTGTTGGCATGTAGCAATTAAGTTTTGATACCACTTTTATTTTATTGTTAATTTTACCCAGGTTCTTCTAAAAATTACTGTAACCTTCAAATAATCTGTGGTTCACTTCTTTATCTTGACACCATCACCCCCATCCCCACCAACCCCATGTCTGAAATAATAAGAGATCTACATAGAAACATCGGAAATAGGAACGGGATAGGCCATTTGGCTCTTTGAGCCAGTTCCCCCATTCAAGATGGACACAAATTGGTAACCTGTTTATGAATGCAGAAGGCATCATCCTCTTAAGCTGGTACTTGCATCTGCCTTTGTGGAAGAGGGAGATTGCCTGCCATTAAGAATGTGAACTTTTGGAAATGATAAACAGATTAAGGGGTACAATCTTGAAAACGGGATAAATCCAGACCCAAGTAAAAATCTCAGGCATTCAAAAGATACAAAGGAAAAAATAGCAGCTCGGTGTCTCACTATCATTTTCCAATTCTCTTTGAATGCAACGTGGTGCCAGAAGAGTGGAAGGAGGCTAATATAATGCTGTTATTTAAAAAAGAAGTGGATAAGCCAAGTAATTACAGGCCTGTTACCTTAACATTGGTGGTCTGTAAGTTATTGGAAATATTCTGATGGATAGCAAGAATCAATATTTAGAGAGGCATAGTTAATCAGTGACAGTCAGCATAGATTTGTTAAGTCATGTCTAACTACTAAAGTAATTGAGGTAGCAAGGAAAATCAATGAGGGTAAGCAAGGATTTTAGTAAAGTCCTGCATGGCTGATTGATCATGAAAATAAAAGCATGTAGGATTGACAAAAGACATGTCAGGAAAAGAATTGAGTGAAAACAATGGTAAACAACAGTTTGAGTGATTGAAGGACTCCATGCAGTGGGATTTGCAGGGTTCAGAACTGAGCCTCTTGCTTTTTCACTATGTTAATTAAAGATCTTGACTTAATGTTGGAGCCATGGTTAAGAAGTTTGTTGAGGATAACAAAACTGGCAGAGTGATTAGTAGTGAGGAAGAAGCTTGTAGGCTGCAGGAAGATATCAATGGACTGATTAAATGGGCATAAACATGGTAAATGGATTTCAGTCCAGAAAAGAATTAGGTAATTCTTTTGTAAGGGCAAACAAAGCAAGAGAAAATATTAAAAAGTGGAGAAGAACACAAACTTTGGAGTGTATATAAGTAGGTTAGGAAAGCATGTAGAATGCTTGCATTTAGAATTAATACATAGTGTATAAGAGCAGGGAAACCATTTTAGGACATGGTAAAACATTATTCTGGATGCCATATTATAGGAAGTATATGACAATACAGAAGCTACTGAGGAGATTAGCAAGAATGTTGCCAGGTCTACAGAATTATTAGGCTGGGATGTTTTCTTTGGAAAAAAGGAAACCAAGGGGAGATTTAATTAAGGTGTAAAGTTTATGAGAGGCCTAGAGAAGGGTAAACAGGAATTTTCCTTGCTGGGGGATTGATAATGGAGTTCATAGGTTTATATTAAAGGATGGAAGGGTTAATGGGAAGCTCAAAGAATAACCATTAGACACTGTATGAAGTTTAAGCCATTTTACGTTAACATTCTCTATGAATGTGACACACAACCAAGTAAAATGGCTGCTTCTGTCACCATGCAGGTTATCAAACATTGCCATGCAATTTAGTTCTTAACAGTGCCGTTAGAATATAGTTAAACTGGAGGGCCTAACTCGTGAGCTGCCCTCTACAATCCTCTTCTGCCTTTGCACGATCATTCTTTCACTGGATCCATTTTCAAAAATTTAGTAATCTGACCTCTCCTTAGGACCGTTGAACCTCATTGCACTTCGTTTGCAATCCATGCTTTCACAATTCATGTTATGTGAACAGATATAATGTACTTTGTATTTCTATGGGCTGAATAATTAACTTTAAAAAAAATTGTAATTCAAATTGGATTTAATCTCATAAATAAGTCACTAAGTGACTCATAAATAAGTGTTCACTAAGAGAAATCCAGAAATTAAAAAAATGATTTTTTTCTTTTCAATATTAGTTTAATTTTTAAATCATTGTTCCAGCCATTGCTTTGTATGTGATGTTTTAAGCATGCAGGGTTTTTATTCCTTCACTAAATGGATATTCCAAACTCCATCGGGCAACTTTTTAAAACAAAACTATTCCTCAACAGTTCATTTTTCTTACTGAACTGTTTATCTTTGAAGCTAAGGCAAAGACACATTTAACTTAAATTATGAGGGTGCCTTTGTTGTAACTAGTGCATTACCTTTCTTTCCAGAAAATCTTCAAAAGTACAGCAGGGTAAAAAGAAGGGACCTCGTACTCCAAGCCCGCCACCCCCTATTCATGAAGAGATTCTAGCAACAAAAAAGCATAAAGAAAAGCCAAGGGCAAAAGACAGAACTGAAGAAAAAGTCCGAGAGAGTAGAGAAAGAGGAAGGGATATAGAAAGACATAAAGAGAAAAAAGAAAAACACAGGTGAGTGATACTGTGCTTGATACAGTTTATATTTCCCTTTCTTACAATATTTAGTAATCTGCCATTGCTACTGTACATAACACAGTACAGATTAAATTAGGATTTTTTTTTGTCATACTTAGAAGCACAACCCTAGTTAAATTTAATTCCAGTGCATTATTTGGTGCTTTTACATGGATACCGGAAAACTATGACTGGTCAACAAAAAGTAGGACGAAAGGAAAGCAATGGAACCCTTTGCACATGAAGGCCCTCTTCCCAGAAAAAGTATTTTATGTTTAGAAAATTTTCAAAAAGATATGTTACACATTTTTTTCAAAAATAAGTTAATAGTTTTGAAATCAACCGACTTCCAAATTATAAAAACAGA
>JARFYF010000074.1:62769918-62781239 GCA_030265395.1 Rhina ancylostomus | reverse complement strand
GAAAGGTCTGTTACTGTGCTGTAAATAAAGTTTTAAAAAAATATAAAGTCATCCTGGAGGGATTGCCTCAGAAGAAGGTCCCCATAATTCTTAAGTTTAGAAGGCAAGGTAACTATTTTAAAATTGCAACTTCAGAAGATATGGAGTTCCTCAGGGCGGTGTCCTAGTACTCAATATCATTAATTGCTTCATCAAATGACCTTCCTTCCATCATAAGATCAGAAGGGGAATGTTCACTGATAACTGTACAATACTCAATTCTGTTCCAAAATCCAAAGCTAATAGAATATACCTCATTCCTACATGCATTAAAACCTAGGCATGGTTCTTCCAAAATTCTGAAGATTCTGGAAGGTCTGCTGCAGATTGGAGGGTAGTAAATGTGACCCCATTTAACATTGGACATTTGAAAATATTTGAAGCTGTTGTTTAAGATATTATAGTCAGGCATTTAGAAATATTCAAGGTAATCAGAAAAAGCCAACATGTTTTGTCAAAGGACCGATGTCTGACCAATTTATTGGAGTACCTTGAGGAAGTTGCATGTGCTGTGGATAAAAGGGGAACTTGCTCTACATGGATTTCCAGAAGACATTTAATGAGGTGCCACATCAGAAGTTACTGGGAAAAGTGAAAGCTCATAATGTAGGAGGTAACATTTGGCATGGATAGAAGTTGACTGCAAAATATAAAGTAGGCATAAATTGGTCTCTTTTTGGTTGATAAGAAATCATGCTGGGCCACAACTTTTTTACAATTTTTATAAATGTCTTGAATGATCGGCATGTTTACAAAATTTGCCAGTGACACAAAGTAGGTTGGAAAATAAGTTATGGAGAGATACAAGGAGGAAAGAAATGGGTATAGGTAGTTAAACTGAGTGAACAAAGATGTTGCAAATGTGGGAGATGGAGAAATACTCTGGCAGCAAAATAAAAGCAAAGAAGCATATTATCTAAATGGTAAGAAATTGCAGAGCCTTGAGATGTGCAGGAACCTGAGTGCTATTGCACATGATTTATAAATATAGCAAGTAATTAGGAAAGCTCACAGCATATTATTTATTTTGGAAAGAATTGAATACACAAGTATGGAGATTATCCTTCAATTATATAGGGTACTGGTGAAATCACATCTGAAGTACTATGTACAGTACTAATCTTATTTAAGGGAGCATGTTAATGTGGTGGAAGTAATTTCAAACAGGTTTCCTAGACTGATATCTGGAATGAGCACATTTTATGAGGAAAGGTCGAATAGGCTAGACATGTATCTGCTAAAATTACAACAGTACAGGGGCTCCCCAGGTCACGAATGATTTGACTTGAACACAATTCTCCCATAGATTTTTAAAGCATTTTCAAGCTACTAATAATAATATAAAATGTTTCATGTTATTCATTAATGACTGGATGCAGTGTATATTCTACTAGTTTAATTATGGGTAGTGTTAGGATGATTATTCAATGAAATGAAAGAATTATAGCGAGTGTATGTAGAGCAATACAATATGGGTTACTATAGAAAACAGGTGTTTCTGACTTGGGGAGAAATTGGTTTACTGACAGTTTTCAGGAATGGAACCCTTGCGTAACCCGGGGACTGCTTGTACTTGGCAACTGTTTTAAGAATACTTTGTATAAATGACCTTTTCAAATGTTACCTTTCTAGCAGATCACCTTCTTCTCAGAGACAACATCAAACTCCCACAGTGTCTAGACAACACTCTCCATCATCTCGGTCAGGTTCACCCACAACAAGAAGATCATCATCTCCCCGCCACAAACGTTCCACTTCACCATCCTACCAGCGTGCAGCATCTCTGACTCGAAAACGATCCCCTTCGCCATATGCTCCACGTTCTTCATCTCCACAGAGAAAGCAAAGTCCCTTAAGGCATAGGTCTTCTGGAAGAGAAAAAGGCAAACATGAACAAGAAAAATCGCCATTACAAGAGCGACATCATGAGAAGAGAGAAGGTAAAAAGCATTTTTGAGAAAGATTTAACTGAGTGCAAGTATGCTTTTTTAAATGTTCCAATTCCAAGTGATCCTTGACTTTTGATTATTTTTGACAGTTAAGTGATATGACATTGAAAATTTCTACATTTGTAAATTTAGTGCAAGTATGCTAATATGCAAAGTGAGACACAAGTTCAAACTTGCAGTTCTCCATGTAATGAGGTAGTTGAAATGGAAAAAGAGGGAAAATTATCCTTCCTTCAATAGGATGAAGGTTATGTTTCATAATTGCAGTAGTAAATGGGCATATTATCCAAGACATTACAACCCTGTAAACATTTTAAAACTGATCGAAAATAATAATGGGCTGAAACATAATATGTGCCTGCATCCTTGATTGTGAAAGTAGTACATAGTTTAGAAGCTTCCTAAGGCTGAATGCTTTATTTATTATAAAAAACGTGTATTCTATGAAACTATCATTTTTTACTTTCCTTTTGTCTTTTATTACTGTTTTCTCACAAGTTTTATTTGAATCTTGATTAACCTATATCATTGAAAAGTTTGTCAGAACATTTCCTTTATAGGTTGCACCAAATTCTCCATTGACAGTGGATACTTTACTGAAAGATATCTTCTTGTTTTAAATCCTCTAATTTTGTACCTCATTGCTAGCTGATATACTTTCCTCACCTTTTCGTTGCATGAAATACTTGAGAGTGGATTTTCAGTTCCTATGGAATGTCTTCCTAACAAATAGGGAAGTTTTGGCTAGGTGTGTAGCTTTTTTTAAAGAACAAAAGTAACTTTTACTTGAGTAGTCTTTTCATATCAAAGAGTATGTTTAAAAAACATACACTAGTGAAATCCATCAGTTGTGGAAGCAGAGAGAAAAGGAGGAAATTTGGCAAAGAAGTAGCCTTGCAATTGAATATGACTCAAGAAAATGAAAAACAGGCCTTCTAGTTGCACTTAGAAAGAAAAGTATAAGGGATTTGTGCCACTGGAATTGGTTGAGCACCTGACATTTGATAACAAACCAGTTGCAAAAGTTCTGATAAGATTTTTGTTTATATTTACCAAAGAGAGGAGATGGGTAAGGTAATCTATTTGTTCTGAAAAGAAACCAAGAGGGTGTTTTATAATTTACAATACCAATGCAGTTGTAGTTGCAAGCATAAAATAACTGAGGATAGATTAAATGGATTTGGGGATCCTAAATAAAATAGTTTTCAGGAGCTCTGGCATGAATCTTGCAGAAATCTCTGAATACTGCAGTGGTGACTGGAGAAAGGCAACTTGAATTTGATTTGTTTTAAATAGTAACAAAAGCAAATCAGGAAATGATGAACTTGTGACCTTGATATCTATTATGGATAGAAATAGATTCTTGAAAGATGACCAGTTTGGGCACATGAAAGGGGATCTTATCAATCTCACCAGTTTTCTTTCAAAAGTATTTAATCAGGGTAAAATGTAATGTACTTGGTTTTCAGTAAGGCAGATACAGTCTGAAGCATCATTTCAATGAGTGGTGTAATTGGTGGAGCAATTTTCCCAGAAAGTTGGTGAAAACAATAATGATGGAATGCAGTGAGTATGGTGTGAGTGTGAAAAGTTTAGCACACTTGAGAGAAGAAGGTGTTTTTGTATGGATGGTTCCCCCTGCTGCACATTCCTGCCTCATCTCTGGCTATTTTTGTAGACTAACAGATTTGAATTTGATTGACCTGACTAGTCATCTACTTCATTAAGAAAGAAGAGCCTGAAGAGAGCAGGGCCTATTAGAGACCAAAAATAATAACTTTTGTGTGGATTCAGAAGGCATAAGTTGGTTCTTATTGAATTCTTTCACAACCAAGGAAAACAACAAATGTAGGAAGAGGAATATGGACTTTTTGCAGATGAGGATGAAAGTATTTCTGATGTAGTTTCCATAGATTTTACAAAGATGTTCAAAAAGGCAGACTGAAGAATAGGTAAAAAATAGTGAGTTGGATCCAGAATTGGCTCAGTAGCAGTATAATAGTTGATTGATCTTCATAAGCAGTTTGCAGTGAGATTTCACTCAGCGCTAGGTTCTTTGCTTTTCCTTGTGCACATCGTTGATTTAGATTTGAATGATTCAGAAGCTAGAAAGCAATACAAAAGTTAGCTGTGTGGTTGATAATGAAGAAGAAAGCTGTAAAAAGATATTAGTGCACTGATGAGAACAGAAATATGTTTAGTGGATTTCAATCCAGAGAAGTGAAACTTACTCAGTCGCACACTGCAAGGGATATATAGTAGCTGGTAATTTGCTGTGTAGAAGGACATTGTAATGCATATCCACAGGTCCTGAAGGTAACTGGGTGAGAGCTAAGATGATAATTCATGCATGTGGGATACTTCCATTTCTTCGGACAAAGCATGTAATACAAAAACAGAGGGATTGCGTTTGAAGATATGAACACTAATTGGGTAACAGTGCAATTTTGCTAAAAGAAAGCTGAGGGTAGAGAGGAGATTTACGACTGTTATAAGGAAGTATACTGGTTTGGTTCAGATAGTTTTCTTTGGAGATGGCGAGGTGATTTACTGAGGTGTATGGGATTATGAGGGACTTCAACAGATTTGGAGGGAATCTTGTCTTGTGATCTTGTTTTGTGAGGAAGGGCATATTTCTTATAACAGGAAGGTCAATATCTACGATACAGATATTTAAAATAATTAGTAGAAGGACCAGGGGTAAATGATTAGAGGGGACTTAAAGACTAATTTTTCCATTTAGAGAACAGTGAAGGTCTGGAGCTTTGCTAACAAAGGGGATAGAAATTGAACTCTTCAGCACATTTAAAAGGTATTTGGAAGAGTACTTGATGTGCCTAAACCTACGGGGCTTTGAACCAAGAGTTGGAAGCTGGATTTTTTTTTCAGATTGGTTAGAACCTTTTCAGCTGGCAAGAACTTGATGGATTGGATGGTCATTTTGCCATAAATTTCAATGACAATGATTACGTCGTGCAACTACCGGGAAAGTAGAAGGTGAACTAAATTGGAGCAACACACACAAACTGCTGGAGGAACTCAGCAGGTCAGGCAGCATCTATAGAGGGAAATAAACAGTTGACGTTTCGGGTAAAGATCCTTCATCAGTACTGGAAATGAAGGGGCAGAAGCCGAAATAAGGTGGTTTGGGGAGGGTAAGAAGCTCAGGCTGGCAGGTGATGGATGAGTCCAGGTGAGAGGGGGAAGGTAGGTGGGTGGAGGAGGGGGAATGAAAGGGAGTGATGTAAAAAGCTGATAGGTAGAAGAGGCAAAGGACTGAAGGAGGAGGAGTCCGGTAGGAGAAGACAGCAGACCATGGAATAAAGGGAAGGGGGTGAGGAATAGATGGGGAGGTCATGAAGGTGGGGGAGGTGAAAGAGAAGGGGTGAATGGGCCACGGGAGTAAGGGGAAACAAGGGGAGGGGGTGGAAAGGGGAGGGGTTACTGGGTTAGAGAAATTGATGTTGAGGCTGTCAGGTTGGAGATTACCAAGGCAGAATATGAGGTGTTGTTCTTCCAACCTACGTCCAGCCTCAATATGGCAGTAGAGGAGGCTTTGGATAAACATGTCAGTATGGGAGTGGGATGTGGAATTGAAGTGCCTGGCCACCAGGAGATCCTTGCTTTTGTGGTGGACAGAGTGAAGGTGCTCAACAAAGCAGTCACCCAATCTGTGTCAGGTCTCACTTATGTAGAGAAGGCCACACCAGGAGCTCCAGATGCAATAAGTGACACCCTTGGATTCACAGGTGAACTGCTGCCTCACCTTGCTCCAGATTCCAGCATCTGCAGAATCTCTCGTGTGTTTGGTGAACTAAATTGATTTTGTTCTCTTTTTCATCGGACATTTCCTTTTTATTCCAAAGCATTTTTGTTTTGGTCCTATAAAGTCCTTTTTATACTTAAAAATGAAAAGAAAGTTATCTGTAATTTAGTTTCATATTCTTAGTTTGAATCCTTATTTGAATTTGAATTGATGTTAATGGATAAATGACCTGCTAGAAGTCAGTCCTTATATCAAGACTCACCAAGGAACCATATAAAATTATTCAGAACTTGATAAAAGGATGAGCTTTTATGTTTATTCTCCATTTCCTTTATTAATACTTCTTTAATCTGACCCAAACTACTTCAATGTGAGAGCATCCTTGCCTATTTTATGATTGCAGTTCCTCACTTTGAGCCAAATGTTCAACCAGTCTCTTGAATGGCTCATTAACTCCTTTTCACATACCCCTCATATGTACCATTAACTCTTACTGAATTCTTTCTGAACCATATAACTTGTAAAAGAGGTATTGATGACAACTCAATGACCTGCTGTACAAATCCATTCTTAAGACAACTACCATCCCTTCAGGAAATTTTAAGGAGTAGCCACAATTTTATTATTTTAATGAGTATGTGCTTTACGTGAAGGATGAATTGTACCCTAATATTCTAAGTAAACAAAATTAGCAGATTTTAATATCTTCAAGTTACAAAACTAAATCATTTCTACATTAAATTCATAGAATAGTATAGTGACAACTTGTTTGTAATAACTAGTATTCATATTTTTTGTCTCTGGACTTTGCCTAACATATAACCATTAATTGTATCAATTTACTAAGGAGTGATTAAATGACTATTAATCAATGTTGTTTTATCTAATGGTTTTCCTAATACAGCTGCGTTGGCACACAGCCATCTATTGCATTTAGGTTTTCACTGCATCGTCAGTTGGTATCATTTGCATCTTTAATCTACTTAGCTTTTTTCTCAACTAATTTATACAGGATATTTAGTTTAGACATTAATACAGATTTTCTTCTTAGGAAGCAGAGGAAAACGAGACAAGGAGAGCAAGGATAGCCGAGACCGGCGTGACTATGAATTGGATCAGAATTTACTCCAAGAAAGGGACGGGCGTATAACCAGGGATACCCGTGATAACAGAAGCAATCGAGATCATAAAGAAGTGAAAGACAGCACTGAGCGCAGAGAGACCAGGGAATCTCGTGATGTTCGTGATACAAGAGACATTCGAGATTACAAGGAGACTAAAGACTCTCGAGATGTGAGAGAGTCCCGTCCTGGCCGTGACACACATGACTATCGAGATAGCAGAGATTCCCATCGGAAAGATGAACAGCATCACGAGGACCGCAGTTACAGCAGAAGCCATGGCAGGGATGACAGTTCCCGGACTGACATCAAGAATGATCGTCAGAGTGAAGCCAGGATTGATGGCAGGAATGAGTCCAGGGGAGACAGCCGCGGCGAGACCAGGGGAGATGGCCGCAGCGAGACCAGGGGAGACGGCCGCGGCGAGACCAGGGGAGACAGCCGCGGCGAGACGAGGGGAGACGGCAGGAGCGAGACCAGGGGAGACGGCAGGAGTGAGACCCGGGGAGACAGAGGCGATGGTCGGAGCGAGACCAGGGGCGACGGCCGGGGCGAGACCAGGGGCGACGGCCGGGGCGAGACCAGGGGCGACGGCCGGGGCGAGTCCAGGGGAGACGGCAGGAGCGAGACCAGGGGGGACATCCGGGGTGAGACCAGGGGAGACAGAGGAGACGGCCGGGGCGAGTCCAGGGGAGACGGCCGGGGCGAGTCCAGGGGAGACGGCCGGGGCGAGTCCAGGGGGGATGGCCGGGGAGAGACCAGAGGAGACGGCAGGAGTGAGACCAGGGGAGACGGCAGGAATGAGACCAGAGATGGCCGGGGCGAGGCCAGGGGAGACACCAGGAGCGATTCCAGAGCAGAAGGCCGGAGTGAGGCCAGGAATGAAAGGGCAGCCAGAGGAAGAGGGAGAGGACCAGAATTAACTGAAAAAGGTGAGATATTAACATTTTCATTTTCATCATTCAGGCCCATTATTCAAATTTTATGACACCAGCACTCATAATTTGTGATGGAATCTTTTAGAATTCTATCTAGTACTGTTTTGTGGGTATGTTAAAAATCTGAAATAAATAAGAGATGAGATGGATTGATGGAAGATCTCTGTTAGTGAAATCATCTGGGTATATTCCTATTTTTACAGTCGCATGGGTGGTTGGGGAAAAACAAAATCATCTCTCATTTATGTCCTTGTGCATGCACTTAACATCAATGGGTTTATTTTTGGTGTTTTTCCCTAATTTTTCATTTTATTCTGTGAATTGACTTTTGCCTTCATTTAGAAGTTACATTTAATCTAATTTGTTAAGGTGGAGATTGTTGGTATATTCAAGTGAAGGATCTGAGAGCAAGCTGTAATTTGCAAGCTGTTCACATTCAAGAGTTGCATTTTGCTAATGTTTAATCATTCTTTAAAAAAAATTGATTGATAAAGGAATCATAGTTAACAGGAATGCCACAGAGGTTTGTTCTCACCTTAAAGGGTGGAACGCAACATTTTATCTAATCATTATTTTGCCATTTCTCCAAAACGTGGCTCATGAGTTAATTCATCATCCTAATAATCTGTGCTTTTGTATTTGGATGCTAAAATGCTTGGACAATTTGTTCTGCTTGACATGAATCTCTCTCGTTCCTTTATGTAGCTATGTGCTAAGCTTTTATATAATAGACTGTTCTACCATGGTATCTTTTCAGAATCTATCCCCATTTGTTCCTTCAAGTATCTGACCATAAATGACTTGCTGAAGTGTGTTATCATATTTCCCAGCTGACAGCACACATGTCTCGAGACCTTTCCTTCCCTTGTTTATCTCCTGTCTCTTGATTCTCCTGTGAGGAGCTGGATTTAATAGTGGGTCCATGCAAGTCTGTACAGGTGTACTTATGTATATAAAGATTGGCGTAAATTTTCAAAAGCTGACTATTTTTCAATAGAAAAATTATCAGGAGTGAGACTGACCTAGGCTTGGAATTGGGAGTAGAACTGCAACTTGGGTGGCTGATTTATACAGCAATTTTGTGTAATACCATGAACAAGGCAAGCATCTTAAAAGGGCTCCCCTTGAAACATTCAATACATTCACAAAAATCCAGAGCAACTGGAGCACAATGCATCATTTGTCCACATCCTGGTTATTTCTCTGTATGAGATTGCCCAAACTTAGCAAAAGAAGGTGGATGATGCCAACAATCTGTAGATATATTTACAACAGAAGACCTAAAAATTGGTTCCTTGGTGTCACTTGAACCTGCATTAGGAGATCTTGGGTTCAAACCGTACATCAGGACTTGGGCAAGTAATCTGGGCTAATACTTTAGTACAGTGATAAGAGGCTAACATTTGCCCCTCAACCACCAAAACATTACCTAGTCCTTTCCATATGTGCTGTTATGTGAACTATCTCTGCACAAATTATTTTAAGCATAATTAGTTGGCTGTAAATCATTGTAATTACTGAGGATGTTTAAAGGAAATAGACACAGCAATAACTTTTTTCTTGTACTTCCTGCCAAGGGTTTTTGCTGAACAAGGTGACTGATAATCCTTTAAGTAATTGAAAATCGAAAAAAAATTCTGGGGCTTGAAATCTGAAGTAAGAACAGAAAATGTTGGAAACATTCAGCAAGTCATTAAAAGAGAAATAGAAGTAACATTTCAGGTCAAAAACCTTACATCACAACTGGGAAAGTGAGAAGCAAGTTAATTTTAAGTTGCAGAAGAGAGTGGGGAATCCCTCTGACATGGTGAGGCCAGAATTGCCAGTTTAATTCCAACATTTAAGGAGCCATTTGTTTAAGGTTTAAATGAGGAAAATAGAAAAAAACCAAATCAAGGGACATGTTAGAGCTGTGAAATGCAGGTCAGAACCTTTGTTGAAAAGTGAAAGGAGAGAGGAAAAACTGGATAACCTTATAGTAAAGCAAACTATTTCAGATACACACAGAAAAAGCAGGTTATCTGAAATTGTTGAATTTGATATTAAGTCCCAGGCAGAGGTGCTGTTCCTTAACCTTATGTTGTGCCTTGTTGGAACAATATGGAGATCACAGACAGGTCAGATTGAAAGTGGAATGGAGAATTAAAGTGACAGGTGTTTGTCTAGATTGAAGAAATGTGTATCTTATTGTCATACTACAAATATGTTATAGATGTTGAAGCTTCTGTTCAGGTTTTAGAGAGGTTTCATATCTAGGAAGGAATCAGAGGAAGCAAAAGCATACAATTCTATTTTTGACTACCTCAGGGTCCTGTATTTTGGAAAATTAATTTTGTTTATTCATGGAGATTCTATTATAAAAAGCATACTTTTACAGAGATGCTCTAAGGCTTTGTTATTAAGTGATTCTGCTGTGTTTCTGATAAAGTCCTCATTTTGTACCACAAAATAAACAAACATTGATTGCTCCAGGGAGCCGTGGAACAACTAGAGGTGCCCAATTTGACACACATGTCACAAGCAGTAATTACCATGAAAACTGGGATACAAGAAGTGGATACACAGAAAGAGATCGATATGATAGAGACCAAAGCAGAGATGCTTCCTTTGACAGGCGTGGCCATACGGAAAGGGAAAGGCGTGAAAACAGAGATCGGGAGAGAGGTAAGGGTAGCAAATAATAGCAGCAGTAGTATGTTGAAGGCAAACCAGTTTTCCTGTTATCTGGGTTCAGAACTGAAAATGTTTCTTTTGAATGATCTTGATATCTGATAATTTGAATAAGGAAAACTTATTTGAGTGCTGAAACAAAATTTGATTTTTTTTCTTTACTCTGGATTTAATTGCATTTCGTAAAGATGGGAGGTATTGGAGGCATTCTTCATGATGTGTAAAATAGGTGGTCAGAAGCCCCCTTGGGGTTGGATGTGATATTAACATTGTGTATAGTCTGGTTTAGCCTGATACAGTGATAGCAAGAGACCAATTGGTGACCAGGTAAACAGTTTTTGATGGCAGCCAAAGGCAATGACATCCTAGTATTTAACTGAAGATGTTTCTGCTCATGTAGTACTGAATATCATTCAAACAAAACAACAAATAAGAAACATTGGAAGGGTTTAGGGAAGTGGTGGTAGAGTCAGAGTGTTGCTACTGATGTAGATTTTGGGGTTGTTCTTAGATGACTTTGCAAAGCATTTAAAATTGAAAGTCAATTGTCTCTTCACCTCTTTAGTGATTTGTTTTAGTCTAATCCAGCTGGTGCAAGCAATTAATGTTTACTATGATCAGAAACTAATAATTGTTAGACTGCAGGAAGGCTAAGTGTGCATTGAAAATGACTGATTATTTTTCTCCTCCCTCTCCCTCCCTCCCTCCCTCCCTTTCTCTCTCCCCCCCTCCCTCTCCCCACCTCCCTCTCCCCCCTCCCTCTCCCCCCTCCCTCTCCCCCTCCCTCTCCCCCTCCCTCTCCCCCTCTATGACAAGCTGACTGAACTGACATAGGGAA
>JARFYF010000074.1:62748488-62758801 GCA_030265395.1 Rhina ancylostomus | reverse complement strand
CCCCCCCCCCCCACACACACACACACACACACACACACACACACACACAAAAAACAATTTTCACAAGAACCCTCTACACACTGAGCCATGGATGATTCATTAATGCAAGACCAACGATAATTGGCAGAGGTTCACGCCATAACTCTATTAATTTTATAATGGCCCCATTTAACACTGATCCCATTTGTATTCTTGTTTCTGGGAGAAATCCAGAGCACTGAGATACCAGGGTTATTATTCTGTAAGTTACAAAATATTTAAGAATATCAGTACAAGATTGAACAGACTCTAGCCAACAAATGTGAGCACAATCATGCAGAAACATTCACAAAGTCTTGTTTTGTCCGAAGAGTTAACTCGAAAAGGTTTTGTATCATTGTTCTAGAATTTAAATATCACTTGTTTCCAAACTTATTCTGATCAATTTTTATATTTAAGGACTTACTTTCTCTGTTTTAATGCTAATAATATACAGTGTACAATTTGTGTAACTTTAATTGACATTGATTTATAGCACATGAATAACTGGAGCTTATCAAATAGGAAGACATGAGATGATGTTGTTATGTGGCTGCTCATAGCAGCAGGTGTCATCCCTTTGATATAGAATACATTAATGGAAAAATAAACTTGCAATCATTTTTATTTTCCTGAGCAATATGATCTTGGCACATTTTGTAGATCGACAAGATTCAAGGAGCCACAGTTCTAGACGAAGCTCACCTGAATCAGATCGACAAGGGCGTTCCAGGACTGGTTCCTTTGAGAGCAGAGAAAAGCTTCAGGATAGTGAACGGGACCGTGATCGAGAAAGGCGAGAGAGAAGAGAATGGGAGCGGGATGGAGAACATCGGGACTGGAGTAAAAGCAGGGACAGAAATAGAGACCGACGGAGAGAGGTCATAAAGGAGAAAGAGAAACCATCAGCAGAAGTGCCTGATAAAGACAAAGAACGAACTCTGGAAGCTGCTTCCATGCTGGAACAAACCCGAGTAGAACTAAGACCAGGAAGAGAAACTGAGAAGCAGCTTGAGCAGACTGAAACTACAGCTGCAGTAACCTGTGAAAGAGATGTAAAGGAGCCAGTGAAGGAATCAGAGAATGAAGAGGTCCATGCTGATGAACCTGTTGACAGCATTGAAGGTAGTGCTTAAAATGTAAAGATTAATCACAGAGAAAATTTTAAAACCAATCTGAGGCCACATTAATTTAAGATACGTGTATGAGAGAACATCATTGGGAGCAATATTCAGCTTCTTGTTCGATGCACTTTCGAGTGCCTAGATATGCATTTAGAGGTTTTCATAGTATGAATAGAGCTCAACTGTTTTCTCTGGCAGAAGGTTTGTTAATCAGAGGACACAGATTTAAGGCAATTGGCTGGAAATGGGTGAGAATTGTTTTTATATGATCTAAAAGGATGAAAGAAGCAGGTAACTTTGAAATTGAAAGGAAGCAAAAGGTTCGAGAACTTTATAATCACCAGGGCAGTGATGCAGGGAGAACTATTAGCGATGCAGGCTGAAACTTTTCCAGGTCCCGATTTTTTTCACCCTAGGATTGTAAAAGAAGTAGCTAGTGAGATAATTGATGCATTGATTTTAATTTTTCAAAAAATTTCTAGATTCAGGGAAGTTCCATTAGATTGGAAAATACCAAGTGTAGTCTAAAAGAAAGGAGCCAGAAAGCAGATAATTCCAGACCAATTAGCTTAATAGTAGTCATAGGGAAAACGTTAGAAGCTATTATTAGACAGGTTGCAGGGCACTTAGAATTTTCTGAATTCAAGCTAATCAGGCATAGTCAGCATAGTTTTGTGAAAGGAAATCATCTTCGACCAGTTTATTGGAGATCTTTGAAGAAGTAATGTGTTGTTAATAAAGTGGAAACCAGTGGATGTACTCTGCATTGATTTCAAGAAGGCATTAATTAAGGAGCCACAACAAATAAATGTTTATGGTGTAGGAGGTAACATTTTGGCATGGACAGAAGATTGCCTGGCTAACAGAAAACAGGGAGTTGGCAAGATAAGTGATGTGTCACAATGCTTGGTACTTGGGCCTCATTTTTTTTTACCATTTACATAAATGACTTAACGAAGACACTGAAGGTATATTTGCTAATGACACAAAGCTTAGTGGGAAAGTAAGTGAAGAAACATAAGAAACCTACAAAGAGATATAAATGGGTTAAGTGTGTGGGCAAACAACTGGCAAATGGTATATAAAGTTGGAAAATGTGAAGTTGATAGGAAAAATACAAAAGTATATCATGATTGTAGAGCTCTGAAATGCAGAGGGATCTGGACATCCTTCTGTATAATTTGCAAAAGGCTAGCATGTGGATACAGCAAGTACAGTGTACCATCACGTAATGGAGAAGTTGCATTCCTAGAAAACCATCCATATCATGATTTTCTGTAGAGTGAACCCTTTTTTCCCCTTTGAGTCCCATGTTGTATGGGAAGTTTTGCTCTCATCAGTAATGCATCTGCGGGTGTGTAATCTATAGGCAAGGGAATTCTGATTCTATTTTAAGAGAAAGGGTTGTTGTTTTAATTAACTGGAAATGGATATTACATTGTTTGATAAAGTATTGTTGTACAAGTAGCCATAGAAGAGATTGCCTTGTCAGCTTCCAAAGCAAATACCTTAAGCAGCCTCCTGCTTTGAACCAGCAGCCTGCAATCTTTGTCTTTGGTAAATTAGTTCTGTTCTCTGTGTACATTTTATGTTTTTTTTCCGTAAGAGCAAGTTTTTATTCCATAACACAAATCTTTTGATAGTGATTTGTGAATCCTGTTAGGGTGAATTTCCATTACCCAAACTGCCATTACATGAGGTACACTATAATTAGGAAAACTAAAAGAATGTGATTTTTTTTTGCAGGTGAGTAAGGATCTTATGGTTCAGTTATTTAGGGTATTAGAGAAACAACATCTGGTGTATAGTACTGGTCTCCCTATTTAAGGAAGGAATGATAGTGTGTTGGAAGCAGTCCAGGGAAGCTTTGCTAGACTTTACCTGGAATGGGGAGGTTATCTTTTGAGGAAATGTTGGACTAACTAGGCATGTATCTATTTGAGTAGAGTGGGAAGGATTTGATTGAAGCGAGTGTCTTACAAGATGGATATGTAGAAAATGTTTCCTCTTGTGGGAGAATCTTGAACCAGGAGTTACTGTTTAAACATAATGGCTTGCTCATTTAAGACAGAGATGAAGCAACATTTTATCCTAAGAGGTATGAATGTGGAATTCTTCCTCAAGGAGTGATAGAAGCAGAAACTTCAATTTTTTTTAAGGCAGAGGTAGGTAGATACTTGATAACAATGGAAGTGAAAGGTTATTATTTGTAAGCTGGAATACAGAGTTGAGGTTACAGTTAGACCAGATGTGATTTTATGAAGTCGTAGCTGGAGCCAGCAAGTGGCATATTCCTGCTTCTAATTCACTTGTTTGTATTCAATAGTGAGATTTAAAAGGGAATAAATACTTGAAAATGTTGCAGGGTTCTGGGCTTTGGTTCTTTGGGCGGTTCTTTCAAAGAGCTAGCACAGGCATGATAGGTTGAATGGCCACCTTCTGCACTGTATAATTATTTGATTGCCAGAGACATCGGAGTACAATTTGTTATGTACAGTTTGTAATAATTGGTGGCATTGATAGAAGCCTGGGAGGGCTGCCCAGTATTTATCTTCAAGCAAATCATCAACATTTATGTTTCAGGTGTAGGGCAAACACACAGCCTTCTTGATACCAAATGAGCCACACCTGGCATTTGTTAAATTCATCTTTCTTAAAAAAAGAATCCTGAATCCTTTCTCTTGGCTTTTTCTATATCATTCTCCACCTGTTATGTTTCTCAGTCTCCCATTATATTTTATATGCATAACGAGAAAAGTGACATCTTCAGGGTAAATGGGGTTAGGGGGTGACACAGAATTGTAATTTTAATGCCTACCTTTATATTTTGAAGTTAACATTGTTTCTCGTTAGCAAAATTTGCAGCAATGATGAAACAAGGTGCATTTTTTCTGTAGTACAGGAGTTGGGATATATAAAACTGATGCACTCCACTGATTGGAAGTGTAATTATAATGTGACAAATTTCATGTTTTTATTATAAATGTCTGATAAGGATTCTTTAAAAAGTTGACAGGAGTAGCGTATAGATGCATGACTTTTAATTTCTACAGTATTTATGTTGATCATATGCATTTCGCAGTTGTAGCAGACCTTGACCCTGAAACTGTGTTGGAGTACCAGATTTTAAAATAAAGAGCGTCTTTTGACAACATTATGTCAACCATTGAATTACAGATGGGGCAAAGCATGTGTTGTGATTCTCAATGTAAGCAGTCAATTATACAACCAAAAAAATGAATTTCCTCAAGTAAAAGCCTATTTAAACAGCAGAGAAGCAAACTACAGCACTTTCTCCAAATGAAAGCCCACAAGAACAAAAATTTCCACTTTCATTACACCTTGTACATTCTCAGGACATGCTGAAAACCCTTTATAACTGTTTGAAATGTTATCACTGTTGTCATAGTAAACCCCATTGGGGGGGTGGTGGTGGAAGTGGTTGCAGAACAATGTGGTAATGAATGGAATAATAGGGTATTGGTAATATCATGTTTTTCAATAGCTTTGAATAGGACAATGAGATCCATGAGCTGGTTTACTTTTGCAAGAACTGCAACAAGGTGACATGTTACCAGTGTAGAGTGTTCCCATACGAGAGTGTGTCCATTTTTTTCTTTTCTTCAAAATATTACCAAAGTTTGAGGTGTAATTCCAGGGTCAGATCCTATCCTGTTTTCAGGGTAGCATGCTGGAAGACTGTCAAGTAGTTTAAGTTTCAGACAGTTCCAGTGGGTTGTCAAGCATGAGGCATGGTGGTGAAGCAATTATCTATGATATATCACAGCTCCAGGGACACAGGTTGGATCCTGATCTCCGGTGCTATCTGTGTGGAGTTTGCTTGTGGGATTCTACTGGGTTCTTCACTTTCCTCTCACATACCAAAGATGTAGTGATCAGTGAACTGAACATTGTACATTACACCTTAATGGTAAAAGCATCCAACGGAAAGTAGCTGGTAAAAGGATCAAAGGGGAATTGATGGTTACATGAGAGAGAAATGGGAAAAGTGATGGGGGGGCATCTGTGGTTAAAGCTAGGAATCATCATGAATGTGCCACTGGCTGCCAATGAACTCTGCAGCAATCAGTCAGAGATTATCACTAATAGTATTTTACTGTGCTTTAAGAAGCAACAGACTCGCAACAAAATGGTTCATTTCATTTAAAGTATATGGCATCAGAATGATAAATGAGTATCAAAAGTTTCCTGATTAATTGTTCCATAAATTCATCCAGCATCTTTTATTTTTGTATTAGCAGGTGAGCAAGATGGGAAAGTAGATGATGCACAGTCATCCATGTCAGGAGCTTGTGAAGAATATGAACCAATTAGTGATGATGAGCTGGATGAAATTTTGGCTGATGATGCAGGAAAAAGAGAGGAAAACCAGGATGAAGAGAAAATATCAGGTAACCTTATTAAAACATCTGCACTGTTTCTATAAAATGGGTTTTGTATTAAGTATTTAGTAATTTTTCAACAATTTATAATGCTACACAGTTAAAAAATAAGGTTATTCAAAAGATCTAAATTGAATATCTCTCTTCACAACCTGCACTTACTGCCTAAAATACAAAACTATAAATTTCCCATAATTAATTGTCCTATAGATTATCTTATTGTTGAAAGAATATTACCATTTACTGTATGAAATTATATTGCATTGGACACTGTCCCCTTTAAAATGGATCTCATCACCACAGGCTTGCATTACCATAAGTTCACACAGTACTCAGGAATTCACTGTAGCCCCCCTTCATTTTTATCTTGTGCTTGATCAATTGTGGCTTAGGTAGGACAGAGCCGTTGATTAACAGTTACACTGTTGGTATTTAATTGTCAGTTTAGTAATTAGTTGGCCTTTGTACATTTCCTCCACTTTGTTTTAAGATTCTTGGCGTTGGCTAAATAACTTTGGAATAAAGCATGGCAGAAGTCCAGTCTAGCTTTCATGGTATGGATACATGAAAATATCTTCATACCCTCACATATCAAATTACTTGACGTTCCTTTTGAATGAAGTAATCTATTTGATAAATGAGCCGAATACATCTGCAATATTTTGATTTATAATTTTAGATTTTTCGATTCAACTTATTGGTTAATGAGCAGCCAGAAATTATTTTTCAAATATCTTTACAAATTCATTAATTGTTTCTGGACAATTCTGCTCTCCATGTGAATTATACAACTTCATTTGGGGAGCAGTATTCAAGATTTCAGTTAAGTCAAGTCCTGATCTGTGCACCATTCTCTGGTAGTTGACAAGTTTGTTAAGAGTTCTTTTTCCTGTGAGCACTCTCACGTTTCTTAAGTGTTACTATGCTTCCTCTGTGTATACCTTATCCCATATTTATGTCAGGCTTAGCTCTTGAAACATGCATTCTTTTATTTTTGTTTTTGGTTTAACCTTTACAAATGAAACCTTTAACCTTTACAAATGAAACCTTTACAACTGAAAGTGGCTAAAGCCACTGTCTCTGATGCATCTTCCCCATTGTGTCTGCAGAGCTGTATTCTGCCAATAAAGAGCACTTACAGGACATAGGCCTTAATTTCTCAACATTGTGATTTAACTGTCATTCAATGATTTTACAGTTATTCAGTGGAAGTCCATCACCTTTTGAACTCAAATCCATCTGAAGGACTGAAATGGTGGAAGACTCTTTATGCAATCATTGAACCAAAGACATATTTAAATTGTAGATATTTGCATTTAAGTATCTCAAGAAATGTCAAAAGATGTCAAAACTGTTCAAGGGAGTGTCATTTTTAACTGATCATTCTGTGACAAAGGCTTGGACCAACTGATTTCTTTTTTCCTATCTAAACAGAATATTATAAATTATGTTTGCCTAATTTCCTTGCTAAATATTTTATTTGATTGCAGTAAGGGAAGGAGTTACCAAAGAAAGTAAAATCACCTATGAGCCAGTATGCAATAGCATATCTGATGCTGATTGCAAGGGCTAAAGGCTCTCATGTAATCTTCTTTAATGCAGGCTATCTGTTATATGTAGAAATTGAATATGTTCTTGAGAGTCCAATATAGACTATTCTGGTGGGTGAAACATGGTATGCTGGTCCACACAAGCCAAAAGATTGATGGCTCAACTTTCAGCCAATGCAGAGTGTTGTATTTCAAAAGGAGGTTAATTCTGTATCCCAGGAGTCTGTGCAGTCTCAGTCCCTAATTGCATACAAAACAGAGACTGATTGATTTCTAGATATTAGCTGAATCAAAGTATAAGAGGCAAGTACAGGAAAATGGTGTTGAGATAGAAGTTCAGCCATGATCTTGTTAAATGGTGAAATGGGCTCAAAGGGCTAAATGGACTACCTCTATGTTCATTTAGGTACATCACTGTCAGAAATAAATTAGCCTGTAATTTGTTAAAAACTAACAATGTGGAAGAAAATCTAAATACTCACAAGCAGGATAAACATTGAGACCATGATCACACTCTGCACAGACTAGTTTCCTCTCATGAAAATCAAAAAACTTCTGAAAAAGGTTCAGATTTGTGCAATTGGAAGGATGGTTCCCATGTAACATCAGATGACTTGCTCTGACCCAACTTAATTCTTTCTTGTGTGACATGTGCAGTTTCACTGATAGGTGGCAGTGTTGTACTGGTGGCTAAGAATGCTTAGGAAATCGTACATTGTTATTTCCATCCATTCCACCTCAGGGTACTCATAATCTTGATCAGACATGCTGTCTCTGAGCTAGACCATAAACAAATCTTTAGATAAATTATCGCTTTTTGCTTAAATTGCCCTCAATTCTGAATAATCATTTCCCATTTAACATGAATTGCAGGCATGGTAGCGTAGTGGTTAGCACAATGCGATTACAGCACCACGATCAGGGTTCAATTCCTGCCACTGTCTGTAAAGAGTTTGTATGTTCTCCCCATGACTGCGTGGGTTTCCTCCCACATTCCAAAGACACACGGGTTAGTAGATTAACATGGGTGTAATTGGGCGGTGCAGGTTCATTGGGCCAGAAGGGTCTGTTACTGTGCTGTACAAATAAAGTTTTAACGTTTTTAAAATACAATGTTACCATCAGTCGCACACAATAAGCTTCCATAGTACACATAATAAAACTATTTTCTATATTCATCTATTTTTATCAATTTGCCCAAACATTCTAAGCCAGTGTATGTCTGTAGTTTCTACATTTACTCTTTGCAGTTAGCTATTATCTATATATCTCAACCATGAGCTAACTTCAACAAGGGCAGAATTTTAAGCTTAACTGTGGCCCTGGTATACTGGGACAAATAGCTGGAGGTGAGATCAGTTATTCATGACCATTTAGGTCCAATGGTCTAGGACCCGATTGCCCTCTAAAGCCAAGGTGTCAAGGAGTTACCATCTCCAACAGGTCCAGAGATGGAGTCCAATAATGATATTGAAAAATAGCCAGATGTATTACTAAGCTCTGCAGTTGAACATCCATTTTTAACCATACTGATTTCTTGGTCCTTGTATACCTTTGCAAGCTCAGCTTTATTTTTGAATTATCTTCTTTATTGTGTTGGTTCGTGTATTTTCTGTGCTATTTTCTTTCAAAGGAGCTATGTACAGAAGAAATGAAGGACGTGATTTTGTGTGCATTTTTATAGAACATGGAACAGTACAGCTTAGGAACGGGCCCTTCTGCCCATGATGTTGTGCCAAACTAATTAAACAAGTAATTAAATGCTTAACTAAATGAATCCCTTCTCCCTCCACAACGTCCATATCCCTCCATTCTCCCCACATTCATGTGCCTATCTAAGAGCCTCATAAATGCCTCCATTGTCCTTGCCTCCACTCCCATCCCTCGCAGTGCATTCAAGGCATCCATCACTCTCTTGTGTGTAAAAAAAAAACTTGCTCTGCACATCTCCTTTGAACTTACCTCCTCTCACCTTAAAAGCGTGCCCTCTAATATTAGACATTTTGACCCTGGGGAAAAAAGATACCAGCTGTCTTCTCTATGACTCTCATAATCTTATAAACCTCTAGCAGGTCTCTTCTCAGCCTCTGACGCTCCAGAGAAAACAACCTAAGTTTGTCCAGCCTCTCCTCATAGCACATGCCCTCTAATCCAGGCATCATCTTAGTAAACCTCTTCTGCACCCTCTCCAAAGCCTCCATGTCCTCTCCTATAATGGGGCAACCATAACTGAATGCAATACTCCAGTTGCGGCCTAACTAGAGTTTTATAAAGCTGCAACATAACTTCCCGACTCTTGAACTCAATGCCTCGACTAATAAAAGCAAGCATGGCATATGCCTTCTTTACCACCCTATCAATCTGTGCCGCCACTTGCAGGGAACTATGAACTTACACACCAAGGTCCCACTGTACATCAACACTGTTAAGGGTCTTGCCATTAACAGTGTACTGTCTCTTTACATTTGATCTCCCAAAGTGCAACACCTCACATTTGGCCAGATTAAACTCCATTTACCATTTCTCTGCCCATATCTGCAACTGATCTATATCCTGCTGTATCCTTTGGTAATCTTCTACATTATCCACAACACCATCAATCTTTGTATCGTCTGTGAACTTACTCACCTGCTCATCTACATTTTCATCCAGGTCATTTTTATATTTCACAAACAGCAGGGGCCCCAGTATGGATCCCTGCAAAATACCACTAGTCATGGACATCCAGCCAAACTAAGTCCTATTGATGACTACCTTTCATCTTTTATGGGCAAGCCAATTCTGAATCCAAACAGCCAGGTCACCATTGATCCTGTACATGTTAATCTTCTGGATGAGCCTCCCATGAAGGACCTTGTTAAATGGCTTGCTAAAATCCATGTAGATGACATCCACAGCTCTACCTTCATCAATCATCTTTGTCACTTCCTTGAAAAAATCAATTAGTAAAACACAATTTGCCCTGGACAAAGCTATGCTGACTGTCCCTAATTAGGCCATGGTTTTCCAAATGCCCATAAATCCTATCCCCAAGAATCCTCTTCAATAGCTTCCCTACCACTGACTTGAGACTCGTCAGTCTATAGTTTCCAAGATTATCCTTATTTCTCTCATGGTTCTGAGTACAGGCCCTTGATTTGGCCCCTTAGCTGCCTTGTTGTATAGCACATGGATTCCATGTTGGACTGATTGTATAATGACACACACCTGAGCCCCAT
>JARFYF010000074.1:62676561-62686576 GCA_030265395.1 Rhina ancylostomus | reverse complement strand
TTCAGAACAGACATGAGGGGTACATTTTCTACTGAGTGAATGGTGGATGCCTGGAATGCGTTGCCTGATAGGGTGGTGGAGGCAAATTCATTGGGGGCTTGGACGGGCTCGTGAATGAGAGGGAAGTAGAGGGATATGGGCATTCTGTAGGTAGGAAGGATTAGCTATGTCGCCACAATATTGTGGGCTGAAGGGCCTGTTCTGTGCTGTACTGTTCCGTGTTCTAATGCTCCAATATTTTTGTTAACTCTCCTGTTGATCCGCTTTATGCAGCTTGTTAAAGCTGAGTGGAAGTTCTATGAAGACTCCATTTTCAACTGGGGTTCATCACAAACTGCAGGAAACACTGAACCACTGTAGTTGCCTCAGAAGCAAAGACCAGCTTATCGTTCCACTGGGTCTTGTCCTTGCAGTGGTCCTGGAGATTCTTTACTTGGGATCACTGGGCATGGTGCTGCCCATGTGGTGTTTGCATGTTCTCTCTATGACTGGGTTTCCTCCAGGTGCCCTGGAGTTCCTATGCCTCAAGGAATTGTGATTTGGCAGGTTGGTTGCTCCTAGTGTGTAGCTGAATGGTAGAATCTGGGGAAGTTGATGGGAATTTGTTGAGAATAAAGTTGGATTATGTAGAATTAATGTAAATAGGCGCTCGATAGTTAACATGGTGGGCTGAAGGGCCTGTTTCCTCTCTGTATAACTCTGTTCAATAAAATACAAGCATTCTTCAGATACTGCATATGGAGGACTCATTAATGGGTTGAAATATAAAACTCTGGTCATTGATGCAGTGAATTCCATCACTAATCAAAACACTCACTCCCAGAATACTGAATCAACCTGAGAGTTCGGAGCGTCTCCTCACTTGACACAATCACCAGAATTTCAGGAGAGCTTCTGAATTACTGGCCTAAATTTTAAACCACTATCGTTTTTGTAATAGTTTTCTCAGAAGAACTTTACATTTATCTGTTCAGTTAGCAATAAAGAGGAATGCCTTTGCACATTACTTGGTTGTAAAGAAGGACACAGTCCACCTCACATACAAGTTGTTGTACTTTGTAATGTTCCACTTTATTCACGGGTTTCTCTTCAAATTAGCTTGGCAGCTTTTGCCTTGAAAATTGTTGTTCCTTTATTGTTGCTATTTGCAAAGTTATTTTAAAATGGCCAATAAGAAAAACATTTTTAAAAAAGACCTGAGGTACAAAGGACAAATAAATGGGTCTGATTAACAACAAAGCTCTCTCTGTATATAAGAAAATATTTCAAAAATGGGTTAGATACAGAATGAAGCATCTTTTACAAAAAGTTTGAGTGAACAGATATTCAGCTTGTTGAATTAAATGTGTCAGAGCAATCCAAAGCATGTGACCAACAGCCAATCGTTGAATTGTACGGCAGAGACAGGTTGTCTGGTCCACTGTGTTTGTGCCTGTGAGTTGTAAGAGCCTTCCAGTTAATCCATGTTTATAAATCATGCCCTCAGACTTCTAGATCTCCCTCGATCTCAGAGCTCTGCAATCTCTCACCTTTTAGATAATGTGATTTTTGTTTTTTATTTTTCCTGCCAAAATGGATATTTTCACACTTTCCCACATCATACTTCATTTGTCAGGTCTTTGAGTAATCATTACCTATATAAATCCCTTTGCAGTCTTGCATGCCGTACATAGAGCTTACTTTCCTGTCTATCATTGTGTCATCAACAGAAGTATTCCCAAATTCTCAAAGGGATTGTCCAAAGGCTGACTCCCAGACTATGCTCATGACCAGTAATGATGTGCAAATGCAGGCTCTCCATTGATTTCTTCACAATTCCTCCTCTCTACACAGGTACTCTTTTCTACTTGTCTTTCAAACATAAACTATATTCTCATCCTCGAGTTCTGGTCCCTCCATAGTCCCCCCTCTTCTTATCAGTATAACCTCCTCCAGCCCTATGATCCTCTGAGCTCTCTGTTCTCCTTGAATTCTGACCTTGGGTGACCCCTGACCTTTTGCTCCATTGGTTCACATTCAAGTTGCTCAGGGCTTAAGCTGTGGAATTCTTTCTTGAATCTTCCATTTCCCTTTTCTTCCTTTTAAAAGTAAATATTTGGCAAAGCATTTAATCACCTACCCTTGCATGAAAGAATGTTGAAATGTTTAATGCCAAATTCTGTCTTTTCAAAAACAAAACAAAAGCCCCTTTGAAGATTCTGGGTTTTACTATGTTAAAGGAGTTGTATAAGTGCAGGTTGTTAAGACACAGAGGCAAATGTACATTGGGTGAGAGTAACTTGTTCCAACAGAGCAAAGCTTCCAGTTGCTGTGCCCTTGCTGTTCACCACCCATTTTCCAAACTGCCAGATCTGTTCCAAGTCTCTCTCATTTATCATAGTCATGGAGATCAGAAACGGGTCCTTTGGCCCACTGAGTCCTTGCTGGCTATCCAGCATCCATTTACACATTAATCCTAAGTTGCTCTCCCTACGTTCTCATCTGCTCCTCCCAGATTCTACCACTCCCCTATACCCTGGGGATAACTTAGTGATCAACTAATCTGCCAAACTGCACGTGTTTGAGGAAGGAAACAGGAGTACCTGGAGAAAACTCTCACAGACGGTACACAAGATCAGGATTGAACCTGGTTCACTGGGACTGTGAGACAGTAGCTCTTCTAGCTAGCACACTGTGCCACCCCTGTAATGTGACATAGTATGATGGAGGGTGCCTCAGTGTGAAGACAGGACTTTGTCTCTACAAGGACCATGTGGTGGCCCTACCAATATTGTCATGGACAGATGCATTCACCACAGGTAGACTGGTGAGAACAAGGTTGAGTAGGTTTATCCCTCATTTGTTTGCTTACTGCCCCAGACCCAGTCTGTCAGCTGTGTCCTTCAGGACTCAGCTTGGTCTTTGGTGATGCTACCAAGTCGCTCTTGATGGACACCAGAGTACACTCTGTGCTCTTGGTACCTTCAGTTCCTCCACCAGGTGTTGCTCAGCATGGAGGAGCACAGATCCATCAGCTGAGGGAGGATAGGCAGTGGTGATCAGCAGGAGGCTTTCTTGCCCCTGTTTGACCTGATGCCACAAGACTAGTGTGAAGGGCCCCCAGACCCTCTCATTCCTACCTGAACACTACTATGCCACCCCCTCTAGTGGCCTGTCCTGTTGGTGGGACAGAACATAACCAGGGATTGTCATGGTAGAGTTTGGTCCATGAGTACATCTAGGTCTGGCTATTGCTTGATTAAACTGCAGGACAGTTCTCCCAATTTAGAAACCTGAAACATTAACTCTGTTTCTCTCCCCACAAATGCTGCCTGACCTGCTGAGTGTTTCTAGCATTTTCTGTTTTATTTTCAGATTTCCAGCATCAACAATTTTTTCCCCCTTTCTTTGGTGCTGCTTTAATCCCTTTTGTGATTTCCTAAATGGGCTTTTACAGCCTAATTGATTTGTCTGTGGTCAGGGAAAGGAGCAGCAGTGGAACATACAGCCATTGGCTTCTTATTCTGGGCCTGCCCACCAAGGAAGTCAATAAGAATAGGAAACTATTCCCACTCTATCAAATACCTAAATCAACTGATCTGCTGGAATGACATTGTGCTTGTGGACAGCACAGCAGTGCAGCTTGTAGAGCTGCTGCCTCTCAGCACCAGAGTCCAAGGTTCAGTCCTGACCCCTGGTGTTGTCTGTGTGGAGTTTGCACGTTCTCCCTCTGACTGCATGGGTTTCTTCCCACATCCCAAAGACGTATGGGTTGGTAGGTTAAGTGGACACTGTAAGTTAACCCTACTGTAGGTGAGTGGTAGAATCTGGGGGGAGTTGATGAGAATGTGGGGAGAATAAAAATAAATGTGATTGAAGTAGGTTTAGTATAAATGAATGGTTGCTGGTCAGCATGGACTTGATGGGCTAAAGGGCCTGTTTATGTGGCTCTGTCTCTGTCTTAATCTTCCTCAAAGTGATGTCTGGAATATTAAAGTGTTGATATTCCATTTTTGGCTCTGAACACTTTATTCAGCAGGTTCTCCGGCCTTTATTTTACAGAAAGCAGCTGTGTCTTCAGCTCAGGCTCTCCACTTCGGGGTTTGTTTTGATCTGTCCGACAAAAGAACTTGCTTCACCTCCTTTAATCAGCTCACTTGCAACATTCTCCTGCTCCCTTTTATTTCCATTTATACTTGTTCTACCGTGTGCACTCTAGCCCTTCCAGTTTTTACGCTTGTTTTCCAAAATTACATGCAAATAAGAAGAGTGGAGTGGCTGAATTTAAAATTAAGTCCGCATCTTAAAGTGGCTTTGTAACAATGTACACGTCTCTGTAAGTGAGTGATGTATCCTGGCTATTGGTTATCCATCTGCTACATTTTAGACATGACAGGTTACATTGTGATTCTGTAGTGAAAGCCATAATGAGAACATGAATAAAATCACTTCCCAACTGTGGAAATTGATATTCATTGTAAATTGCCACCTTTTGATAGCAATGAACCTGAAATTTTCAAACATATGCTCGGATTTTCAAAGGAACATCCTTGACAGATGTGAATCTTATTATTGTATATCATTTAATGACAGGAAGCATGCTCTCTTCCCTGCACGCTGAATAATTGCACAGCCAAAGCCAGCAGATATTTAATGTTATTGGTGTGCATTTGTAACATTGCTCATTTCCATTCCCCTGCTTTTTGGAAGGATGTTAGAGAAGGTTTGGGGAATATTCACTAAACTAATATTTGGAATGAGCGATTGCCTCATGAGGCAAGGTTGGAGTTTAGAATTGTAAGAGGGGACGTGAGCTGAGTGCTGGAAAAATGGGATTAGTATGGACAGGTAGATGACACAGGAGACTGCAGATGCTAGAATCTGGAGCGACAAACAATCTGCTGAAGGAACTCAGTGGGTCGAGCGGAGTCTGTGGGAGGGGAGGAACTGTTGACGTTTCAGGTGCAGGGTCTGGACCCGTAATGTCGACAGTTCCTTTCCTCCCACAGATGGTGCTCAACCCACTGAGTTCCTCCAGCAGATGGATAGGCACCTGGTGGCCAGCAGGGACACGACAGATGAAAAGGCCTGATTCTGTGCTCTGTGACTGACTCTACAAGTGGTTAGATAATCCAGCCCCAATGTCTGCACCCAGGTGACCCAGTCTCACCGTTTATTGTTGTCACTGACTGCCTATGACAATGACCATCCATGAATATTAACTGGGGCTCTTCCATATTTTCTCTCCCTTTCTTCCACCACTCCGTCCAGCACCTGCCATCGCGAAGCCCGCTCTCTCTGCACCGGGAGGTGGTGCCCGACGCTGAGGACCTCTCCGAGAAACGCCTGCTGGCCTGCCCGTGCCCTGGAGCATCCTGTGAGTGGGAGGGGCCCCTGAATGCCATCCTGCCGCACCTGGCCACCAGCCACCATGGCGTGGCCAGGCTGCGGGGAGAGAGTGTGGTCTTCCTAGCTACTGGTGTCCACCTGCCAGGCTCGGCAGGCTGGGTGACAGTCCAGTCCTGCCTCGGACACCACTTTGTGCTGGTGCTGGAGAAGCAGGAGGGGCGCCAGAGGTTCCTGGCCTTCGTGCTGTTGCTCGGGACGTCCAGGCAAGCAGAGGGCTTCTCCTATCGGCTGCTGCTGAATGGACACCGCCGGAGGCTCACCTGGGAGGCCACTCCGCGGGGGGTAGCAGAGGGACCAGCCTCAACTGGCACCAGCACTGACAGCCTGGTCTTCGATATGGTGATGGCCCAAACGTTTGCAAGTGATGGAAGCCTCGCCATCAACGTGACCATATCCTCCTGCTGACAGCTGAAGCCACCACTGCCTCGGTTCCTATTCCAAATGTTTTCCTGAACATTTTTATACCAAGCCCATGAGCTGACTTTTTTTTTGTAATGGATCAGTCTTTGTCCTACCACCCTGGAGCAAGCACGGTTCAGGTTTCTGGGTCGTGCACTGACACTGTGGATGTTTCTCAGCTACTTCTGCAAGGCCATGGTTTGAAGCACTGATGTCCACAGAATGAGAAATGGCCCCAGCTCAAAACTATTGTCCTGGTTTTAAGACTGCCTTACTTTACAAAAGTTATTGTAAGTGCCAATGCTTTGTAACTGGTCATTGGGATGTGGGTAATGCTGTCCTGGTAAACCATTTGCAGTGGATCCCTGACTGCCCCCAAACTGAGAAGCTTGCTGAGGCATAGAGTTGTACAGCACAGAAACAGGCCCTTTGGCCCACCACGTCCAGGTTGACTGTTGAACTCTTCTATACTAATCCAATCTACCTGCCTTGGCTCGATAACCTATGCCTTGGCAATTAAAGTGCTTGGCTGGATGCTTCGCAGATGTTGTGAGAGTACCTGCCTCCACCACCTTTTCAGACAGTGTGTGCCATGGTCGTACCACCCTCTGTGTGGAAGAAAAATATCCTCTTTTGATCCCCTCTAAACCTCCTAACTCTTAAGACACCTATGCCCTCTTGTCTTAGATAACCATACCATGGGAAAAAGATTCTGAATCTATACCCTATCCATCCCACTCATAGTTTTGTATGCATCAGGTCACCCCTCAGCCTCCTCCGCTCCAGGGAAAATAAACCCAGCTTATCCAATCTCTCCTTATAACTGAGATACAGCAATCCAGGCAACATCCTGGTGAATCTTCTCTGCGCCCTCTCCAGTGCACCCTTCCCATGGTTAAGGACAAAATGCATTGTTGGGATTGTGGTCACATTTAGCCCAGACAGGGTGAGGAGGAAAGACTTTCCTCTGTAGGATACTAGTAAACCAGATGTTTTTATGACAATCCAGTAGTTCCATGGTCACCATTAATGATGCTTTTCAAAAAAAAAATTAATTAGCTGCATTTAAATTCCTCAGGAGCCAAGGTGAAGTTTGAACTCCTATCTCCCAAGGTCACTGATCCAAACTTTTGCATGAGGTCCAGCTTCAACACCACATCACCATAACCTGAGTATGTCGCGAGATACCACCTTCCCTGATTAAGAGTAGCAGGCAGATCACTCCAGCTAAGTTGTTAAACAGCCTCAAAGAAATTTGGAATTCTAGGCCTCCACCAGAGTCTTGGGTATGGCTGGGATAGTGCGGTGAACCTTGACCAACCAATGGTGTACCACTTCACCTCTGTACCTGTCTCACAGCTCCCCTGACCTACAATTCCACCAACACCAGAGCCAGGAGATATGAAGATTAAATAAAAGCTGCAGATGCTGGAAATCTGAAATAAAAACAGAAAATGCTCAGCAGGTCAGGGAGCATCTTTTAAGCAAGAAACAGTCAACGTTGAGGTTCAGGACCTATCAGGGGAAGATATAAAGAAAGCAACTGTTCACTATCACCTGTCCCACACAATCAGCATCCACCTCAGCTGCTAACCATTATAAACAAAGTGCTGAGTCACTGTGCAATCAATGTGATAAAATATTGGTTACAGATTCACTGTCTGCTCCTTAGATTTGTATTTACAATTTTGCAAAGTTTATTGCTCAGGAGAAATTTTCCTTCCTACTGGACGTGGACGTGCTACAGTGTAGCAGTCATCAGCTGCCCTTCTTGTAGGGCACTTGGTAAATGGAAATAGTGAGGGAAGGTGGCCAATGATCCAAGGTGGGAGGACTTGATACTTGCTGGAACTGGTGTTCAGTTTTGGGGAAGGACAGAGAAATGTTGAGATTTTCATCTTTCAACACAAGGAAAAGCAGTTGTTTCAATAAAACTTTGATTGTCAGGAACACAAGCTTATTGGCTTAAGTAAAAGGTGGTGTTATAAAAGGGATGTGGCACATGCTTAGTTGCTGTGGTGTGGAGAGTCTGGAGTTAAAGGCCCTACTGCTATTGATAGATGAGGACAGGTTGAGACAACTGGAAGGGTGCAGACATGGGAGGGTGGGGAGAGGACCTAAGGGAGGTGAGGGACAGGAAGCCATTGTGGAGCAGAGGGTGTTTGTAGAGGGTGAAGATGCTTGGATAATGGCTTAAATGATGAAGGGACTGAGAGAGGATGGAGGGAGCTGCAGTAACTCCTGTCTGAAAACGTGATCTTGGTGACATGGAATTTGGGGCTTGGTTCAAGGTGCAAAAAGGTGCCAGTGAGTGTGATTAAGGAGAGGGTGTAGTTAGTGCAAGAGAGCGCAAGAGTTTCGGGTCAGAACTGAAATCTTCTGCCAATGGGAGGGAGCAAAGATTCATCAACAGTATGATAGGAGCATACAGGTTAGAAGCAAGAATAAGCCACTCAGTCCCTTTTACTTGTTCTAACATTTAATACCGCATGGCTGATCTAATGTAACCTCAGTCTTCCTGACTACCCATGGTAACTTTTCAGAATCGGTCTGCCTCTGCCTTTAAAATATTCAACGACTCTACTTCCATTGATCTTTGAGGGAGAGAGTTACAAAGACACACAGCCCTCCAAGATAAAAAAAAAATGTTTCAACTATGGTTTAATTGGGCAACATTTTAATTTTAAACAGTGATCCCTAATTCTTCCACAAGATAAAATATCCTTCCCACCTCTACCTTATGAAAACCCCTCAATATCTGTATGTCTCAATCAAGTCCTCAATTCTAAATTCCAGCATGTACAAACCTAACCTGTCCAATCTTGCCTCATAAGGCAATCGCTCATTCCAAGTTTTAGTCTAGTAAATATTCCCTGAACTTTCTCTAACATCCTTCCTTAAATGGAGAGACCAGTACTGTACACAGTTCTCCAGAATGGTCTCACCAGTACCTTATATAACTGAACCATAACCTCACTAGTTTTGTATTCACTTTCTTTAACAATACACTGTTCATTTTTAAATTTATTACCTGCATACTAGCCCTTTGCAAATGATGGACAGCAACCTGACAAGAAAGTGATGCTGGAGAGGGGTGTCCCATGTATGGACTGCTGTCCTAACTAGTAATTGGGTGTCTGTACAACCAGTGCCTCAGCAGCATGTTCTAAATGCTGGCTTAACATTGTAACTTCAATCCTGCATTTCATTCTTTAAATCCCACAATATTCTTCAGGAATCTTACCTTTTTCTTGATGTCAGCCATTTCTGACAAAACAGTTGAACAATCATAAGATTTTAAACTTTTGATGCAATGCAAAACAGTGTTTAAAAAAAATTATCAGGAACACAAGTTTATTGTTTGGCTTAAATATGGGACGGCATTGTAAAAGGGGTATTTCACATGATCTGCTGGTTCTAGTGTACTATTCATCTCTCAGGGGCTTGTCGTTCGATATCTCAGTGAGCCCCGTAGTCTGTATTACCTTGTCCTTCCATTTCTGGGGCAGGCCAGTCCCATCCTTGTCAATTGCATTAGTAACAATGTCTCCTTCATCTGGTGGTACACCATTTTGTGATTGTGCCTGGTCCCCATTTCCTTGCCACCTTGTCAATATGGAACAGTTTTATTGGCCCACTGGTTTTAATTATTCTGACCCTGTAGTCACATAAAAGCTTAATGCAACTTTAGTTCAGTTGAGACAGCCAGTTCAATTTTGTATTCTTGCTAAAGGTGGGTGAGATATATTGGGCAACCATTTCAAAATTGCTTGTCTCACACCCAGTGTTGAAGTGATGTCCATTGTCTCTCCTCCTCTTTACTTTCTGTCATTGATTAGTGTAGCTCCCCGTTCATGCAAGTCGGGTTCTGTTGCTCCCTGTTCATGCAAGTCGGGAGGTTAGGCCCATGGTTCAGTGCAACTTTGATCCCACTGCTGCAAGTTACTTCGCAGTTCAGGAAACTCATCACCCTATCAAATGAAGGGAAATGGATGATGGTTCAGGTTGAGACCCTACATCTGGGCTGAAAGATAGAGGAAAGATAACCAGTAAAAAGAGGTGGAGGAAAGGGGTGGAGCAAGAGCTGGCAGGCAAAGGTGGATCCAGGTGGGGGTGGGGGGGTTGGTTTGGGGTGATAGGCAGATGCAGGAGGGGAGTGTGGGAGCACCAGAAGCTGGGACGCAATGGCTAGAAGTGACAAAGGGCCAGAGATGATGGAATCTGATAG
>JARFYF010000074.1:62592669-62604107 GCA_030265395.1 Rhina ancylostomus | reverse complement strand
CTGACATTAATCCCATTTTTTAAAAAATTCTCTCCACAGTCCCATCAGCTCCCTCCAGATTCTATCGCTCACGCTATGGACAATTAACAGTGGCCAACTAACCCACCAACCTGCATGTTTGTGGGATGTGGGAGGAAACCAGAGCACCCAGGGGAAACCCATATGGTCCCAGAGAAAACAAGCAAACTCTACATGGACAGCACCTGAGGTCAGGATCGAACCCAGCTCACTGGTGCTGCAAATCAGCTGTGCTACCAGCTGCTCCACTGTGTTTTGTATCAAGATATCTTTACCTGTTGGAGAACAGAACCATAATTCCAAACCCATGAGCCTGAGATACTGAAACCATTACCTCACTTGCAATATTGGCAAAACTATGACATGGAACAGGAACGGCTACCACTTCTTACATGATTGTGGACTTGTCTCTGATTGTGTGTTTTTTTGCACTAATGTCTTGTTTCTGCAGTCATTTTGTTTTCTCTCTGTCTTCAGTGTCTTGTATAATTTATGCATAAATTTATGTATAATTAACGTTCTGTGCGTTGTCTGTATCTACCTGCCTGTGATGTCGCTGCAAGCAAGTTTCTCACTATACCTGTACCTCACTGTACTTGTGCACATGACAGTAAACTCAACTCAACTTGACTTGATTTAACTGGGAGGGAGCCGTTTTGCCCTTCAGGTTTGCTCTGTCATTCAATACGATCATGATTGATTCTGTGCCACAACATCACTTTCCAGCCCCATCCCTTAAATCCCGGATTCATGCAGCCAATGCAAAGGCTCAGTGGGGAAGGACCACAGTCTGGGGTCCTTCGGCTGCCACACATGGAGGGGCTGGGTCGGTGGGGAAGCCCCTCAAGAAATGAAAGGGTGGATCACCCCGGGGGCCACATGAGTGACAACGGTACTGTGACTATTTTCTTTTTAAAATTTCTGCTACTGAATGTAATGACCCTGAATGTAAAGGTTTTGCACTGTTGCTTCTTTTGTCTATATTTTTTACCATGAATAACGTTTATTTTTTTAAATAAATAAAACTTGGCTTGTATCACCCCAAAGGGCCACATGGCCACAAAGGCAATGGTGCCATGTACACATAAATGTGCTGACACAACTAAAACCAATGACACCGAATATACAGACTGAACAACACTATGAGTACTAAGAGCTTGGCACTGATTTTTTTAATTTGGTACTTATATATTATGAATAAAGTTTATTTCTGAAATGAAAAAGAATCCCCATATATCCCCTTAGAGACCAAAAATGTATCCTTTAAACATACTGACCATTTGCAGTGCACTCAGGTAGAGAATTCCAAAGACTTATACCCTTCAGAGTATAAGTCCTCATCTCACTACCAAATGTCCAACCGTTTACCCTCAGGCTCCAACCACTAGTTCTTGACTCTCCAGACTGACCAAGCAGCCCCAGTCTCACACTCTCTAAAAGCATTGTATGTTTAGGCTGGCACAATGGTGCAGATGGTAGAGATGCTGCCTCACAGTTCCAATGTCCCGGGTTCATTCCTGATTTCCAGCGCTGTCAGTGTGGGAGTTTACACATTCTCCCTGTGACCATGTGAGCTTCCCCGGGTGCTCCGGTTTCCTCCCACATCCTAAAGGAATGAAGGTTGGTAGTTTAATTGGCTGCTGTAGATTGCCCCCCACTGGGTAGGTGAGGGGTAGAAACTGGAGAGTAGAGGCAGAATTGATGGGAATGTGGGGAGAGTAGATTACAAAGAAAATTAGTGGGGTTCCAGGGTTGCTCTATGATTTGGCATGGACCTGATGGGCTGAACTGGACTCTTTCTATGTCATAAGGAGAAATGGTCGGAAGGTTTCATGGCGACAGTTCTTTGACATAAGGACAAGGGGGGAAAGTTCAAAGGAAATGTGTGGGGGTAAGTGTTTCAACACAGAGTGGTGGGTGCCTGGAACGGGCTGCCAGAGGTAGCAGTGGAAGCAAATACGATAGTGGTGTTTAAGAGTGAATAAGCAGGGAATGGAGGCATATGGATCATGTGCAGGCAGAAGGGATTTAGTTTATTTCAGTATCGTGTTCGGCACAGACATGTTGGGCTGAAGGGCCTGTTCCTGTGCTGTACTGTTCCGTGTTCTAGTAACCTGGACAAGGTTGCGCTTGTCTTTGAGTCTGGGCAGTTATTTTGGATATTTTTCTTCTCTTTGTTAACGTAGGCTTTATAATGTATGTGTCATTTATAATATTGATTGTGGACGATCATGCTGTTTTTAGGTTGCTTCTCATTAAGGGTTGTGGCGTGTGACTGCCTGCTTAGTGCTGCAACCTTATTCAGTGAGCAGTTTGTCAGAAGCTTGTCTGTCTCCATGGTAGAAAATCAGAATGAGGAAATGCTGCCCTGATACTGGATACTTTATTTATAAAGAACCATTGTTGGTTTAAATCACGATGTTCCAGCATCTGAGAGAGAAAGAGAGAGGAAGAGAGAGAGAGTAATTATAAACCTGCTTTTCTTGGGTCAGCTATTCATGGGTAGGTTGGGGTGTTGCCTGACCTACTGAGTACTGCTGTAAATTCTTTTTCATCTGCAGAATATTTTTTTCCTTTGTGAGTACTTTCTTTCTAAGCAAACAGTTGAAATTCACAGCGGTCGGCCGTTTCAAAGCTGTGTTGTCTGCTACAGTACCTGAAGTCATCCATTCCTCTGTCTCCCCCTCCCCCAACTCCGTCCCTCCCACCCCCAGGTGAAGAACTTGCATTACTCAAGCTTCACTGCAGTTTACTAGCAATAACCCCGAGAGGTCCCAGTGTACTTTCAGTGGTGAAATCAGCTCTGGCAGCTGAGAATCTTGTTCAGAATAGGAATCTGAAAACTTGAGGGAAAGTGAATATGTCCCAGGGTAAAATTACATTAACAACATTCCAAAGACATTTGGATAGGTACATGGATAGGGGGATATGGGCCAAATGCAGGCAAGTGGGACCAGCTTGGTGGTCACCATGGCTGGCATGGATGAGGTGGGCCAAAGGGCCTGTCTCCATGCTGTATGACTCTATGACTCTATCAGTAAACAAAAGAATCAGTTAGCACTGAAGCACGAATTACATTTCTCTATGCACAAGGGTTTCTGCAGCATTTTCTATTTATTTCAGATTTTCAATATCTGCAGTTTTTTGGATTCCAATGGTGACGGAAAGATTGGGTTTGCATACAAAAGACCAGCCAATCAGAGAACGTCATCTGAAGGTACAGAAGGTGGGAGTGATGGACTGTAAGACTGTGAGAGGCTAAGATAGAATGTAGAATAGTGCAGCACAGGAACAGGCCCTTCGGCCCACAATATGTGCTGACCATGAAGCCAAATTAAATTAAATCTCTTCTGCCTGCACATAATCCATATCCATCCATTCCCTGCACATTCATTTGTGTGTCTGACAGCCTTTTAAATGCCACCAGCGTATCTGCTTCCACCACTCTCCCTGGCAGCCCGTTCCATGCACCTATCATTCTCTGTGTAAAAAAACATGCCTCACATATCTCCTTTAAACTTTCCCCCTCTTACCTCAAATGCATGTCCTCTAGTACTTGACACTTCTACAATGGGAAGAAAATCTGAATGTCAACCCTATCTACGCCTCTCATCATTTTATAAACTTCTATCAGGTCTCCCCTCAGCCTCTGCTGCTCCAGAGGAAACAACCCAAGTTTGCCCACCCTCTCACTGTAGCTCATACCCTCTAATCCAGGCAGCATCCTGATAAACCTCTTCTGTACACTTTCCAAAGCCTCCACATTTTTCCTGTAATGGGGTGACCAGAATTGCACACAATCCTCCAAGTGCAGCCTAATCAAAGTTCTATATAGCTGCAACGTGACTTCCTGACTCTGCTCAGTGCCCCTACCAATGAAGGCAAGCATGCCGTATGGTGCCTTTACCACCCTATCGACTTGTGTGGCCACTTTCAGGGAGCTGTGGACTTGGACCTCAAAATCACTCTGCTGTTAAGGGTCCTGCCGTTAACTGTGGACTTGCCCGTTACATTAGATCTCACACTTGCTTGGATTAAACTCCATCTGCCATTTCTCCGCCCATATCTGTAACTGATCTATATTCCACTGTATCCTCTGGCAGCTCTCTACAGTGTCCAGAACTCCACCAATCGAGCACCCATTTATACTATTCCTGTTTTATTAATCCCCACATTCCCATCAACTCTGCAGATCATTTTACACCTACCTTCATATCTACCTTTTGTATGTGGTGATGTTACTAGCCTAACATGAGTAGTATCATGGCACTTCCACTACTATTACTAATGCTACTTTGAAATATTTAGAGGGCTGACATGCAGGTTTTAAACTGCAAAACAACTAGGTTTGCTCAATGTCTTTGAAAGTTTCTTTCCCCACTTCGATGTAGAAACCTAATCTGTAAGAACTGATGTTCTTTGAGGATGTAATTGGCAGGACCAATAAATAGGAGATAGTGAGATTTTCAAAAGGGATTTGGTAAGGTGCTTTGTAAGAGTTATTCCACGAAACCAGATTGTACAGTTGTGATCTGTTTGCTGTATGAAGCAATCGATGCAGTGGATAAAAGATTGTGATGTCCAGATAAGGAATGCAAATCGTCCATTGGTCTTCTTGACAAGAGTAAAGTCTTGTCACCTCAGTAAACGAGTTGCAACATCTGGAGTATGATATGCAGTTTTGGTGTCCAGAGCAGCCAGAGGAAACCCACGCTGTCACTGGGAGAACGTGTGAACTCTACACAGCATCCGGAGTCAGAATCAAAGCCGGGTCGCTGGAGCTGGGAGGCAGCTCTGCTTGTTGCACCACTGTGCACTATTCACAATCGTTCTGCCTTGTTTCAATCACTAGATTTTTGATTCAAAGGTTGTATATTAAGGTTATTTAACTTGACTCATTTGATATTCATTATTAGTCATCTTGGTTGGCATAGACCAGTTGGGCTGAAGGGCCTGTTTCCTTGCTGTATGACTCTAGATGCAGGTCTGATGTTGGAAACCGAACCTCTGTTAACTTTTGCACTATTGTTGTGTTGAATACATTACGTCCTGCAGACGTTATGGAGTTTCTCACCAGTATGGGGAATGAGGGGTGCCATCCTGTGATTATATCCATTCAGAATTAAGCTCATTGCTTTGTCAAATTCCATCTTTCTTATAAATGGTGGAGATTTTATTTTCTGAACTTTTTATTGTATGATTACATTCCTTGTTTCATATAGCTGGTCTTTACACTTTCCAAATAAACATAACTTCCACTTGCATTTCTGATACCCACTGGTGCCATCTCGCACACAGAAACTACTTGTCTCGGGTGTCTGGTGTTGAATATTCAGGAAATTACCTGGTTCATATCCACACAGTTGTCAAGTTTATAGTCTTCGCTGGTCATCATTGCCTTGCAATTCTTTGCATGTACTTCTGGGCAGCATGTTGTTGCAGCCAGTAGAGCTGCTACGTCACAACGCGAGAGACCCTGGTTTGATCCTAACCGTGGGTGCTGTCTGTGTGGAGTTTGCATGTTCTCCCTGTGACTGCGTGTGTTTCTCCCAGATGTTCTGGTTTCTTCCCACATCCCAAAGATGTGTGGATTGGTTGCTTAATTGCCACTAGTGTGTGCAGGTGAGTGGTGGAATCTGGGGGCAGTTGACGGGAATAAAATGGGATCAGTTTGGGATTAGTGTAAATGGGTGCTTGATGGTTGATATAGACTGCTGCATGAGTCTATGAGAATCCTCCTGTCTTCCTCTGGTGATCCTGCTCCTCCCTACCACTGGGAAGTCCCTTGGGTCCATGTCCCATAAACCACCTGACACTCTTCCTCCCGCCCAGACCCTCGTCCATCTTTCAGCCATCTTGAGCCTCTTCTCTTTGCAGTGCATTTTGATCTCCATGCCCTTGCCCTGCTGGGGTCCCTTACGAAGATCCAGTTTCGTGTGTACATAGAACATAGATCAGCAGAGCACAGGAACAGGCCCTTTGGCCTTTGACCCATCACGTTGTGCTGAACTAAACTGTTCCCTTCTGCCTACGTAATGTCCATATCCCTCCATTCTTTGTACATTCATGTGCCTGTCTAAGAGCCTCTTAAATGTCTCTACTATTTGCCTCCACTACCACCCCCGGCAGTGCATTCCAGGTACCCACCACTCTCTGTAAAAACACTTGCCCTGCACACCCTTTTTGAACTTACCACCTCTCACCTTAAATGCATGCCCTGGATCTTTTATCCTGTTGGTGTTGATTATATAAATGCAACTCCTTGTTGTTAATCTTTCCTTAGGATTTTCAAGTAGCTGTTGTAAAAACATCCAACGTTGTTACCTGCGAGTTCTGCAAGCAGGTCCGAATGGCGTTCCCAACCCCCCAGCAGTTGGACACTACCAATCCAGAAAAGGTAAAAGAAACGGGTGATGGTGAGGGACTTGACTTCTTGAACTTGAAGTGGCTCTCCTACTTTTCGTTTTTTTTTGGAGGGATTTGTATTTGCATTTTCTTAGTCTGGGAACAGTAAAGCTTCCTTTTCTCACAATGTTGTGCACAGCTCTTCTGTTGCAACATGAGCTGGGAGCTGTACCAGCAAATCTTGAGGAACCAGGAGGAGCATCCGGATTATAAAGAGCCAGTTTCCGACCAGGAAGGATTCCATCCGACCAAGCTGGAGGTTGAAGAAGCAGTGAAGAAGTTAGCAGAGAGGTAAGGGAACAGTGTCAAATACACTCTCCAGTAAACTAAAGTGCCAACCATTGAGGGCTGTAGGCTTTGCATCCAATGATACAAACCAAATAAATTCCTAAAATGTTTCAAGCAACTTTGATTTTCTAGAAGGTACTCCATCATTACGTAACATTGGGGAAAAGATTTAGCATTTATATTGGATTTTTTTGTAGAATTCCATATAACCACTTGATTGACCTTTGCTAATTAAGTAAATGCATCAGCCAATCCCTGCTCAGTAAGGGCTGCAAACACGAGTGTGGTAAATGGCTGGATTACCTCTCCATTTGCTGAGAAGACAGTGGAAGAATTCCACTGCTCTCTTCAAGTACTGCTATGGGATCCTTTACATTCAATTGAGGGGGTAAATGGGACATTGGATCAATATCTTGTCCCGAAGATGGAATGTCTAACAGTGTAGCACTCGGCAGTACTACACTGAAGACAGCCAAGTTTCCCATGCAGGTTGAAGACAGAATCTTCTGACACGAGTGTTGCGCTGACCCTGTAGGAGGATCTGTTGATAGGATTAGCTGAGAGAAGGCTCACGTGATGATGAACAGCAGCGCATGACTGACTGACTAGCTTCTCTGATGTAAATTTAATATAATTTCTGTATATTCTATATAGAAACAAACTTTCTTCATCTGTATTTGAAATATATTTCATTCTTTTTCTCGCCGCTCTCATTTGTTTCCATCTTCCCCAGTATATTATTGATAAATCTCACTCACTTTCCTGCCCCAATTTGTTTCTGAAACTTCTGGTTGGAGCTCCTGTATGTTCTCCCTGCTTTTTCACTCCATCTTTGGTACAGTCTTCAGCTTTCTCTGTCTATCTCCCTTCTCCTCCCTCCTGTCTATATTCCCCTGAAGCTACTGGTACCCATACTGTCACTACCTTGCATATCATCAGCAAATTTGGATACAGTACCCATGGCTCCCACTTCCCAATCATTGATAGAGGTTATGAACAGCTGTGGCCCTGACATTGATGAGTACAGCACCCCCACTGGTCCCAACCTCCCAACCCAAAAATGAACCGTTTATTTCTGCTGTTTTCTGTCACTAAACAGTCGTCAATCTACACCAGTGGGAGCAACTTTCGTGCCCTGATTTTGTTTGATAGTCTCTTGTGTAACACCATATTGAAGACCTCATGAAAGTCTGGATACACCATTGTCTGTTCTGCTTTTCACAAGCTCAAAAGAAGTTCTTAAACAAAATACATTGTCAAACATGATCTCCCCTTTTTAAATCCATGTTGACTCCATGGAGATACAAGACACTGCAGATGTTGAAATCTGGAGCAATGCACAAGATGCTGGAGGAACTCAGTGGGTCAGGCAGTGTCCGTGGAGGAAAATGGACGGTTGACATTTCGGTTTTGGTCCAGATGGAGGGTCTCGACCTGAAACGTCGACTGTTCATTTCCCTCCATGGATGCTGCCTGACCCCCTGAGTTCTTCCAGCATCCTGTGTGTTGCTCCATGTTGACTCTACCCAATCCTATTTTTTTTTTCCCCAAGCTTCCTTAATAATAGGTTCCAGCATTTTCCCAACTAATGTCAGGATCCCTGTTTTCTTTCTCCTGCCTTTCTTAAATAATGGGGTTATATTTGCTACCCTACAAACTGCGGGGACCGTTCCAGAATATGGAAGATGACAGCCAGTGTGTCCACCGTCTCCATAGGATGCAGGTAATGGGGACCTGGAGATGCTGGACTGGGACAGGAAGCTGACATCAGTGGAAGACTTTGCAGAGGCATCATTGCTTTGGGTATCTGGTTTTTTTGTTCAGGAGGGCTGGGATCACTGCTGCTGGGTAGCCCAAGCGCCTTACATTGGGTTTGAGGTCAAATGTGGAGCTGCAACTGCAACCACAACCCTTCAGGACTTTGGAGATGGGGGTAGTGGTTTATATGAATGGAGGGGCCAGCACTGGTTGTTGAAGAGGGTACTGATAAGGACTTAAAAGTAGGATACAGCTCCAGAAGGGAACTTGCAAAATTTGTTCAATGTTTCCGAAAAGTGCCTTCAACCTAGATGGTGAAGTCATATCTTTTGAGAGATCAGCAACTTCATCTTCATTCTTTAATCAGGAATAAACTGACTGATGCAGTGTCCAGTCTGATCTCTGGCAAATTAAGAGTTAATTTTAAGTGGACTTCATTGTACTTTCAGAAGATACCCAAAAGGCATTCTCTGTGCAACAGTTGGTAATTTCTTGCATCTATCTGTTGTTTGCAGGGTAAAAAATCCAGAAGTGACGATGTACATGACCTCTGTGGTGCATGGAGATAAAGTCATCTTTAGTACGTAACATGAATCTTTCAGTTGTGCCTGTAACTTGTGAGGTGACACCTAGCTAGAGTGTGTGGGGGGAAGGAAGGTTGAAGGACGGTGGTGGATACATCTTTCCTCTTTCTATTCGATATTACGATTTCAGTTGGATACTTACAAAGGATTCGTCAATGATTTGGAGTCATAGAATCTTCCCACGGCACCTGCAAAGCACCTTTGCCAGCTCGATCAAAGGGTTTTCCAATTAATCCCGTTCAGCTGACCTTTTCCTACGGCTCCTGTATTGTTATAAGAAGTCTGATGCTTGGCCACAGAAAGATGTTAGGGTAGGAAACTGAAAGGTTTTGGGGGAATGCTTTAAAGGAAGAGAGAGGGGCTGAAGGGCTTGGGGGAACTTGAGGGTTAGGCTGCTGAAAGGCCAACTGCCAGTCATCCCCTGAAAATTTGAAAGGTGGGGAGAGCTTGAATTATAAGGCACAGTGATCTTGAAGTTTATTTGGGTTGAAGTGGGTTACAAGGAGAGACAAAGTTGTACAGGCTGTTGGTGAGGTTGCGTTTGGAATATTGAATTCAGTTTTGGTTGCCCTGCTGTAGGAAAGATGCCATTAAGCTGGAAAGAGTGCAGAGAAGGTTTATGAGGGTGCTGCTGAGACTTGAAGGACTGAGTTATGGAGAGAGGTTAAGCAGGTTGGGACTTCATTTATTGGAGTGTAGGAGAATGTGGGGTGATCTTACTGAGGTGTATAAAATCATGAGAGGCATAGACAGGGTCAGTGCGCACAGTGTTTTTCCCAGGGTTGGGGAATCAAGACCTAGGGGCCATAGGTTTAAGGTGAAAGGGGAGAGATTTAATAGGAACCTGAAGGGCAACTTTGTCGCCCAGCGAGTGGTCGGTATACGGAATGAGCTACCAGAGGAAGTGGTTGAGGCAGGTACATTTACAACATTTAAAATGAACTTGAACATGTACATGGATAGGAAAAGTTTACAGGGATATGGACCAAACACTGGTAAATGGGACTAACCTAGATGAGAATCTTGGTCAGCATGGATCAGTTGGGCCGAAGGGCCTATCTCCATGCTGTGTGACTCAATGACCATAGAAGGACTTTTAAACGAGGATGGAATTTGTAAATGAAGTTATCGCTGAACTAGGGGCCAATGGAGGTTGATGGGCATGAGAGAACGAGTAGCTAGTTAGGAAATGGGTGCAAGCAGAGGGGAAAGTGGGCTGAGAAAAGCATTGAAAATGAGAATGGGGGAGGCTATTCCGCCCTTTGGATCTAACTAGTAGAGTGCCCCAATGATCACTTCTTGGCCCTCAGTTATTTATCATTTACATTAATGACCTAGAGGAGGGAATGAAATGTAAAGTTTTTAAGTTTGCTGATGACAGGGCCATGGGTGGAAGGGCCTGTTGTAAGGAGGACACTCTTTCTGCAAAAGGAGTGATTGGGCTAAGTTCAATGTGGGGAAAGTGTGAGGCCATGCACTTCATTAAGAAATCAAAAGGGAGGTTGTTATCTAAATGGAGGGAAGACTGCAAACGAATGAAATACAGAGGGATCCAGTTGTAATGGTGCATGAATCCCAACCCGTTATCAGGCAGGTCCAACAAGTAGTTACGAAGGCAAATGACATTTGTTGCACAGGGGTTGGAGTTTAAGAATGGGGCGATTTTGTTATACAGGTGTCGGTGAGCTCACCTGGACTATTGTGTACAGTTTTGATCCCCTAACCTGAAAAAGGATTTAGTAGTACTGAAGGCAGTCTAAAGGAGATTCACCAGACTAACTCCTGTGATGAGAGGATAGATAATTTGAGTCTATTAATTGGAGTCTCAAAGCATGAGGTGTGACATCATTGAGATCCTGAGGGGGGTTTTTACAGGATAGATGTTGAGATGTTTCCACCAGTGGGAAAATCTTGAACGAGGGGACATATTTACAAGATAAGAGGCCGGTCATTTAAAACTGAGGTGTATATGAATTTCTTCTCATAGAGGGTAGTGCATCTCTGGTGAGGAAGATTAGATTATTAGAAGTATTTAAGGTGGAGGTAGATATATTTTTGAAAGATCGAGGAAATGAGGGTGATGGGGAACTGGCGCAGAAGAGGAAATAAGGGCAGTATAGATCCACCATGATCAGGGAAGGCTTGAGGGGCCTGGTGGCCCACTCCTGCTCCTGTCTTTTTTCTTGAGTTTGGGTCTGTACTGCCATTCAAGGTAATCGTGGCTGATTATATTGAGAAGATGGCCCACACAATCAGTGCAAGCGGGATAGTGTATTGGAATTGGTTTATTATTGTCACTTGTGCCGAGGTACAGTGAAAAACTTGTCTTGCATACAGTTCGTACACATCAATTCATTACACAGTGCACTGAGGTAGTACAGGGTA
>JARFYF010000074.1:62469367-62484328 GCA_030265395.1 Rhina ancylostomus | reverse complement strand
CCCCCCCCGGGGGGGGCAAAATCTGTTTTGAATTAATGTTTAGATTATTTAGTAGATAATAGCATAATTCTCTACATTGAGTCATTCAACATGTATTTGTGATGTCTGGTAGCCTGAAATGTTAAATGGGTTCATTTCCATGTTAACCAAGTGCATCTACTGATAGACCTGAAGTAAAATTTAGTGACTTTGTGGTTTGCACTCAGATGCAAGATTAAAATTCCTCAATCTTCTACCTGCTTCTTTGTGGCAGTGCAGATTGAATAAAGGTAGACATTAGTTTTTACATGAGAGTATCTTTGGGTGGTTTCAACTACATTTTGTCAATGGCATGAAGGCAGACAGCAAATCTGGTCAAAAGCTACACTAACATTGAATTTGTTCTCTTTTTTACAGTAAATCTGCTTGCAATTCATCATGTTGAATTCATCAATCACAATGACCTATTGTTCATGTTACCTGCAATAAACTTGGAACTGGTATCACTGAGCTGATTCATTATTGAAAAAGAACATTGTTTTAACTGAGTTGTAATAAAGTGCATTAATCCCCTTAATGCCTGTCTGATTTACATTGCTGATGCAGACTGTTGGAATTGGTTGCATTGTTCCTAATGTGGAAATTTTGGATCTTTTGCATCTGACCCATCTCAGGTGCTGGTTAGTGATGTAATTCCCAGGCTCTATTGCATGGTGCCCATGAAATCCTCAATTTGTGGGTATGGATAGCACAAACTCTTGGGAGGGGGGAGAGATGAAGTTTTGGTTTTAAATTAATAAGATCTGGGCAAGTTGTAAATACAAGTGTGATTGTGTTTCAATAAATGTCTTGGTGTTGTCCAGTCAATGATGGATTCTGCATTGATAAATTTGTCTCTAGATCCCAACATTGAGTAAATTAGCAAATTGTATTTTGATGAAGCTGCATATGTTAAGCTGTTCAGGCCTCCTGCATGACTGGAAAGTATGGCTTTAAAGCAAATGTACTAGTTGTAACTTGACTCGTGTGGGCAGGTGGCACTTTTCTGATTTTACTGCCTCTGGTTAAATCAGTCTTTCAAAGTTAAGAAATTGCCAGGTCTACAGCCTTTGAGGGTTTCTGTTAATAGGGCAGACTATCATCTTTTTAAAAAAAGGCTACCAGTCAGCCTTTACCAACAGGCATTTCTGACTTAAAATGATCTCCATTGACCCTTCTGCATTAGAGCTGGAGATGTAGCTCATTTAAATGCTCTTGACAAAGACTGAATTGCACCAGCTTGGAATATTTTGTCACTGCCATGGAGGTTTCCAATTACACTAAATCCATCTACTGCATCTCATTTTGGGCAGCTTCAGTGCAGTCTTGAGTATGGTCTTGGTCAATGTCATTTGTGAATTATATACTTCAAGTTGCAAGTATTCATCTAAATTCTAGTAACTACATTCATGATGATGCATGTCTTGTCCAAGTCATTCAAGTCTCCATGGCAATGAAAATTGTGCATGTTTGGCAACCCCACTAAGTTTTGTTTGCTTTAACTCGCAGTGTTCTGAGAACTGCATCTTTTGATCTTCATAAAGATGGCAGTGTCATCTTAAAGATGTGGATTGTAATGTTGGAATAAATTTCAATGCAGTGTTAAAAAAGCTTGGTGCCTTTCAGCTACAGGTCCATAGGGTGTGTATGTCAATTGCTGTATATGTGGCATGGTCATTAAAGTTTAGATTTGTCTAAAATAAAAAGCTGCTACAGCTTTACTCAAATTCTAAGACCTAGCCCAAAAACACAGTGCATGTTTTAAAAAAAATATTACCTTTTGGCTCAGCAGTTAGGTATTACTCAAGAAGACTCCCAATTTGCATGATGTTTGTGACCTGAGTTGCAACACTTAGGATGTAGATAGAATTCACTTCTCATTACAATAGAAAAGAAAGAAGGATCCTGCCAATTGACAGCATTGTTCTGGCTCCAGTTGGGCCAGAAAGCCCATAATTTATGCATGGATCTGGGGGAAAAACAGTGCTTTCAAGGCTTTGTCATTCTGATCCAGCAATGGCTGTAAGAGTTGATGGTTATTATTTGTATAATATGAAATTTGGAAAGACCAAGGTTTCTGCAGCATAGGAGGAATATTGAATTTGTGCCACTGACCATTTCTTCCCCTTATGGGCCTGTAATTCTGGCTATATCAGATTCCTTAACTTGAAAGTGCTTTCACTTATCAGTTTTGGCTCAACTATGCAGAAAATTATGATTGGGTGTTATGGATAAGTAAAGTATGCTATCATGTCTGGTTGGTCCTTTTGTCCTTTCTGGTTTTGGAACCATTGATTTAAAAAAAAAATTGGCTACACATCCTCATTTAAGACCTGACACATTAATTTTCCCTGGGGAAAGCCATGGAAAATTAACTAGTGTTAATACTTGACTAGTACACTATCTTCCAGCTGCATTGTGGATTTGTAATCTTGGTAATTGACTACATCACCTTCAATAGCTCATTAGTGTTGGCTCACCCTAGACCTGTAATCTATCCAGTTATAACCAGAAAATTTTTCCTAATAATGCCTCCTAAATTACTAGATTTGATTGTCAGGTAATATGTGAGGTTTCCCATCTAATTTTTGGGTGCTACCAGCAAGGTTATTTATTACTTAACCCCACTTGCCCTCAAGGTAGTGGTGAGCTGCTGCCTTAAACTGCTGTAGTCCTTCTGGTGGAGTTGCTTCTGTTGTAGTGGTGGGGAGGGAGTTCCAGGATTTTAAAAGGTATTCCAAAACATTATGTTCAAGGCACAATGTAAGTTGTACAAAATCTACATGTAATTTTGTACCTGGATGGTAAAGGGAAGAAAGTACTAAACCAAAGACATTGTATATGTAAAATGAAAACCTCTATCATAAAAATTAACTAATCAGAGAAGAGTAAGTCTTAAGAACAATGGAGCTTGCTTGTAATTCATTCAAAGGATCTTTCAATTAAAGATAAGTAAGGACTAATGTGTTACTCCATAATTATGTCACTAGTGGATGACTGGACCATGTTGGCCTTGTTATATACTCTCCAATAGTCAGAGTCACAGAAATGGAATCTTGGGTGGTAGGGTATCTGGTAACAGCATATCTTCAAGATATCCCACCAGAACTAGAGTCAAGTATCATGCAAGAATTCATCATGTGGTTTCCCTGATGCTGAAGATCTTCAGTTTCAAATTTCTTGCTTGGTGTCAGAATAAACTGTTCTTGTGTTTGTACATTTAAGTCATTAAAGGTAACTAATTAATTAGAGTCATTCAACTTCTTTCAGCTGGCTGCTGTCCAGGTTCATGAATAACTATCCCTACAATGTTTTGAAAGTAACCATTAGGTTTGGGGTCAGCCACTGATTATGATACTTTATCAGAATGCCAATGGAGTACTCTTCACACCCAATAATATAGCAAACCATGTCCTAACTGTTCAAAATCAATATTCCACACAATTAAGGTTTAGTACACTGGCCCTAATTTTAGTCTTCCTGTGAATGCAACATGATCTTATGTATATCCCTTATTAAATGCCTCTAAGAGTTCACTTCTTAATCCCTTCCTAGATAGAGTTCCAACCCATTCAGGCTTTCCTGAGGACTTTATTCATCTGTAAATGATGCTTGATTCTTATCAACTTAAATATTTCCATCCATTGTGATTTGCTCTCCTTCCCTGCCCAAAATACATTTATTTTGACTGTCTCACAAAATGGCCCATGAGAGTGATATATAGGGCAGCATTTTTTTTGGCTTATTTTAAATGAGACAACATAATTTGGAAACTCAAAATCTCCAACTTCCCTTTGGAACAGAGTAGGAAGTTTTGGGAAGCAGGGCCTAGTTGGTTTGAGAAGGGCCAATAATGACGCAGAAGATCTCAGCTGTGAATCTCATCTGGTTGGATCTCTGTCCCAGGTGAAGATGTAATGCAAGGAAGTTGAGGTGGTTGAAGTCTCAGTTTTTGATCTCTATTACTTTCTGGCAAGGAAAAGAAGATCCTGTTCACCCTGTTGAAACCTCAATTAAGTCACTCCAGATATAAAATTCCAAAGAACACACTTTAATGGTTCAAATAAAAGGTTATCACCTGAACTGTTTCCACAGCTACTGTCTGTCCTGCTGAGAATTTCCAGCATGTCAGTTTTTATTTCAGATTTCCACATATGCAGCACTTTGTTTTTCCAAAGGAACTCATCCTAACTTGACTGGCCCCCTTACTATAGAGACAGCAATATCTTTGTGAAGGCCCTAGGTTTCCTCGCCCACCAAATTGTGGACTTACTTCAGTTTTCCCGTATTTCAAGATCTAATAACTATTGTGATACACCCTGCCTTCACCAACAGATACTATTTTACAAGGACTATTCTTATACCATAAAGTATTCTTGTTCTGCAGTAGTGGTCACTGATCATCATCATCAATCCGATTCATGCCTTTTGTCTTGAGCAAGGGCAAAGAAAGGGACCTACAGTGATGTTCACCATCTCATGTGAAGTATATAACCAGCTGATAATTTATAACCTGGATAGTACTACCTGCAGGAATATCTTCAACACAATACTTTATTGACAGTACAAATGTAGCCCTACATTAATCAATTTGCTACATCAAAACACAAAGATACAAAGCTTTTCCTTGATTCAAATAAAAACTCAAAACTTATCCTTTCCTCTTCAACTTTAAAAATTGGCTGCCATACAAAATATTCTGGCCTTTGAAGAGGTAAATAAATCACCATTGCTCCGCTCTCATGACTGAGGCTAAGAATGCATCTTGGAACGTCTCACTTTCTAGCGTAATACTTAGCCACTGCGTCATTCTATTCACTTTTGTCTTCATTCTGGTAATGCCGATACTCTGGCTTTAGTTCCCATGTGTTTTTGTGGGTTCCTTTTACATTGTAGATGCCAATCTCTCTCAAAATTTCCTTTAGGTAGGTCTATGGAGAAGGAAGGAAACAGAAACAATTAACTTCTGCACCAAAATTTACCACTTAATAGTTCAATCATGGCGAATGTCCTGATACACACCTCCAATCTCTAGATATCTGGTACACAAGGTTTGGTTTGGTTTGCTCAAGGGGCAACACTCATTCATCTAAGTTTAGAGGCTGCCTGGCAGTCTTGGGTTTAGGGAACCTCAAGTGGTGTAGCAATATCAATGTAGCTTAGCAAGCTAAAAGTTGCATAGCATCAAAAGTACTGGAGTGAGCATTCCATGCTTCCTGTTGAAGCATTAGCTTGCAGTGTTACCTGAGATGAGTGGCAAGACTCAGAGACCTCCCTGTGATTGGTCACACTTCCAAGTTCCATAAAGCATCAGCAATATTCTGAAGCAGTACAGACCTGGCAGACTTACTGAGGCTACCTGCTGCCAAGAGTCAATAGTTCTAAATTATCTGTGGAAACACCTCAACCCAATCAACTCCCTCCTCTTTCTATGCCGGATTGCATGAGACTGAACAAGTGACTGGGGCAGGCTTTGAGCTTTGGAATTGGCAACACGAGTAGCATGGCCCACTGAAATGTATGAGCACAATGCCACTGTCAGTTCCATCACTTATTTCTCTATGCCCAGCTACACCTTCCCTCAACCTCTAAGTAAAAACTTAAGCCTCAGTTTCCTCATCAATATTTCTTTAACAAAGACCAATCTGAGCAGCCTGCAGCTGACAGGCCACATTTACATTTTGGATGTCCAAATTCGGGGTTATGGCTGCCACACGTATTCATTACCAACTACTTCATCCAGACCGCTAAAATGGAAGGCTTTGTTCAGTAGGTGCTAGTCTTGAGACTGATATCCCTCCAGGGTATTTAATGATGGGGAACCTTTCACCATCCCCCCCCCTTTTTTGCTTTATTCTGAATTAAAAATAAAATCTCAAAGATAATATTTATGGTAGTTTAAATGAATGTTAAGCTAAGGGATGATGGTGCAGATTGGTACCATTCTATCTTTTCTACCCTCCACCTTAATACAGTCCATCTCTAACTCATTATTTCCTAAGTCCTCTATCTCCTTCTCTGGGAATTGGTCAGGAAACCAACAGACAACCCCAGTTACCTTGGCAATGGTTCCTCCTGACCTGCTTTCTGTGAGGTTTTCATTTAATTCTCTGTTTCTGTCTCTGCTGCATCAATTCAATGTCAACCTGATACCAATATTTCCAGTATGTCAGCTGAGGACCCCCTTTTCCAATGTTAATTCCACTTCCTGCGCTCACTCCTTCCCACCAGAACCAGAATAGTTCTTCACCATTCTCCAGAATTCTCAAACCAGAATCTTCACCATTACAGTATCAGGCTCCACATTCATCCTATGATTTCAGATCCCTCAAATATAATGTTGCCTCCAAACACATCTCACCTTTTCCTTCACTTGTATTCTGAGGACACCAACCTTTCATAAGACTCCATTAATAACACCAACAACCACTTCCCAAGGCACATTCTAGTGGAAGTACAGGGAATGGAACAAATGCCATTTTATCTTTGTACTTTCCACATCTCCTGGTACTGCTTTCAGTTTATTAAACTGTATTTAATGCTTTCTCCTATGTAATGTGGAGGTCAAACACAGATTGGGTGACTGTTTTGAGGAAGACCTACATTAAATCTGCCAGTGCAACTGAGAGCTTCCAGTTGCCTATCACTAATTCTCAATACCATTTTGATTTTTTCTTCTTAAAATGCCTCCTATCACATTTTTTCATATTTCCTCATCTGCCACCATCTTCTCCCAGGTTTCACCTGTCTATATCTCTTACAGTCTCTCTGCATCCTCCAAGCTCACTCTCCCACCTTTGTATTATCGGCAAATCTACAAACATTATAGTATGGCAGCATAGTGGTTAAGTTACTGGGTTTCAATCCAGAGGGACACGCTAACAAATAGTTCCTGTAGTACTAATCATCTGCCACCAAGTGGCACAAGGTTCCTATTAGAACACAGAACACTACAGCACAGTACGGACCCTTCGGCCCATGATGTTTGCCAACCTATATATAGCTACACGTTGATCAATCTAACCTTTCCCTCCTACACAGACCATAACCTTCCATTTTTCTTACATCCATGTGTCTATCCAAGAGTCTTTTAAGTTTCCTTATTGTATCAGCCTCTACTGCCATCCCTGGCAGTGTGTTCCAGACACCCACTACTTTCTGTGTAAAACAACCTACCTCTGAGATCTCTCCTTAACTGACCTTAAACTGATGTCCTCTGGTATTGTTCATTGCTGCCCTGGGTAAAAGATGCTGTCTGTCCACTCTATGCCTCTAATAATCTAATACCCCTCTATCAAGTCGCCCCCTCATCCTGTGTCGCTCCAAAGAGAAAAGACCTAGCTCTCTCAACCTTTCCTCATAAGACATGTTCTCTAATCCAGGCAGCATCCCAGTAAATTTCCTGTGTACCCTCCCTAAAGCTTCCACATCCTTCTTCTAATGAGGTGAGAACTGAACACAATACTCTAAGGGTGGTCTAACAAGTTATAGAGCTGCAACATTACCTCATGGCTCTTGAACTCAATCATCCGACTAATGAAGTCCAGCATACGACACGCCTTCTTAACCACCCTATCAACCTGCGCAGCAACTTTGAGGGATCTATGGACTTGGACTGCAAGATCCCTCTGTTCATCATCCACACTGCTAAGACCTGCCATTTACCTCACACTCGCCTTCAAGTTCATTCTTCCAAAGTATATCACTTCACACTTTTCTGGATTGAACTCCATTTGCCACTTCTCTGCCCAACTCTGAATCCTGTCTATGTACTGTTGTATAACCTTCTACACTATCAGCAACACCGCCGACCTTCGTGTCACCTAGAGCAGGGGTACCAGAACAGATCCCTGTGGAACACCACTGGTCACCGACCTCCAGGCAGAATGCGTTTCATCTACTACTTCCCTCTGCCTTCTGTGGGCAAGCCAATTCTGAATCCACGCAGCCAAATCTCCATGGATCCTATGCCTAATAACTTTCTGGATAAGCTACCACAGGGAACCTTGTCAAACGCCTTACTGAAGTCCACATACACCACATCCACCACTCTACCTTCATCAATCTATGTCACCTCCTCGAAAAACTCAATTAGGCTTGTGAAGCACGACCTGCCCCTCACAAACCCATGCTGACTATCCATAATAAGACTATGCTTCTCTAAATGCTCGTAAATCCTGTCCCTAAGAATTCTCTCCAATAGCTTGCTCTCCACTGATGTAAGACTCACTGGTCTATAATTCCCAGGATTATTCCTATTACCGTTCTTGAACAGGGGAACAACATTTGTCATCCTCCAATCCACTGGTACCACTCCTGTGGTCAGGGAGGATGCAAAGATCGTCATCAACACCCCAGCAGTCTCTTCCCTTGCTTCCCGTAGTAATCTGGGGTATATCACATCTGGCCCTGGGGACTTATCTATCCTAAGGTTTTTTTAGAAGTTCCGACACTACCTCTTTCTTAACCTCAACATGTTCCAGCACGTTAGCCTGTCCTACACTGACCTCACATTCATCGAGGTCCCTCTCCCTAGTGAACACAAACTATTCATTAAGGACCTCTCCTACCTCCTCCACCTCCAGGGATGTTTTCCCCTTTATCTCTGAGCATTCCTACCCTCACTCTAGTCATCCTCCTGTTACTCACATCCACATACAATGCCTTGGGATTTTCCTTAATTCTACACGCCAAGGCCTTCTTATGTTCCCTTCTAGCTCTAAGTCCCTTCTTAAGCTACTTCCTGGCAACCTTATAATTCTCAAGACCCCTGCCTTATTTTTGATTCCTAAAATTTTTGATTCCTAAACCTTAAATATGCTTCCTTCTTCCTCTTGACTAAATGTTTCACCTCTTTCGTCAACCATGGTTCTTTTACCCTACCATCCTTTCCCTGTCTCAATGGGTCAAACCTATCCAGGACCCCATGCAAGTATTTCCTAAACAGACTCCACATTTCTGCTGTGCATTTCCCTGAGAGCATCTGTTCCCAATTCATTGTCTGCAAAATGCTCGTTCACCAAGTGGTTTGTCACCTGACCAGGTTCATTGCCAGTACTAGATCCAGTAATGGTCTCTCCTCTAGATGGCCTGTCCACATATTGTGTAAGGAATCCTTCCTGGACACACTTAACAAATTCTGTCCCATGTAATCCTTTTGCACTTTTGAGGTGCCAAGCAATATTAGGGAAGTTGAAGTCACCCATGACAACAACCATATTATTTTTGCACCTTTCCAAAATCTGCCCACTTATCTGCTCCTGTGTCCCAGTGGCTATTGGCAGACCTGTAGAATCCTCCCAATAGACTGATTGCTCCCTTCCTGTTTCTGACTTCCATCCACACTGACTCAGTAGATGATCCCTCCATGACGTCCTCCCTTTCTGCAGCTGTGATACTATGCCTAATTAGCAATGCCACTCCAACCCCCTCTTTTACCTCCTTCCCTATCCCTTTTGAAACATCTAAACCCTGGAACATCAAGCATCCAATCCTGAAATTGCGACAGCCAACTCTCTGTAATGGCCACAACATTGTAATTCCATGTACTGATATTTGCAATTCGATCAGATGAAATTATGGCTCAGTTTGTTCTTATTGTAATGAAATACCCAGCATATAAAATTCTTCTTCTTTGGATAATCTTCAGTTAAGCAAGTAAGCTATACCTAAAATGTGTGTTAATACCAGAAGGATAAAGAGGATAGGAGGCATGAGGCCAAGCAGGGACTTGGTACAGTCAAGTTAATTTTATATACAGTTAAGGTGAAATTGATTTCAAACATACAAAACTGGCTTGGTCACCACTGAAGAGATAAGCAGTAACATTTCAGAAAGTAATTTCAAACTGTGATATTGGACAACTCATTCAGTTCCTTAAATAATTTGATACCCTCCACTTCCTCTAACCAAATTGAAATTAAACACTTTCAGAATTCATTTCTTCCCAGTAACAGGTTTATTGGAAAAAAGATGATAGCAAAAATTACACATTTAAATCTTCTGAAAAAGAGAGAGTAACCAGAGGTAGCCAGCAAGCCAACTGCAGAAAGGATGTGGGCAGCAAACTATCTTAACTACAGCGAGAGGACTGAGATGAGAGTTTCCCAAATTTGGCTTGTGGAGCGCTGGCAGTTTTGCTTGTCAAACCAAAATAAACATCTTATATTTCTTGGTAAGTGAGACTTATGCTGGTTTGGTATGCACTTGTTAGGAAGTTTGATAGTGTTGTCTCTGGGAGCAGGCACTATATGATAACTCACATGTCCCATCTCCACAGAAACAAGATAGGAATGTCATTCAGTGGGCTCCCAGGAATTTCAGCATTAAATTTGAGGATATTTTCAAAGTTTGAGGCATTGACACTCCAATAACCAATTACAGTAAATAGTGCATATGACTCTCACAAATGAAAGTAATTTTTGCGGTTGATTAGAATGGTGTGACATTTATGACACTTTCTAGAGTCAAACTGCCAATAATATTTAAACAAAAAATAAAGTATAACATATATACAATGACATCACCCATGGCCATAACTTAAGAAACTCCGCAAGAACCATGCACTTTAAATCCAGAAGATGGCACTGGTAGAATAAGAACAGTGTATCATTCCCTTTACTTACAACTGGCTGCTTTGTGATGTCCACCAGGTCCTTAATGTTGTAGTACTGATGCTTCTCAAATGCTGAAAACAGCATGTCCAGCACTTGCTGCCTGTCAGCTCGAGCACGTTTTCCATCTTCCTTCTTCTTCCTTTCATATTCAATCTAACAAAAAGTTCAAGATTAACAAGGTTATACTGCACTCATGTTAAATACCATAGCAGTAATCCTTTTCCAGGAAACCAGTTCTCTCTCAGTTGTATTACATCAGGAAAATCCATGAGTTATTGACAGGGAGATCCCCAGTGGTTGTGCTGCTACAATATATTCTTACTCTCTAGTTTCCTTCTTAGACCCGATTCATCAGCATTCTGTGAGTAGACAAGAAGCCCAGTGACCCATCATCGGATCTCCAGTAATGCCACATTACAGCTGGATGCCCAGTATCCAAGAGGACCATTCCTGGAATATCTCTCCTCCAGGGCAGGAATAGCCTGTTGGCTTTCTGGGCTGCAGCAGCTTCATGAAGCATTGAGTCAGGATTTACATTGTGTAAATACTTATTGTGCTCAAGGGTCTCCAGATCCTTTCCATCCTGGTCTAATAAAATGACGCAGCATCAACAAACAACACCTGAGAGATTATTCTTCCAGTTTCACAAATAAAGAAAATATTTATCTTGCACTTTTTTTCTTTTAGTTTTATCTCTAGGCTTTTGATCTCCACATTCTGCACTGTATATGAGTGTGCATACATATGTCTTGCTCAAGTGGACTCTTCACCCATTGTTGCTGTTCTGAGCCACTCCTTGGTCTGACCACACAAGAAAATAGGAGCAGGAGTTTGCCATTCGGCTCCTCAAGCCTGCCCTGCCGTGCAATATGATTCATGGCTGATCTGTCCCAGGTCATATCTCCTCATATATGCCAGTTCCCAGTAGCCCTCAATACCACAATCATTCAAAAATATATTCACCTCCTCTTTAAAGCTCTCCAGTGATTTAGCTTCCACAACCCTCCCAGGTGGAGAACTAGTAATTAAATTCTGCTGTACACCATGTGACAATCATGTGAACAGTTTCAACCCATGAAGTTTGCAACATAAAACAAGCACAGAAAATATTGGAGATGCTCAGCATAAGAGGCTCCTGATAAAAAGTCCTTGACCTGAAGCATTAACTCTGTTTCTCTCTCCAAAGATGCTGCCTAACTTGCTGAATGTTTCATGTGTACGCTGTGTTGATTTGGATTTTCAACACTGTAAGTTCCTTGCTTTTACATGCTTTAAAATGGGCAGAGGGCAATAAACTGTGGCAGGAGAAGGTAATTTAGAGGCAGAAGGGAAAAGGAGCTGGTAAAGGAGTGAGATCCAGAAGTTGAGCACACAGATATACTTAAAGGATCAGCCAGTAACGTACAGATGGGGAAGACTGCAGAGAGAGGAGAGAGAGGACAAGTTAGGTGAGTGAAGGTGAAAACAACCTCTGGTGTTCTGTATCATTTGTAATTTATGGAAGGGCATCCAGCTGAAGGGAATATTGAGGAAATTGAAACTTGAGGTAATAGAGGCATAGATCACTCATTTACCCCTGGTAAAATACCATTATGCCAGGTTATTGGATGAGTGGATTATACGCATTTGTAGTGTCTCTCTGTTTGAATTCTAGCTGATTATTCCTTAATAACAGACTGGATGGCTACCCATCAACCTATATCTGCAGTACCAGATCAGCAGACAAAAGCAAACGGGTATCTAAAACCTCATCCCAAACATTTTTGGCAGTAGCATTCTGGAAGACCTGCAGCAAGCAAAAAAAGTTGACAGTCTGAATATACTGTGCCTCTACACTGTCCAGTTGACAATCTACATGCACTTGAGTAGGGGCCAAACAACGATTGTAACTGCACTGCCTGGCTCTTGCAGCAGGCCTGTTGTAGACTCTGGGGTCTGGAGAAGGGGTGACAAAACTTTGATCATTCCAATTAGCCCCTGTTGTCATTCTCACACTTCGGGATACCTACCAACTGATGTAGGAACCCTGTGTGGAAGCATTAAAACTTTAGACAGCCTGGGTCCTATTGCAGTCAGCCCACCTTCATCATCATCTCTTTCCCCCCTTTCACAACAAGTTGTCAGTACTATGCAATGGTAGATTAAAACCATCTCTTTGTGCAGAAACAGTATGTGGGAACAAAATATCCTGTCCTTGAAATGCCATTGGGTGGCACATTTCTATGTGATTCACTATTGAATTTTATCAAAAACATGAATATGTTTGGTGTGTGGGTGGCACATTTCTGGAAATTTGTTTCATGCTCAATGTGTAGGAGACACAGACACGAAGGCCACAGGTCACAAGCTGTGGTTTCAAACAATGTCCTAGGCATGCTTGACATGTAAAATTCTTCCATGCAGATGAGGCTCACAAATGGCTCTTGTTCACTTAAGCAAGCCTTAATTGGTTGGTACAGTGGCACAGTTACAGAGCTGCTGCCTCACAGCTCCAGAGACCCAAGTTTAATTCTGACTTTAGGTGCTGCCTGTATGGAGTTTGCACCTTCTCCTTGTGACCTCGTGGATTTCTCTAGGTGCTGTGGTTTCCTCCAACATCCCAAAGATGAGTGGGTTGGTAGGTTAATTGGCTGCTGTAAATTACCACGTGCATAGATGAGTGGTAGAATCTATGGAGAATTGATGGGAACGTTGGGAGAATAAAATGGGATTAATGTAAATCAGTGGTTGATGATTGGTGTGGACTCAGTGGGCCAAAGAGCCTGTTTATGTTGTCTATGACTCTATCATTCCATGGATGGGGAGGCAATAAAGGCTGCCTGATCATTCCTAGTCCACCGCTGGAATGGTTGGGAAGTTTGAGGCATCCTTAAGTGGTTTATGCTTGGACCTACCAGATTCCTGCTGATATCTTAGGGCCCAGGACTGCAGTCCAACAGATCCCACACTCACAGGTTGGACCCCTGCTGAATCTCCCAATCACCAAACACTGATCGTTTGCTTCCCTGACCTCTGCACCTCACCATATTGACTGCCAATTGTCAGTCCACCTGAGTCACCTCTCCCCCAGCTCCAACCTCAGTCCAGAGCCCATATCCAAGTGACAACCCTCTGAGAGGTGACCTTTTAGAGGTTTATAAGATCGTGGGGGGGCATAGATAAGGTGAATTGCCAAAGTCTTTTAGCCAGGATATTTGAATCTAAAACTAGAGGGTACAGATTCAAATTGAGAGGGGAAAAATTTAAAAGGGATCCGAGGGACAACTTTTTCCACACTGAGGGTGGTGCATATATGGAACAAGCTGCCAGAGGAAGAAGTAGAGGCAGATACAATTACAACATTTAAAAGGCATTTGGACAGTTACATGGATAGGAAAGGTTTAGAGGGATATGGGCCAAGCACAGGCAAATGAGACTCGGTCAGCATAGACCAGTTGGGATGAAGGGCCTGTTCCTGTGCTGTCTTGCTCTATGACTAACTGCATGATGTTTCACTGCTGTGCATCCAGTTGAGGCAGTCAGCCCTGTTCTTTCAGCAGATCCAGAAAACAGAGAACATATGTGTATTTGTTTTCATATCCTCCATTCCAATCCTTTGCTGTTCCAAGCATCCACTGCAATATGATACATTTTTAACTGCCTGTTTGCTGCAACATAAAATAATTCACATCTTAACAGCCACTGTCTTTTATTTCAATTGAGGTAAAATGTCGATGTAACCAAATATAAAAGTACTTCCAACTTAATATTAACAGTTTGGGAGACTTAAAGTAGTAAAGTGTGCCTCTGTTAGATCCCTCCTTTGAACATTTTTTAAAATCCATGCCCCGACCCCACTATAAACACTCCTCCATCTCTTAATCATATTTGTACTGAAGATTCCTCTGCTAATACAGACTCATGTCTGTAGAACATGGTAAGTTTGCATTTCATTGGTATTAATGATCACACATTTCAATGTAGTTAGTAAACAAATAGACTTACATTGTACTGATGGTTTGCAACAGGCTTGTAATTTGTTGTTACAGCCTTTTCCAGTTGTAGGGAGAGACGGAATGGTTTGGAAGATTCCTCAATTTGTTGTCTGGAGTGTGGGGGCAAAAGTAAAATTGGTAATTCAGAATACAACATATTCAGCAAAAACAACTGGCATTTATAGAGTGTCTTTAATGTAGTAAAACATCCTAAGGAGTTGCACCAGTACAGAGTCAAGATGGAAATATGAGCCCAAATGACCAAAAGCTTGATCAAAACAATTGGTTTTAAGGAGATCCTTAATGGAGGAGGGAGGGAGAGAGCGCTAGAGAAAGAATTAGAGAGGCAAAGA
>JARFYF010000074.1:62384630-62394648 GCA_030265395.1 Rhina ancylostomus | reverse complement strand
GCCCTTCAGAAGGTAGCACTCAGTCAACTTCTTGAACACTGCAGTCCTTCTGGTGAAGGTGCTCCCACAGTGCTGTTTAGGTGGAGTTCCAGACTTCCAGATTCAGCAATATATTTTGAAGTCAGGGTGGTGTGTAACTTGACAGGGAACATGCCACTTGGAGCATATAAAATGAAAACATGAGCACACCCAATCCAAACCTGACTCAAACGCATATAATGCTTTTCAAACATGACCTAAAGGTACTTGCGGAATATAGCGCCTGGAAACTGATACTGAAACTGAAACTGCACACCCAAACCAGGAAAGGCCTTCCCAGTGCAGGGGAAGTCCTCATCCATTCCCCATGGGCAGATGTCACCATCTGACTGTGCCACCAAGGCAAATTTGAAGCTGACACCTGGTAATGTACTCCCTAATACCAGGCAACATTCCCATCCATTCCTGGGTGGTGGGGGCAGGGGGGTAATATTACTTCCTGATTATTGGCACTCAGGCTCAGATCAGGAAGCTAGGCTTCAGTAACGAATAATTGCCTGGCCTTAGGAAGGAAGGCATGTACTGCTAACAAGTATCTGCTGGGCAACTGGGACAACGTAGAACCTCTCCACCCCAGCTCTGGAAGAACAACCCACCCAGCAGTGGATGCAGGCAACAGCATGGACCACAGCTTGCTACTAGGTTCAGAGCAGGGGTGGACAGCACTCCATAGGCAGAGACAGGAAGAGCAGGGCTGCCCAACTGTTGAGAAGGCTCCTGGCCTCCAGTACTCTGCCTGTGTCCCTTCTCTCACAAAGTTCATGCTTATCCTGAATTTATCCTTTATGGGAAGGTTGGCAGACCACCAGCAATCCCCCGCAGCTGCACCTTGCAGAGGATCCTCAATCTGTAGGCAGCTCTGCTTTGGCCCTAATGTTACCAGTGAAATATGAACTCAATGAGGATTTGTTCACCCCTGGCTAGCATCCCGTCAAGAGAGACAGAGTGGATCCAGAGATTCTTGCTGCTCAATCATCACTGGGAGGACTTGGCATTTCATTGCCTAGCTTCATGCACCTTTTTCTGGCTGCCCTGTGACAGACACCAGCTTGATGATTCAATGCCACTTCTTGACCCAGTGGACCAATAGGCTCTATGTAGATAGTGCAGGAGCATACTCCATGCAAGTACCAAGTTGGGTTGCAGGTGATCTTCTCAGTCCAGTGAGTTAGAAATCGGGGCAGGCAGCTGGTGAGTGCGTCAGTTCAATTCAAGTTTGTTTTTTTATTTACTTTTTAATTACAAAGGATCAATATTTTGGAATGAAGTCAAACAATGGCAATTAGCAGATTTATTCACAAAATACTATCCCAGCCTCATCCAAGGGTGTACAATTACTTTCATACCTGACCAGAACCTCACGTTGTCAAGTTCTGTCAGATTTGGTTCTGGTAGCCAAGCTCTACTTCTCATGCACCTGCTGCTCTTGATGGAAGAGGTCACAAGTATGGAAGGTACTGACAGAGTAGCCTAAGCAAGTAACAACAGTGTTTTATAGTTGGCACACACTGCAGCTCTGGTGCACTGATGGTGGAGAAAATAAATGTTTAGGATGACAGATGAGGTGGCAGCCTTGTGAGGCTTTTTGTCATGGATGGCGTCAAGCTTCCTGAGTGGAGTGTCATCACACTTTTGACTTGTGCCTTGTAGATGGTGGGAAGTCTTTTGGGTGTCAGGAAGTAAGTCACTCGTGACAGGGTATTCAGCTCTTATAGCCATAGTATTTATGTGCCTGGTCCAGTTAAGTTTCTACTCAATGATCTCCTCTTTCCCCCACCCCCTTCCCCCAAATGTTGATGGTGAGGGACATGGCAAAGGTGAAAGTGTTTGATGGATGGGACAAATGTTTCTTGTCAATTATCAGATTGTGCCTCAATGTTGTCTAAGCAGGGAGAGCAAATGTTTAGAGGGATATGGGCCAAATGCAGGCAAACGGGACCAGTTCAGGTAGAAATCTTGGTCAGCACAGAAGAGTTAAGCCGAAGGGCCTGTTTTCATGCTGCAGAACTTTAAAAGTCCTGTTGCTTGCAAGGACCAGGGTTGACCCCCACATCAGAATGAGGTACTGTATATGCTGAATCATGAAGTTACAGATTGCGGTGAAATACATTTCAATCGCTGCCAATGGTCCTTGGTACCTCATGAATGCCCAGTTTTGAGCTCCCAGATCTATTCTATCCCACAGCGTAATGGCAGTGTTGTACATGATGCCCCCCAGGTGTGAAGAAGGGGCTTTGTCTCCACAATTATATTGCTGTGGTTACCCCAACCATGCTGTCATAGACAATTGTATCTGCAACAGGCACACTTGCAAGACTATGGTCAGGTACCTGCCATAAACACAGTCAGACCACTACGTTCTGATAAAGGTCTCAGACCATAAACATTAGTTGTTTCTCTTTCCATAGATACTGCCTCACCTGTTGAGTTTTTCCCAACACTTTGTGCTTTTTTTTTTGATTTTCATGACCTCTACGTTCTTCAGTTCTTGATTAGCTTGATCAGTGGTGGTGCTACATTTGGTGGTGAAATGTAGCACCACCAAGCCACCAGTACATTGCACCCTTGCTACTTTCTGTGCTTCTTTCAAGTATTGTTCAACATGGAGAAGTACTGTTTCACCAGATGAGGGAATGATGGTAGGTCATAATCAGTAAGAGATTTCCTTGCTCCTGTTTGATTCAATGCCATAAGATTTTTTGGGGGGAAGAGGTGGATGGTCTGAAGTCAATGTTGAACACTTTGAGGGTACTCTTTACTGCCTGTAATGCAACTGTACTAGCATCTCTGTTGGATTTGTCTTTAGTGTGGAATAGGGCACACAGACGGATTGCGGTAGATGAATCTGGTACATTTTCTGTGAAGTATGATTCTGCAAGTACCATGATGACAGTTTTTCCAACTTAGACGCCAGTCCAACTTGGTTGCCAGCGACTTTGCTGTGTGCCAGTTCAATCCCTTTATTGATATCGGGTCATCTGATCAGTGTTATCCTTTATCATTGGGAGTGTTTCAACTGGGCTACAAATGAATGGCTCGCTAAGCTATTTCAATTCATTTACTATTTTGCATGGGTATAGAGCCACATATAGGGCAGACTGTGTAAGGACAGCAGATTTCATCCACAGATGGGCACCAATGAACCAGGTGGCTTTTTATGGATATCTCCTTTAAAAAACCAAATTAGTTAATTAACCTAACTTTAAGTTCCACAGCTGCTGTAGTAAGATTTGATCTCATGTCTCTGGATTGTTTCTACATGTCTCTGGTTTACTCGTCTGATAATTTAATCATTGTGCCACCACTGTTCCACCAAAGGCTTGATCTAAAGGCTAATATGGGTACATGGTGACAAAGGCTAGGAACTAAGTATTTCAAATACTTAAAAACAGAAATCTACAAATGCTGGAAATACTCAGCAAGTCAGGCAGCATCTGCGGAGAGAGAGTTAACGTTTTGTCCACCCAGCAGTATTGATCCACTGAGCAGCCAATGAACACATCACATCATGCTTGCACTTTGAGATTATAGGAGTTCAGTAGGTATGAGGGTGAACAAGAGAAGCCTCAGTGGATGTAGGAACCAATCCTATTCATTGTTCCTTGTGCAGATATCATATTCCTACATTGTCACTACAACATAGTTTCCTTTGCCTACTGTTTCAGATGTTTTTGTGAATCTGCACTTGCCCTCAACATCACACATTATGATATATACTTCCTTTAAATTTATTTTTCAATATCAGGACAATGGTGGCAAGACCAACAACTATTGCCCTTCCCAAACTGAAGACGAGAAGGTAGTGATGAGCCATCTTCTTGAACCAATGCTATTCTTTGGTGATGGTACTCTCATAGTGCTATTGTGGAGGAGTTTTAGGATTTAGAGGCAGTAACAATAATGGAATGGCAAAATATTTCCAAATTAGAATGGTGTGACTTGAAAGGAAATCCGTAGGTGGTGGTCCTCCCATGCACCTACAGCCTTTGCCCCTTTTGGTGGTAGAGGTTGCAATTTAGGCGAGTTACTGCAGCCACTGTGATCCCATGCCACAAGGTATCAATGTTTAGGGCAGTGGATGGGATACCAATCCAGCATGCTGCTTTGTTCTCAGTAGTGTCAAGCTTCTTAAGTTCTTGGACCTGCACTCATCAGGGCAAATGGATGGTATTCATTCCTGATTTGTGCACTGTAGATGGTGGAAAGTCATTAGGGCTTCCGGAAGTGAGTCACTTGCTTCAGGTACCCAGCCTCCATTTTGTGATGGTAATGCCATTGAAATTCAAGGATAGTTGGTTAGACTCTCCCTTGTTGGAGGTGGTCATTTCCTGCCCATATGGTGCAATTACTATTTGCCACATCAGCCTATACCTCAATATTGTCAAGGTCCTGCTGCATACAGGTCTGGGTTGCTTCATTTGCTGAGGAGTTGTGAATGGAATTGGACATTTTGTGGAGCAATGTGACTTTCCATTTAGCATTCAGGCATGGGCTAATGTCCAGGTCTTACTGCATGCAGGTATGGACTGGTTCATTTGTTGGGGAGTTACAAATGTAATTGAGGATTGTTTAATCATCAGTGAACATCCCCATTTCTGGCATTCACTCTGCTGATCATTTACAGTAGACTGTTTGGGCGGCAGTAGTTAGCTAGGTTGAATTTGTCACATTGTTTTGTTAACAGGACACACCTGGCTAATTTTCCACATCATCAGATAGCTATCATTGTTGCAACAGCACTGGATCACATTAGCTGGAGATGCAGTTAGTTCTAGAGTTATCAAACTGACTGGTCCCACCACCTTTGCAGTATCCAATGTAATGACCCATTTCCCATTTTTTGATATCATGTGATCATCCTAAAATAGAAGTTAACAAGTACCAAGGACCACATGTTCAAACTGATGAGCAAAAGATACAGGCGTTTGGGGGAGGGGTAGAATGTGAGCAGTAGGTCATTTTTTGTTATATGTAGCATGATCTGGAACTTACTCCTTTTAAGGGTGGTGGGAATAAATCAATCGGAAGGGAAATGGATAACCACACAAGGGAAAATAATTTGTAGGGCTGCAGGGAAATATGAGGGAAATTATGCTGACTGGATCATTTCACAAAGGATGGCTGGACTCAATGATCACCCTCTGTGCTTGATAAAGCTATATGTCCAGTGTCTTGAAGTTAAATAAAGTCAATTTATTACATGAGTACAAGGTATGAGTGGGATTGGATAGATTGAGATATTAAAAGATGTGACAGCTGAATTTACACAAAATTAAGTTAACGATATTATTTTCACCATACCAATTTATAATCAATAGATTATTTCATTACAGTAGTTCTTCTACCTCAGGTATTAGTAAGATGCAGTGTGACTTGCTGTTTTAGGAGATAACAATTTCATGACTAATATCAAGAAAATTCTCTAGATACTTGGTGTGAACACTCTGAAACAAATTACCACAAAGCATAATTGAGGACAAAAATGCTCAATGCACCTAAGGAATACCTGAACGCTATAATGACCAAATGGTCCCCTTCATCCATTGTTAGCTTGTGAAGTCCTGAGTCTCCCAAGTTAGACATGGATGAGGAAGGCCATTTTTGCCTCCTGGTTCATCTAAATGACAAAAATAATGAACCTTTGAACAAGTCTCTTTACAGTAACCAAATATTTCTAAATCAATCCACAGTTTCAGCATCTATGTATGTAGTATACAGCACTTATTTTCCAGAACTATCACCCTCCCCCTTCTTATTGCACTTCCTCAAAATAAAAAAAAAGCAAATCTGGATTGAAAATTTCAGAAAGGTTGAGGAAGTGAGTTCATAACATCATCCAACTCCACCTCAGCCTCAACTCTTCAGCATCCCTTCCATTATTTTTAGGCTCAACTGCCTCCATGTACTCCTAACCAGCCTTCCACATTCTACCTACTATAGGTTTGAAGCCATCTATAACTCTGCCTTCCCTGTCCAAACCCTCAGCCATCACCCCTATGGTCGCTAGCTTATATTAGAGCCCAATTAAGTTAGGCACCGATTTTAAAATTCCACTTGTTTTCAAATGCCTCCATGGTATCAAGTGCCTGCACTCTCCTCCAGCCCAAAAGCCCCTGGAGATAAAAAATTTCAAAACTGCAGATGCTAGAAACCAGGGGGAAAAAAAATAGAAAATGTTGGAAATTCTCAGTAGGTCAGGGTGCAAATATAGAAAACATGTTAATGCTTCCAACATTTTCTGTTTTTATTCTTTTTAATATATTAACCCTTGGAGATCTCCTATAATTCTGGCTTTATCTTTATCATCAATTTTAATTGCACCACCACAAAATTTAACTTACCCTGAACTTACATATCACAGATGAACTGAAGCAATCCATTAAACCAGCAGTAATGTTATCAAACTGTCACCAAATTTCAACATACAGCTTAATTCTAATTGCCTTAACCTAGAATCAGCAAACTGGACCAATACTCTCTAGAGTTTAGAAGAATGAAAAGCAATCTCATTGAAACATACAGAATTTAAGAGGATAGATGTGGGGAAGATATTTCACCTAGCTGGGGTGTCTCGCATCTGGAAATCATCATCTCAAAATAAGGGGTTAGTATTCAGTTCAGAGATAAGAAGAAACTTCTTCACTCAGAGGGCTTGCAGATCTTTGAAATTCTCTGCCATAGTGGGCTATGGAGGCTCAGTCACTGAGTATATTCAAGAAATTGTGGCTTTTTGGATATTAGGCGAATCAGAGGATACAAGGTTAGTGCAGGAAAATGGAACTCAGATTAACAATCAGTCATGATCTTAATGAAAGGCAGAGCAGACAGAAGGGGTGAAGAGCCTACTCTTGCTTCTTTTTCCTAGGTTTACACAATAAGCAACAATATTGGCAGCTGTAGTTGTCAAGTGCCGAAACTATGGAAACCCTTCTTTGTACATCGCCACCCCATTCACCCTTTCAGATCACACCTGGAAACCTACCTCCAATCAAGTTTTAGTTTAATTAAGCAAGCCTCCTTTCTTGACTCGGCATCAAATTCTTATCATACCCCAGTGAGCAGCCAGCCTCCCACCACCCATTGGATAGACTTGGCTACCTTGTGGAGAGGCCTATTCAGCGTAGCCTGAAGACCATAAGATATACGAGCAGAATTAGGCCATTCGGCCCATCGTGTCCACTCTGTCATACAATCATAGCTGATTTTTTTCAACCCCTTTCTCCTGCCTGCTCCCTCAACCCCCTTACCGATCAAGAACCTGAAAACCTGCCTTTAAATACACCCACTAAGTTGGCCCCCACAGCCCTCTGTGGCAATAAATTCCACAGACTCACCACCCTCTGGCTGAAGAAATTCATCCCCACCTCAGTTTTAAAGGGGCGTCCCTTTATTCCGAGGTTGCGCCCTCAGATCCTGAGGCCTCCTGCTCTTGGAAGCCTCCTCCCACCTCCACTCTATCCAGTGAAATCCCGCATCCCATGAGGGGGCCACCAGCCGGGCGGACCCAGCGGGCCGGCCCTCCTAGCACACGCACCTGTCTCATCGAGCGCCGCCCGGGGCCGGCGCCGGCGGTCCGAGTCGGGCTGCGAGCGCTGCCCCCGCGCCCTGTAGCCGGGCGGCAGCGCGGGACCGATCAGCGGCGGCCCCTCCTCAGACATGACAGGCCGCGTCCTCCGATCACCGTCGCGTTGTCACCAGCCGCCGGAGGCGTTTAAACTCCAACAGACACAAACAGCCGCATGTCATACGTCCGTCTTGTGGATTCAGATCACTGGGACGCAGATGCTGGGGTTATGAATCCGGTTCCCCGCTGTTAAATTGCAAATGGAACCCCCTCTGGTCCTCCCAGCACAGCGCCGCCGCTGTGCTCGGAGGAGTTGCGGCGGTGCGGGAGGACGGGGAGTGACGTATAAAGAAAACGCCGGCACATGGTGATCGGTCAGCGGCGGATCGTCAGGAGCAATGAACCAGTTTGGATTTTATCCGCCGCCCGATTTTAACCCACCGCCCCACTTGCTGCGGCCTCCGGTTTTCTTACCGCCGTCTTTGCAGCAACAGCAGCAGCAACAACAACGCCCCCCTGCCTGGGCTGGAGAGGCGACGGCGAGTCCAGGGCTCGGGCCGCCCTGGGGTATGGGCGCCGGGTACCGTCACTCTTCCTGGTTAAACGCCGGCTGCGGCAGCCAGTTTCAGGGTAAAATGATTCTCCTCTCCCGTGAGTTATAAATTGGAGTCATGGGGCGGGAAATTTGTGGGTGCCCAACTCGGCAGATCCTCCAAGGATGTTGGCCGTGGCATCGTGAGCGTGTGTGATACTGGCAGGAGCTGCCTCGTTAGTGCCAGGCTTTTAATGTGTTGCAGCTTCACCTTGTTTGCGAATTGTTGCTGTCTTGCCTTAGTTCATAAGGGGATAAACCCTGGTATTTAAAGACCAACCTACCCGTTGAGAGTTGTAAGCGGAGTCCATGATGTGCAATGGATTCATCCAGGATGTCAGACTATTGAGGATTGGTCGAAAACAGCCTCCATAGATTTATGACGAAGAAAGGCAATTTGTTCTCGGGTTTAATAAAACGTGCACTGATGTGGATACACCCGAAGTGTGTGTATGTACGCGCGTTTAAAAAGTTTGGGCTGAAATCAAGGCATGCTATTGGAGGGAATTTATCAGTGTTGATCAGAAGCTGCCTCCGGGATGAGTAGTAATTCTTAAAAATCTCGGGAAGTTAACAGTGTTAACCTATGCAGTGTTGGGATTGTACATAAATGATCTGCGTACAATCAAGGCAGGTATTTATTCTTCCCAGTATATATGTGATTCCTCAACTCTCTTGCAAACAGTGCACACCATCTCACAATATCAGATTTCTCCATTATTCTTATTAATGCATCTCTGTTGCAAAATGAATCTCCCAAAGCACTAGGAAGGAGCAGTACTGTGGGGTATTTACTGGTATAGGTAATCTTGTTTACAGTGAGCATCATGCACAACTATTTCTGTGGTCTTTCCATTTAACTCTTCTGAGTCATCGTGACTGATGCTGCATAAGATTGGTATACCCCTCTTAAAATGTTTCTGTGAAGATAAGTATACTTGCTGGGTATGAAAAATGCAGTGAATAAGACTAACTTTTCTATTATTTCTACTGATATTATTTCTCTCCTTTATTTTCTATTATTGCTTGAATAGTTACACTCCCTATTCAAGAAGGGAAGTAGGGATAATACTGGAAACTAGACTAGTGAGTCCCACGTCATTGGTAGGGAAGCCATTGGTGAAGACTCTTAGGGATAGGATTTATGAACGTTTGGAAAGTATGGCCTAATTAGGAGTAGTCAGCATAGCTTTGTGCGGGGCAAGTCGTGTCTTGCTAACTTGGAGATGATTGATGAAGGTAGAGCTGTAGATGTTTTCCTCATGGATCTTAGTAAGCTGTTTGATAAAGTCCCTCATGGGAGGTTCATCCAGAAGATTAAGATGCATGGGATCCATAGCGAATTGGCCGTTTGGATTCAGAATTAGTTTGCCCATAGAAGACGGGGTAGTGGTTGATGGGACTTGTGACTGGTGGTCTGTGACTAGTGGTGTACTGCAAGGATCTGTACTGGAACTTCTGCTGTTTGTGATATATAGAAATGACCTGGATGAAAATGTAGATTAAGTTCGCAGACGAAACAAAGATTGGTGGTGTGAGGGTAGTGTAGAAGATTACCAAAGGATATAGTGGGAAATGGATCAGTTGCAGATATGGGTGGAGAAATAGCAGATGTAGTTTAACCCGGCCAAATGTGAAGTGTTGCACGTTGGGAGATTGAGTATAAAGGAACAGTACACTGTTAATGGCAAGACCCTTAACAGTGTTGATGCACAGAGGGATCTTGGGGTCCAAATCCATAGCTCCCTGAAAATGACTGCACAGGTTGATAGGGTGGTAAAGGCATATGGCATGTTTGCCTTTTATTAGTTGAGGCATTAAAT
>JARFYF010000074.1:62349704-62360262 GCA_030265395.1 Rhina ancylostomus | reverse complement strand
TCTCATTGAAACCTACCGAATGCTGAAAGGCCTGGACAGAGTGCACAAGGAGAGGATGTAGGAAAGTCTAGAATCTGAGGGCACAGCCTCTGAAAAAAGGGATGTTCCTTTAGAATTGAGATTCTGTTCCAGCATCTTATGGGCTTGTGTTCTTCCCATTCAATCATGCATACAGAATGATAGGAGGTGTTTAAATTTGATGTACTTACTTGATCTGTGCTTTTTATTTTTGCTCTTTGTTTATTGGTTACAGTGCAGTAAAGCTCACTTTCAGCTACTCCTGTTTTGCAGCAAAATGAAGGGAAGGTGGAAAAGGTCTCACAACAGGAGCAAAAGAAATTTCTGTGGAAGGTTTAAAGACAGAAATGGGGGCCACTTTGATGGAACACACTCTGAACAGGAAGGACAAAATGCAATGGAGGAGACTGGTTCCATGCAAACCAATGGGACAAACAGTAAGCAACCGGAAAAAGAGAAACAAAACACAGCTTGTGAAAAAGATGTGGACCCTCTAGGCATACTGGCACAAAACAATGCAGGTGTGTATCAACCATGATTATGCAAAACTTTCTTCATGGGGGGCGTTGGTGGGTGGTGAAATACATTATTGCAGCACCTTTCATAACCCCAGGGCATCCCAAGGACTTTACAGCCAGTAAATTATTTTTGGTTATTGTAGAAAGCACTGCAATCAATATAAGCACAGAAAATTCCCCCAAAATCAGCTGCAAGAATTTTCAAACTCTAATTTTTTTTTGCTGCCTGCTGTTTGAAGGATAAATATTGCTCAGGACATAGAACTCCTCACTACCTCGGCCAAGGTCTCTGTATTTTCTCTCTCTCTGACCTTCAAAGTTGCTATTGTTGGCCTGGCTGATTTTAGCACTTGACTGACTATGTATTTTCAAAGGTGCCTCAGTAAAATCATCAACCACGTGGAACACTGACTGTCACTCCAGGGGCTTTGTTTCAAATCGCAGCTGCAACTGTAATTCAGCTGTTGCAAGTTCCACTAGTTCTGTGCAATAACGCTAAAGTAAGTTGCCACTGTGGGAAGAATAAAAAAGCAATAAGGGACTTCATTTGTAACAGAATATAAACTCCACAAAGACTGAGCATGTATATTCTACCAGGAGGGAAAAGTTTTTATTTTGAAAATGTAAATTAATGAGTAAAGCTTGATTAGTAGATAGAACTTGATATGGAATAGGATACAAGCATCAAACACAGGCCAGGATGAAAGTTACTAACCATGAAGGATGAGAGGCAGGTCACAAGCATTGAAATGCATGGGTCTGAGGTGAAGAAAGTGTTCATTCCTGACCTCCAGATTGGCTTGACATTAATTTCATTTGCTACTTACTGAACATTGCTGGTGTCTTGGCTGATATGTTTGCTATCCATAATCAAATTACTTTTGCAACAAAAGAACTGAAGCATTATCAGATGTCCTGAAAACATGAATAGCGAGAGATTAATTAAACTCTTTCCCATGACCGGGGACTACAGGGCTTTGTAGTTAAATTTGACATCCCTGCAATTTTTGTTTTGTTTTTAAAATGCAAGCTGTTGCACTTGGGTGGTCATATAAGGCATTTAAAAATAACGTTGCTATTATTTGCACCTATAATACTGAATGTTCAGCCTTTTCATGCATCAATTACACTATTTAAAATGACTCTCCAAAGAAATAAGCAAGTTAATATTCTGGGTGCCGAATGTTTTAGCATAACTCCAGATGAAGACCGCAGCTTCTGTCCTTTCCTCTATATGGCTGTGGATTGACCTGTTGCATAATTCCAACAGTGCTCTTTTTCTTCTCTCAGCATTTATAGTGCCTTTTGTTTGTGCTTCTGTTGATGGTGTGATAGTCAGATAGGAGGGGGCTTATGTGGAAAATAAACTTGGACATGGACCTGTTTTTCCATGTGACCGTTTCTGAGCAGCCTATTTATCAAGTTAGGTCATTTTCGGGTTTTTTTTCAGCTACTGCCCAAGATTATCAGTTAGGTAGGATTGTTGCAAGTCATTGTTATTAACCCGATTGCTCATGTATTCAAATTGATTAAGGGTGGATTTGCAGCCCAATTTGATGTTGAAGCAATTGCATCTGATCATGCAACACTGGACTTATTCTCTCATTTCTTTCTAAGTCATTGGCATGCTGATTTCATTGTTTTCTTTTATTAACTCTCCTTAATACTCTTCCAAATTTGTGCCCCTGCTCTGCTAACCAATAATAACACTTGGTAGGAATGTAAGGGCTATAGCTGAGTCAATCCTTTTATCTATGTACTTCAGTGGGTAGATACAGGAGTCCTGGATGCAGAGTCTAAATATGGGAGCTGCCAGTGTGAAAGTGTCCAACATGATTAACCTCCCAAAGGGTCACCAGCCAAATCTGGATTTCCCCCATTTATTTTATCTCCCATTTAGGCGCTGAACGGGGTCCGACAGTGTAGACCAATCATTTTTGAACTGAAAGGATACGTGTGAGAAAGAAAACTATCCAGTCCATTGAGGGCTGACTGCCTTGTGTAGTGAAGAGCTCTTTGCCAGGCTGACTGAATTAATTATGCAGTTCTCTGGCTGCCAGTTTCTACAGCCCCCGCTGGGGAAACTATCTGTTGGGTGATTTTGAAAAGTGTTTTTTTTTTGTTTTGCCTTGCAGAGTCTGACAAGGATGAGAGCCGAGCTGATGCTGAACAGGCAGAAATCGTCATTGTGCCAACCCAGATAACGTCAGGCCTGAGCGCACTGATGGCTAATTACAGCAGTTCATCAGACAGTCAAAGTGACCAGGAGCCAGAGGGTAAAGCAGAGGAAATGGCAACTTTTTATTTCCTATTGAGGAAAATTCCAGCCTTAATGGATTTTTTAGACCTATCGTTACATTAAGTTAAATTGGGAGATTTAGGAGTAGGTGGAACTGTGTAGGTTTCACAAATTTTCTGTAGAATCCTTTCTCTATCATCACAACGTTAAACTAGATTAACAGTGTTCTTTCTCCTCTATGGCCTGGATTTGTTTCCTTGCTAGGCTGATGAGTGTCTCAGTGTTATTATTTGTGTTTTGCCCTAAAACTATTATTTTAATAGTTCTTTGACCAAGGTAAATAATATTTCAACTGGACATCTCTTGATCTTGTATAGTTTCCTCTGAGATTCACATTTTGTCTTTGTGAACTATACATGGTCAAGTTGTTACAATGAAGCTAGATCTACCTATATTGAACTGTTTGCCATTGCGTCTTGTTATTTGATTCCTGTCCAAAGTGTGAACTGAAGCTCTGTGTCTGATAATTACTGGGATTTCATAACTCGTACAACATTATGAACAGCATAAGGGTAGCAAAAACCTCACTGAAGGCTGCTTGGCCAAATATGAAGAGAGAAATCTGAGAGGTCAGTGCCAAAATAGCTCCAATTAAAACCTACAGTGGATACTTGAATCTCTCCAGGGTTATCAGTGGAATATTACTGTTCATTGCTCTACTCTCATTCCTTTCTGACTTCTCACTAATGTGAAAACTTCATATACTCATTTTAAGATGGCAATAAAATTAAAATTATTCTTTGCACCATCAGAATGCAACATTTAGAACTTGTGTGCAGGTGGAGGATAATTAGCAGCAATTGCAGTCAATAGTGGCACAGCTAATGGAGCTTCTACACTGCATTTCTAACAGCGCAGGTTCAATCTGGTACTGGTGCTATTGGGGTGGAGTTTACAAGTCTCCCTGTGACTTTGTTGGTTTCCTTGGTTTCTTCTAGCATCCCAGAGATGTATGGGTTGTTAGGTTAAGTGGCCATTGTAAATTGCCACTAGTGTGACTGGGTGGTAGAATCTGGCAGGCAGTTAATGGCAATATGGAGACATTAAAATGGGAATAGTGTAAGTGGATGCTTGATGGTCGGCAGTGGGCCATAGGGCCTGTTCACAAGCTGTCGATCTGACTCTCTATGACGTTATAACTGTCTAACTTGCTGTGCTGTAGTAATCATTTGATTAGAGCAGAACAATGTCAACATTTCTAATATTTCCATTAGAAATACCCCTCCGGACAGCTATAAAAGTCGTAGAAGAAAACAACGTGTTACTGGGATCTGCACCAAAAGATACAAATGAGCAGGAAATGAAAGGATCTGACAGCAGCATTGTTGATTCCAGATCATGCAGTCATTTCAAACCCAAGGGTAAGGGTAGAGGAAGAGATCGTAGCGCGCGAGATAAACTATCTCGCCCACAGAAATTACCACGTCGGCCAACTCTGCTTGAAATGGTGAGAGCCTTTCTTTGTTTCCTCAGTACCACTTTGATATGCTATGGTTGTGTTTCAGTTCCACGTTTGTGCTCCATTTTCAAAGTGTCTGCTGAATTGCTTGCTGCAGCAAGAGATTAAATGAGGAGCATGGAGACTATAAATACTGAAAAAGCTCCAAAATATTATTTGGTCTTTTAGCTAATTCTCCTTTCCGCATTCTCCCCCTCTTGTTGTGTGCCTAACATTTCTTTCCACTCCTACCCATTGGCAAGTTGTTGTCTCACTATTGCTGCCAGCACTGGTCAGCCATTGTGGAAAAGACCAGGATCAAAGTTCATCATCTTTTGTATCCTTGCCATTCATTGAACTGTTGGTTTGTTATTACCTTGGTTACTTCTTTGTTTGCTGTTTAAGGAAGGTCAGTAAGTTGGAATGCATATTAGTTGGAGTTGGCAACTGAACCCTTGAATTGAGGAGAGGTTAAAACATTTGCAGGAAAAATTAGCACAGTTTCTGTTAGTGCGTTCAGATATGGGTGTGAAAATCTAGAACTGCTTTCTTAAAACTGTGAGAGAGGAACAAATGGGCTTTACTCTGCACTGTGTATTGATTCATAGTTGCAAAAAGTGTGGTGTTTTCTCTCTCCTCCCATTAAGTTAGCTATAAATATTTCAAAGGGCGAATTCAAAAGCTCATGATTTTACGTAAACTGGATTCAAAGAGAAAACAAGAGATGATAGACTTAATCCTAAATGTTTCCCGAATCTTTTATCGGGTTTGATTTCTCGTAAAGAACCTCAAAAGAAACTTCAAGGTAGAGTGCTACCTTTTTTAATGATCGTCTGTTTCTTGTGTTACAGTTGTTGGCCAGAGACATTCGCCGTGAAAGAAACGTAATCCTGCAGTGTATTCGATACATTGCGCAAAACAGGTTCTGGGGCCTTGAACCAAAAGTAAATAGGGTGAGTGTGAGGCCAGAGTTGTCAATGACTTCATGTGAAGGGGAACCATGTACAAATGGAGCTGCAGAATGTAACGTGTCTGGACTTGAGGTACACGCACCTGGACATGAGATACATACTGCTGAGAGCTCTAAGGCTGAAGGGATGGTCCAAGGTCCTTTTTTATCACCTGGAAATTCAACATTGGCATCTACAGCAGAGCTGCCTGAAGCACACTTAGTTACATTGCCTGTAGTTGATGATGAAATTTGGGAAACCTCTGAAACCATGTGCGAAGAAAGATGATCAAAGAAAATGCAAACATTTAACATGGCAACAAGGCAAAGACTATCGGTGAAATTATGCTGAATTTATGCAAATGTTGGCGGGTCTGCAGCATTTTCTTTAATGTTTTAAATGGAAAGAATAGAATTTATTTACTCAATAAATGAAACTGCTTAAATTCTTGTTATAAAAGTTTCTTGGCATGTTGAGCTGTTATTTGCTGAGTTTTAAATGTACAGAGTATAAATGCAGAATGAGTATTGCAAGTATTTACTGGTGATTTAGGTTACTATTTCAGTTTTTGAGTACTATGTAGCGAGGTGCGACATACCGAGCTAAGAATGAAACACGCAGTTGGAGATCTGAGCTTGAGACTGATTTATTTTAAACTTCCCACGCTGGCTTTTTAAACCAGTTACAGATCCCACCCTCTCCAGGCGGAAGTGATGTCTGCAGTACGTCATTGAACTGTTCCCGCACGCGGGCTTTCTCTCCTCTATCGGAGAAGAAGGCCCGGTGCCATTTTGTGCCCCGTTCTCAGAGCTAGTTTGTTTGACCCGAAGGTAGGTTTCTACATGACCGCCCGCCCCCCCACCCCCAGAACCGGTGATACCTCTCCCAAAGTCCACAGTTTGGGATAGTCGCTGTTTGGGTGGTCTACCTCTGTACTGTGGAGCCTGGGCCTCAACAGTGTGACGTCCACATGGGCTGGTTTGAGCCAGTCCACCGTGAACACCTCTTCTTTTTCCCCCAATGTCCAGGACGTATGTGGACCTGTTGTTACTCAGTACTTTGAATGGTCCCTCGTATGGCTGCTGCAGGGGTGTCTGGTGCATGCCCCTTCGAACAAAAACAAACTTACAGTTCTGCAGTTCTTTGGGTATGCAGGTCAGGGTTTGTCTGTGTCGGGAAGTCAGTACGGGGGCCAGATTGCCGAGCTTCTCACGTAACCTGTCCAGGGCTGCTGCCGGTTCTGCTTCCTGCTCCCTAGGGGCTGGTATGAACTCCCCTGGGACGACCAGGGGTGCGCTGTACACCAGCTCTGCCGACGAGCCGTGCAGCTCCTCTTTGGATGCCGTGCGGATTCCCAGCAGGACCCGGGGAGCTCATCCACCCAGTTGGGCCCTGCCAGGCAGGCCATGAGAAACAACTTCAAGTGGCGGTGGAAGTGTTCCACCAGCCCATTCAACTGTGGGTGGTAGGCAGTTGTGTGGTGCAAACGTGCTCCCAACAGGCTGGCCACAGCTGACCACAGGCTGGAGATGAACTGGGTGCCTCTGTCAGATGTGATGTGGGCCAGTACCCCGAAACGTGCTACCCAGGTTGCAATCAGTGCTCGGGTGCAGGAATCAGCGGTGGTGTCAGTGAGCGGGGTCGCCTCTGGCCATCTTGTGAATCGGTTGACCATAGTTAGGAGGTACCGTGCTCCTCTAGACACAGGCAGGGGCCCCACAACATCCACATGAATGTGGTCGAACCTCTGGTGGGTGGGCTCGAACTGCTGCAGCAGGGCTTTGGTGTGCTGCTGCACCTTGGCTGTTTGGCACTGCATGCACATTTTAGCCCACTTTCTGACGTGTGCGGAAACCATGCCATACGAACCCGCTGGAGACCATCTGGACGGTTGCCCTGATGGATGGGTGCACCAAGCCATGTATGGAGTCGAAAACTCACCTCTGCCAGGCTGCCGGGACGATGGGGCGAGGTTGGCCTGTAGTTATGTCGCAGAGGAGGGTCCTCCCGCCTGGGCCTACTAGGAACTCTTGCAGCTGCAAACCTGAGACTGCGGTCCTGTAGCTGGGCAACTCATCATCCGCCTGCTGTGCCTCCACTAGTGCTGCATAGTTCACCCCCGGGACGGCCTGGATAGCTGGTCTGGAGAGTGTGTCCACCACCACATTGTCTTTTCCCGAGACGTGCTGGATGTCCATCATGTACTTGGAGAGGTAGGACAGATGCAGCTGCTGACGGGCTGACCAGGGATCAGACTCCTTTGTGAACGCGAAGGTTAATGGTTTGTGGTCTGTGAATGCGGTGAATGGCCTGCCCTCCAAAAAGTACCTGAAGTGCAGGATTGCCAGGTAGCGTGTCAAAAGCACTATACTTGAGTTCAGGCTGCTGCAGGTGCTTGCTGAGGAATGCTAGGGGTTGCCAGCACCCCTAGATGAGTTGTTCCAGCACCCCACTGACTGCCGTGTTGGACGTGTCCACTGTGAGGGCAGTTGGGACATCTGTTTTGGGTATACCAGCGTCGTGGCGTTTGTCAAGGCTTCCTTGGCTTTGACAAAAGCGGCCGCAGCCTCTTCATCCCAAGCAATGTCCTTGCCCTTACCCGACATCAGAGTGAACAAAGGGCGCATGACCCGGGCTGCTGAGGGGAGGAAACAAACTCCTGCAAGCCTTTGACTGTGGTGGGGCGGGTAAAGTGGCGGACCGTGTCTATCTTGGCGGGCAGGCAAGTTGACCTGTCTTTGGTAATCATGTGACCCAGGAGGTCGATGGTATCAAGCCCGGATTGGCATCTGGCCGGGTTGATAGTGAGGCCACGGTCACTCAAGCAGGAGTAGAGCAGGCGGAGATGGGACAGGTGCTCCTGACGATTACGGCTGGCTATGAGGATGTCATCCAAGTAGATGAACGCGAAGTCCAGGTCACGTCCTACGGCATCCATCAACTGCTGGAATGCGGCGTTCTTTAGGCCGAAAGGCATCCGGAGGAACTCGAACAGGCTGAATGGGGTGATGAGTGGTGTCTTGGGGATGTCTTTGGGGTGTACCGGGATTTGATGATATCCCCAGACGAGGTCTACCTTGGAAAAGATGCTTGTCCCGTGCAGGTTTGCTGCAAAGTCCTGTATGTGAGGTACAGGGTAGTGGTCTGGGGTTGTTGCCTCGTTCAACCTACAGTAGTCGCCGTGTGGTCTCCAGCCCCCGGCTGCTTTGGGCACCATGTGCAGGGGGGGAGGCCCATGGGTTGTGGGAACTCCGTACAATCCCTAATTCCTCCATCCGCTTAAATTCCTCCTTCGCTAGGCGGAGCTTGTCTGGGGGAAGCTGCTGTGCGCGGGTGTGGAGGGTGGTCCCTTGGTCAGAATGTGGTGCTGCACTCCGTGTCAGGGTATGGCTGCCGTGAACTGTGGTGTCAGGACTGATGGGAAATCCGCCAGGATTCTGGTGAATTCATTATTCGACAGTGTGATGGAGTCCAGGTGCTTGGCTTCGCCCAAGGAGAATATTTAAAGTCTTGGTGTGTACCAGTCTCTTGCCGTGTAAGTCTGCCAGTAGGCTGTGGGCCCGCAAGAAATCAGCCCCCCGGGGTGGCTGGGCCACGGCAGCCAGTGTGAAGTTCCACTGTGCTGCCATTCATGGCCCTGAGGGTGGGTCCTGGCTCCCTGTTGTGGGTGTCGCGCCCTATCAGGGGTAAAACGCTGATTTCCGCTCCGGTGTCAACCAAGAAGCGGCATCCCGATTGTTTGTCCCACACAAACAAAAGGCTGTCTTGGTGGCCAACTGCCGTAGCCGTCGGCGGCACTGGCTTTGGTGTTTCCTGGAAAACTCATAGGGCGGGCTTCTGCACCCCGCCGCTGGTGGTAGAAGCACGACTGGATGTTGGCTCCTTCACTGCCTCGAGGTTGCACACGCTCCATTGCCAGGCCTGGCCTGGTCTGCTGCTGGGTCTGTCACCTGCTGATCTGTGCGATGGATGCCTCACTTTCTCTCTTGGCCTTCCACAGCACGTCTGCCTGGGTTGCTACTTTCCGAGGGTCACTGAAATCTGCATCAGCGAGTAGCAGATGTATGTCTTCAGGCAGCTGCTCTAGAAAGGCCTGCTCGAACACGAGGTCGGGCATGTGTCCTTCCGCCAGGGCCAGCATTTCATTCATCAGCATGGACGGTGGCCTGTCCCCCCAAACCGTCCAGGCGCAGCAAGCGGGTGCCTCACTCCCACCGTGAGAGGCCAAAGGCGTTAACGAGCAGCGCTTTGAATGCTGTGTACTTGCCTTCCTCCAGGGGCAACTGGATGAAGTCCGCGACCTGGGCAGCTGTATCTTGGTCGAGGGAGCTCACCACGTAATAGTAGCACATGGAGTCGGAAGATATCTGTCTAATCTGGAACTGGGCCTCTGCTTGATCAAACCACAGTCGGGGCCGCAGCATCCAGAAAGTTGGCAGTTTAAGGGCAACTGCGTGAACAGCTGAAGGGTTGTTCACCTTCGGTCCAAATCCCGTTTGAACCATCAGGGTCACCAATGTAGCGAGGTGCTATACCCCGAACTAAGAATGAAACTCGGTCGGAGATCTGAGCTCGACACTTATTTTAAACTTCCCACGCTGGCTTTTTAAACCAGTTACAGATCCCACCCTCCGGGCAGAAGTGATACCCACAGTACGTCATTGAACTGTTTCCACATGTGGGCTTTCTCTCCTCTCTGTCGGAGAAGAAGGCCCAACGCCATTTTGCGGCCGGCCTTCTCGTCGACGCATGCCCCGTTCTCGAAGCCAGTTTGTTTGACCCGAAGGTAAGTTGCTGCAACTTCACATTATTTACTGATTTTTGTGAGGACTTGCATTTCTAATTCTCTTCCTTTCCTTTCAAAGTGATTTCCAATCCTCTTTCTGATAATTGTTCTGCAAAATGATTTTGCAAGTCAGAAACTTGAATGGAGTGGCTGAGATTTTGTGACTTTACCAAGTCCATCCCATGGCTGCTTGCAGAATGATTAACCAGTTTAGAGTTTGGGGCAGAGGGAAAGACTGAATTCTTTTTTTTATTATTTGTCTGCCTGTTATTTATTTATATAATACATCCAATTCTCAAATACCCAAACTTCACCTTGTTTCATACTACACAGTGGTGTAATAAAATTTCCAGTGAACCTGGTGAGATTAAAAGGAGCGGCAGACCTATCCATATTCCTGATGTCTGGTGTTCAGGACCCCAACCCTGGCTCCAGTTGCACACCCTGGCCACACTCCAAACCCCAGCTCACTCTCTGGACTAATAAGCAAGCAGATGTCAAACCATGAGGATTTCCAAACAATTGATTGCTGGATTATTGGAATTTACT
>JARFYF010000074.1:62294163-62305723 GCA_030265395.1 Rhina ancylostomus | reverse complement strand
GAGGTTGGGATTGAATCCAGGTCACTGGAGCTGTGAGAGGGCAGCTCTACCTGCTGTGCCACTCTCAGACAGAGGAATGAGAGAAGCTGTCCAGGTGAACTGGAACAGTCGGGTCCAGAGGTAACGTGGAAGGGATGGTGGCCTCACTTTGGATGAGCTGAAGCAGAGGCGGATTCAGTGATATTCCAGAGCCAGGGTAGGAGGAAGCTGGTCCAAGTGCTGGACGGGAGACCTGAATTTCACTCAGGGTCAGATCCCAAGCTTGCATGCAGCAAGTGAGAAGGGGGTCAGGGACGGGGCAGGTGATGATGTCTTCCGCCTTCCGATATTTAGATGGAAGAAACTTCTGCCCATCCCATGCTGGATGTTGGATGAGCCCACTGAGGGATAGGTAGCGAAGAGGGGCAGGAAAACATGTGGTAAGATGGGGGGTCAGTGAGTCATGGGAAACGGAGACTGGGCTTCAGGATTACGTCACTGGGAGCACCCCGGCACTGGAGATGATCCCAGACAGACCCCTGGAGATACTTGTCCAAGGTAGTTGGTGGGGGGAGTTGGGGCAAGTAAGAGTGGTTGAGCAGATCAGAAGCTGCAGAAACATTGGGGTAAACGTTGACTCTGAGATATTTTTAGATATAACTTTATTGAGTTTTCTTTGCCCCACCATAATAGCTATATGCCAGCTGTGGTAGGCCTTCCATAACTCCCCAAAGGGAATTGGATAAGGGCATGGGAAGGAGAAGGATGCTCAGTGAGGAAAGGAGCTCTACAGAGAGCTTGTACAGGCCCAACAGGTTGAATGGCCTCCTTCTGTGCTGTGATAACTGAGGCTGATGAGACTGCATTGGGATAATTTTCTTGTTAGATAAGGGGGTATTGCAGGGAATAAAGGGTAGGTGGGTGAATGGAGCAGAGCCATGGGTCCTTCATGATCTGGTTGAATAGTGGAGCAGGCTCAATGGGCTGATTGGCATCCTCATGATCCAAAAGCTTCTGTAAAGATCTCCTCCAGCTTCCCAAGCACCCCACCAGCAATCAAGCTGCACTTTCAAGGGAAAAAAAGCTTTGTTCTTGAAACAGTGGAATGCACAATGTTCTCAAACTCCGAACAAAGAAAAGTTTTCTCACCACACCACTGACTGATCTGTCCAACACCAGGGGGCAGATTTTCATATTTGGAAGGAAGGCCGGTCTCTGAAAGGTCATCCCTCCCAAAAGATGAAGTGCAGAAAAACATCTGCCACAGTCTCTGCTCTCCTGTGAAGTATCCGGGTATTTTCCCACGTTATAGGTGTTACGCAAGTGCAAATTGTCATTTGAAGGTGCACCAAGAGGGGAAAGTGGTAAGAAAGATCATCCTGTATTAACTGTGTCTATATGCCTTTGAAGTGGAAAAATGACCCGAAACACTTCACATTTCAGATTCCCAGAAATGATGAACAGTTCATTGATGTGAAACATTGACTCTGTTTCTCTCTCCCCAGATGCTGCCTGACCTGCTGAGTGTTTCCAGCATTCTCTGCTTTACTTTATATTCAAAGCCCCATCCACTTATTGACTTTCTCACCGTGCCCTGCTTTCTTCCAAAGATTTTCCTGTAAGAGTTTTCACCTCTGAAGATGGCTCCGAAATTTGGAAAGATGGGAATGTGTTCAACTTCATGGAAAGATGAGAGACTGGCGATGAAATGGTTAAGAGAAAACAAGAGAGCTTTCCCATTTATAGGCCAACAGATCAGTATGGCATGCTTCAAATACAATTAATGAAATGAGGGGTAGAAGTTTCAATAGTGTTTTTTTTACAGCTCAGTGAACTGCAGGGTAAGATTAAAAAACTGGAATGTGTCTCCTGTTCCAAATTCAGTCAGATTGACAGTGCTAGGAATTACAGGCCTGTTGATTTGATATGACTCATTGGAAAAACATTGGAGTCTATTATAAAGCCAACAATTTATACCCATTTCATAAAACAAATCCAAAGGGTGAATCAGAAATTAGAGGTTAAAGTTATAAAGTTGTCCCTGGAGGAATTGTGAAGGAATGTTACGCAGATGACACTGGAGCAGAGGGGGAGAGCGATGAGGCTGGGGCTGTATTCCCTACAAAAGAGAGGCTGTGAGCTCTCAGTCAAGAATAAATCATGAAAGAGTTTGTCTGGAAGGCAGAGAATTTGCTTCCAAGTGACTCAAAACTATGAGCCATAAATATAAGATAATCATTAATAAATCCAGAAAGGATTTTGGGCTTTGGAGGAAAGGTGTATTGAAGGTCAAAATTTGGAAATGGCACAAAGCTCATGGTCTACCAGACAAGAGTAATCCCTGCCTTCCCATATGCTTCTGAGGCCTGGGCTACCTACCACAGGCATCCCAAGGCAGTGGAAAAGTACCATCAACGGTGTGTCCACAAAACCCTAGTTTACTGGAAAGACAGGTGAACCAACATCAGTGTTTTCTCTCAGGCCAACATCCCCAGCACTGCCACACTAGTCACACTCATTTGTGAACATTGGGCAAACCATATTATTTTTGCATGTGACACCAGATTCCTGAAATCCTGTTCTGAGATCTGCCTTGGGAAGAGATTACTGGGAAAAGAGAGAAAAACATTCAAGGATGTTGTTAAACCTCCTTGGAAAAAATGCAGCATCCCCACAGAGTCCTGGGAATCTTTGACCTGGGACCACTCAAAGTAGAGAAGTAGCATTCATGGTGGTGTCGTAAATCTTGAGTCCGTGAGTTGTAAATGAAGAATTGAACTGGAATGATTTTTCTGACCATTCATGGGATGTGGGTGTTTTTGGCAGGCCAGCATTTATTGCCCATCCCTGATTGACAGGCGGTGGTGAGCAGCCTTCTTGAAAGCCAGAACCTTTGAGGGACTGGTCTTCCTATAATGCTAATGGGGAATCCAAATGCAGTGACAATGATGGAACTCCAATATGTGTCCAAGTCAAGTTGGAGTGTCTTCTGCACAAGTTGCCATTGCAGGAACCTATGCCCTTGGCCTTCCAAATGTTCAACTCCATGGGTCCGGGATCAAATCAAGGTTTGTTGTCAGTGGAAAATCGCAACATCCCCACTGAGTCCTGGGAATCTTTGACCCAGGACCACTCAAAGAGGGGAAGTAGTCTTTGTTATGGTGTTGAGAACCTCGAGTCTGTGAGCTGGGGGGCAACAGATTCCCAGCAGAAGTGGTGGAAGGAGTGCACCACCTCACAGACTACAGTAGGCACCTCCTGCTCCTTCTGTGGAAGAGTCCGTGGATTCCCTGTTGGCCTCATCAGCCACCTCAGAACACACAGAACTGGAAGAGAAACAAGTCATCCCTGATCCTGAATGACTGCCAAATAAGGACTTCAGGTGATACATCTTTACCCAGATAGTGATTGTAATGTGGAACTCCCCACCACTACAGGCAAACAATGTTTAAGAGAAAACAAGATAAGAACATGAGAGAGAGAAGATTAGACAATTAGACAGAAGAGGTGGGAGGTAGAAGTCACTAACCACCAAATAGTTTCTATTCTGTGGAGTCAATATAATCAAAATCATTCCAGTTAGCAAGTTTAGGAAATCTTTTTATTTAATCAGTTGAGATAGTGATGGATAATTGGATTTTATAGAATTGTTGTTTTACACTCTGACCTAAAAGGACAGGAGCCAAAGTAGATCAAAAGAGGCAGCTGCAAATAAAGAATTGAACTGGAATGCCATTCATGGGATGCGAGTGTTGTTGGTCAGGCCAGCATTTGTTGCCCATCCCTGACTGAGGGAGTGGTGAGCAGCCTTCTTGAAAGCCACAGCCTTTCAGGAGCTGTTCTTCCTACGATGCACTTGGGGAATCCTAATGCAGCAACAATGAAGGAACTCAACATGTGACCAAGTCAAGTTGGAGGGGCTTCTGCACAAGTTGCCATCCCAGGAAACTATTGCCCTTGGCCTTCCAGATGTTAGACGCCATGAGTCCGGGATCAAATCAAGGTTAGTCGTTAGTGGAAGAGGTGTTGATCTCAGCTAACTGTGACTACTGGTCTCAGCTAACTGTGAACAAACTCCAGGGTTTGTTCTTGTTATCACTGTTGTTCACAACCTTTCCCTTGGACAGCCCCACAGGGTGGGGGCTGACTTGATTGTACCGCATCCTGAAGAGTGGAAGATACCTGTGCGTGAATTCTTTCAGTGTGGGGAGTCTGTTGCATTCCACACGCAAGGAATTTTGAAATGACCTTGAATAGTTTTGAAATCACAACATGCAGACTCTGCAGATAAAGTGAAGTAAGTAGGAAAGTGGGATGTTTGAAGAAAAGGAGTTCACTTCAAAAGTCTATTAAGGTTTAGAATTAAACAGAGGAAAGGCAAATGGTACTGAAACTTTCTCTGCTGGGAAGAGGAATAGCAAGCAATGTTACAGTTAGTTGGCATTCTGGTAACATCATGGTACAAGTGTCAACTGCTGTCTGGACAGCAGTTGAAGGATATTTAGGATAGCTACAGACCTGGTACTGAGCTCCACAAACTTTGGATGGAACCAGTGAGGTTGTGGGTTGGTACAATCTTGGAAAGAAAGTAAGACTTGATTTTAAGACTGACGAAGGACCCCAGACCTGAAACCTGAATGGTTCCTCTCTCCACAGATGCTGCCTGATCTGCTGAGTATTTCCAGCATTTCATGGTTTTATTTCTGACTTCCTGCATCAGCAGTTCTTTGATTTTCATTTACTCTTGGTTTTATTAAATTCTCGTAACAATCTCAAGATGTCCCAAAGCACTCTACAACAAGTCAAATGCTCCTGAAGTTTATTCTCAGTTAGGAAATTTTGTCACACTAATTTTGTCCTTCATGCTATATTAGAGTTTTGAATTCAGCCTTCACTCAGTAGTACCTCCCATTGTCCTGTGGTCTCAGGATTGAAAGGAACTCTTTTTGCTTTTCATTTCACTGAACGAAGGTATCTTGCTCTTCGTATACTGAAAGTAAATGTCCACACCTTCCATCATCATCTTTATAAAACTGTCAAAGGAACCACTGTGCTGGTTTGGATTTCTGTTTATTTTCAAGGTGACATTGGATATGCCCTGAATGTCCTGACTATTCTTCTTCACTGAAGAGCAATGTGGTTACACCTTCACTGAAGGAAGTGCAGTTCTGATATTGAAATATTCTAAACATCTTGTGCTTTCTTGGCCATGAGTTCAAGTACGCTTCAGAAGGTTGAATAAACAATCGTAATGCAGTACTGAGGAAGTGCTATGTTACTGGAGGTGCAGTTACTCTGATAAGATGTTAACAGAAGTCAATGTAACTCAATACAGGCCACTCTAGTGTGGCTATTTTTGCTTTAACTGTACAGTAAAAATTTATGCACTGTGCTAGTAAGAATGTCAAGTTAACTTTACTCCAGATTTTAGACTATGCCAATCATTGCCCTGTGAGGCTGTGGACACGGGGTTCTAGTTTGAAGGAGAGCAGGGAGATATAACGTCCATGTCCTGGGCTAAATTTGAAATAGGTTATCAGACCATTATCATGGTTCTGTTTGTGCAGAATCCTTCATTACTGCAGGGCGCTACGCTTTAAAAAGTGACTCTAAAACTGCTTTGGGATGTTCCAAGGTCATGGAAGTTGTATAAAGTCAAGTCTCCCTCTCTTCCCATATCTTTCTTTTCCCATGAATTACAGCCACATAATTTTACAGCCTCATAGACTGCTCTGCCTAAAAGCAGTTCAGTGTTTTATTTCCAGTGAACTGAGTGCTTTTACAGTGCAGGGACTTTATGTTTTTGTTTCTTTGGATCTGGCTTCAAGTCCCATCCAATTGTTCCACTGATCATAAGATGTTGAAGTGATGTCAGGCAGCCTCAACAACAGTGGCCTTCTCTTTTGAAGGGACTAGAAATGTTCTCTACTGTGTCCAGTATGTAAGCCTCTGAAAGGGCTGTTATCAAGACCATTCCATAAATAGAAATGAGCCTTTGTATTTGATTATACGTATGTGACATCATAGCCTAGCACCCTGTTCTTTGACATCTCAATAAGCACTCAAGCAGTGGGAAAAGACCCATGATTTTGCATCTTACCACATATCTGAGCAAACTCAGTAACCCTTAGATGCTGCTTGGCTTTCTTTGAGCAATAGGTGCTGTAAGTTTAAAGGTGAGACTGAACTAGAACTGGGCACAGGCACATCAAACAGCAGCAGGATGCCTTGCCAGGGTAGGAATACCTTCCAGCAGAGTTCCATCTACAGTTGCCACCATTAGGAGGAACAGCCAAAGCTCTGGTCCATTGATCCAGAGGCATGAGCTCAAATCCTCCCATGGCAGCTTGGGAAGTTAAATTCAAGGAATTAAATAAAGCAGGAATTGGAAGAAGAGAAGTTAATCTCAGTAACAGGAGCTGGGTAAACACTGGATTATTGTTAAATTACATCCTGGTCAAGGAATAAAATCTGTTGTCTCTTGGGGTGGGTTATAAGAAGAGGCTGAATAGGCTGGGACTTTTTCTACCTGGAGCATAGGAGGCTGAGGGGTGACCTTTGAAAATCATGAGGGGCTTAGATATGGTGAACAGCCAAAGTCTTTTCCCCGGGTAGGGGAATCCAAAACTAGAGGGCATAGGTTTAAAGTGAGATGGAAAAGATTTAAAAGGGGCCTGAGGGGCAATTTTTTAACAAAGATGGTGGTGGGTATAGAGAATGAGCTGCCAGGGGAAATGGGGAAATGGAGGAGGTGGGTACAATGTTTAAGAGAGAGTTGGACAGGTACATAAATAGGAAGGATTTAGAGGGACACGGGCAAAACACAGGCAAATGGGACTAGCTCAGGCAGGCAACATGATGGGCGCAGACGAGTTGGGCAGAAGTGCATGTTTCCATGCTGAATGACTCTATGTTCAACCCTGAGGGACTGCCCAGGAGACTACAAACAGTTGATGCTTTGTAGATCATGTGACCTCTCTGTGTCCTTCATCAATAGTTGTTTCTGTGTTGTATTACTCTCTCTGACACTTGCTTCTTGTCCATAAAATCACTAGCTACGGAATCCTTTTACATCTCAGTGTGGTCGTAGCACCCTGCCCCAGCTCGGGGGTAATCAGGGATGGGCAATAAATGTTGCCACTGCCAGTGGTGGCCACATGCTGAGAATGGATAAAGAAAATCAGCATCTCCCGGGCTTCCTTGCCCACATACTCTGTATCAATCCAGCTTCAGTTACACTCTATTCCCCAACTTATCGTTAAAACTTACCAGATCACCATAGCTGGAAATTTGCATTCCCCTTCACTTTTTCAGCAGTTGATTGGTGGGCTGGCACGGCTTTGGATGTTGTCTGTCAGTTCTCGTTGAGAATCATCTTGCCTCCCAATGATGACCAGCAAATAACTCCCCATCAGAAAGGTCGAGGAAATGACTTTGTGGAGTGCGGAAGGGCAGATGTGAAGAACTGGGGCAAGCATCTTAGTTTGTTTCAGGAAGATCAAAACTTTCAAACAAAACAGTGATAAAGTTCAACTTCAAGTTTATTGTCATGGGCATACATACCCAGGGTATAAATGCCATAAAAATTAGCTTTCTGCAGCAACAGCACAGGACATTACAAACATGACGAACTTAACATAAATTATACATAAATTACACAACAAAATAAAGAAAAATAAATACAATATTAGTGCAAGTTGAAAGAAATAAGGTTGAATTAGGGTTTCTCAGGTTGGTTCAGCAACCTGATGGCATTGGGGAAGAAGCTGTTGTTGAACCTTGAGTTGTGGGTCTTCGGCTTTGTTTTCTGCTGATTTTAAGATTTCTTGTCTGGTTGGGCCAGAGCTGGAGCACTGTGTGCAGTTCCAGTTGCCATGCAGTAGGAGGAATGTAGTTATCCTGGAGCAGATTCACCAGGATGTTGCCTGGGATGGAGCGTTTCAGTGATGAGGCAAGACTGGAGAGGCTGTGTTTGTTTTTCCATGAAGCAGAGGAGGCTGAAGGTGGGACCTGATAGAGGTGTACAAAATATGAGGAGCATAGGAAGTAGGAAGGTTTTCCCTATGGCAGAGATAAATAAAACCAGAGAGCATAGGTTTAGGGTAAGGAGTAAAAGGTTTAGAGGGGATCTGAGCAAAAACTGTTTTCGCCCAGATGGTGGTTGAAATCTGGAATGCACTGCCTGACAGGGTGGTGAGGCAAAGACTTCCACAGCACTTAAGAAGTATCTAGGGAAACACTTGAATCATCAAGGCATAGAAGGGCACTTACCAAGTGCTGGTAAATGGGATTCTCCCAGGGCTGTTTGATGGTCAGCATGGAAGTTGTGGGCCAAAGGGCCTCTTTTAGTACTGTATTACTGGGTGTTAGCATACAACACAGGGGATGCTGAGCATCTGGGATCCTTTCCACCAGACAAGCTGAGCTCCCAAACTCTCTGACGACTACACTACAGACCGGGGTGCTAACTGAATGATGAGAAGCTTGAGCCAAGGAGCATCTCAGTTTATGAATTGCTTGGTGGATGAGTGAGGCACCTTTGTAAAATTCCATCCTGAGCCTCTCCCCGCCGATACTGCTTGCCCTCTCGGCGCGCAGACTGTCTCGCTTTGGTGAGCTTTATAGATTGCATCTGCGGAAAAGTGCAACTAATTCGCTGCTGGAATTTGGCAGTGAGCTTGTAGCCTGGAGGGGCAAAAGTACTTATCGACATTTGACACTTTGTTGGTCATGTGACCTCTCAGTGTCCTTCACAAACAAATGAAAAACTGAATTGTTTGCTTCAAGTTGATAAAATCACCAGTTACAGAACCCTTTTATATCTCAGTATGGTCTTAAGATCCTGATGCCTCAGTATCTATTCTCAACCCACACTTGTTAAGATATTGAATTTACTGGAATACACATCTCATATTTTGCAGCAAGTGTTGGAATTATTTACTTTTTCACTCATAAGCCCCATTTTAATTTGCATTGTAAGCAGGGACATCTTACACCATGGTGCATTCCGCAACCAATAGTCCACCCCCTTAATCACTGGGGTTTAAGTAAAGCTCTGGTGTCAGCTTGGACCTCTGACAGCTTTCACAAGCTTAATAAATCATCACAAAATGTGTGCTTTCTTGCACAAACACATGTGTTGTTTTGGAATTCAAACCTATTGTTGTCCATGTGTGAAAACTATACATTTACTAGCAATTCACAACCAATCAGGTCTTTCCTTCTGTTGGTCAGAATTGTTTCTTGGTGTGGCAGCCAGCTGCAAATCCTCATTCATTTCCAGCAAATTTCCAATCTATGTTCTCTTTGTTTTCTTCCAATTGGTTCTGTGCATTCCCTCATGCATTTTTTCCTCTATGAAGGATTGATCTCATGTTATAACTTCTCAAGTTTGATGTAGCACACGCAAACCAATCATCAGGAGGTGCCCATTGGTTTCAGCCTCTTGTCGAGTCCTCCCTTGGGATTGAGCACAACTTGCTACCACTCTGGTTCTGAGCTGACTGACGAGGCCAATGTGGGAACCCCAGACTCTTCCACAGAGAGGGCAGGAGGTGCCTGATGGGGTGGGCGGTTGGTTGTTTTATACAGGGGTGCACTCTTTCTGCACTTATGCAAGACAGCACTGCATGTTCTCTGTAGCTACAGCACTATATTCTGCATTCTGTTTTCTTTTACTATCTTGATGTACTTATGTAAATTGGTAAAATTGGTAAATTGGTTTATTACTGTCACATGTACCAAGGTGCAGTGAAAAACTTGTATATTGTTCATACAGATCAATTCATAACAACAGTGCATTGAGGTTGTACAGGGTAAAACAATAACAGAATGTAGAAAGTACAGTGCAGGCAGGCAATAATGTACAAGGTCATAACGAGGTAGATTGTGAGGTTAAAAGTCCATCTTCTCATACTAGGGAACTGTTCAGTGGTCTTATAACAGTAGGGTAGAGGCTGACCTTGAGCCTGGTGGTACCCGCTTTCAGGCTTTTGTATCTTCTGCCCGATAGGAGGGGGGAGAAGCAAGAATGTCCGGGGTGGGTGCGGTCTTTGATTATGCTGGCTGCTTTACTGAGGCAGCGAGAAGTATAGACAGAGACCATGGAGGGGAGGCTGGTTTTTGTGATGTGCTGAGTTGTGTCCACAACTCACTGTAGTTTCTTGTGGCCATGGGCAGAGCAGTTGTCATACCAAGCTGTGATTTATCCAGATACGATGCTTTCTATGGTGCAATGATAAAAATGGGTAAGGGTCAATGGGGTAATGTCAAATTTCTTTAGCCTCCTGAGGAAGTTGAGGTGCTGGTGGGCTTTCTTGGTGGTGGTGTCTACGTGGTTGGATCAGGACAGGCTACTGATGATGCTCCCTCCTAGGAACTTGAAGCTCTTAACGTTCTCGGCCTCAGTACCATTGATGTAGACATGTGTATGTGCACCACCCCCTTCCTGAAGCCAATCATCAGCTCTTTTGTTTTGCTAACATTGAGGGAAAGGTTATTGTCATGATACTAAGCTCTCTATCTCCTTCCTGTACTCCGACTCATTGTTATTTGAGATACGGCCTACTACGGTGGTATCATATGCAAACTTGCAGATGGAGTTAGAGTAGAATCTAGCCACACAGTCATGAGTGTGCAGAGAACAAAGTAGGAGGCTGAGGATACAGCTTTGTGGAGCACCAGTATTGAGAATAATCTTGTTGCTGCCTATCCCAACTGATTACAGGCTATTGATCAGGAAGTCAAGGATCCAGTTACAGAGGGAGGTATTGACTCCCATGTCTTGGAGATTGGTGATGAGTTTGCTTGGAATAATAGTATTGAAGGCAGAGCTATAGTCAATGAACAATAGTATAACATAGGTACATTTATCCTCTACATCTAGGACAATCTCCCCACCAACCACAGAGCCATTGAGTTTCCCAAGCTCATTTCAAATTATGTTAACCCTCCTGAGTAGCATGAGTAACATTGAACATAGAACAGTATAGCACAAGAATAGGCCTGTTGGCCCACAATTCTTTGCCAAACTAATTAAGCTAACAATTAAACGACGAAACTAATCTCTTCTGTCTGCACAATGTCCATATCCCTCCATTCTCTGCACATTCATGTGCCTATCCAAAAGCCTCTTATACACCTCTATTGTATTTGTCTCCTCCACCACTCCTGGCAGTGCCTTCCAGGCACCCACCACTCTGTGTAAAAAATTTGCCCTGCACATCTCCTTTCAACCTACCACCCCCCCACCTTAAATGCATGTCCTCTAGCATTAGATATTTCGACCCTGGGAAAAACATCCCAGCTGTCAACTCTATCTAAGCCTCTCATAATCTTATAAACCTCTATCAGGTCTCCCCTCAGCCTCTGCCACTCCAGAGAGAACAACCCCAGTTTGTCCAACCTCTCCTTGTAGCACTTGCCCTTTCTGCACCATCTCCAAAAGTCTCCACATCCTTTCTACAACAGGGCCACCAGATACTTGAGTTCAAGTTCATGCAGCCTCTGTCATTCCCAGAGTTGATTTTATGATCATGTACATAACACCTACACAGGCCACAATATTACAAAATAATAGATA
>JARFYF010000074.1:62254547-62268256 GCA_030265395.1 Rhina ancylostomus | reverse complement strand
CAACGCCGGGTCGGTGCCGCCTCCGGCCGCGCCGCATCCGCCGCAGAGCCTTAGCCTCCATCCCTCTGCTACGCCGCCGGGGCCGGTGTCCGTGGCCGGGGCCCAGGTAAAGAAGAAAAGTGGCTTTCAGATTACCAGCGTGACCCCGGCGCAGAATAACGCCGGCTCCAACAACAGCATCGCCGAGGACACCGAGAGCTACGACGACATGGACGAGTCTCACACTGAGGACCTGTCGTCCTCAGAGATCCTGGACGTCTCCAGGGCCACCGACTACGAGCCAGAGCGCAGCTCCTCGGAGGAAACTTTGAACAACGTCGGGGATGCCGAGACCCCCAGCGCCTTGTCTCCGAATCAGCCTCGCCTGCCTCAGCACCAGACAACTTTATTCAATGGGAGCATCCACGGTCTCCATCCACACCACCTACATCACCCTCATCCTCTTCACCATCATCATCACCACCACCATCTTCACCCAGCGATGGTGCCAGGGTCTGGGATGGTCGGTGCCGCTGCTGCGACCCCTCCTACGGCGGGAGGAATAACGCCTTTTGCAAATGTTGCTTCCAGTACGGAAAAAAATAGCATCAGTGCACCCATGCCTGGATTAGTGAGCAGCTCGGTTGGCCCTTCTGCACCGCTGACATCCAACATCACCCCAGCTAATGGAAACGCCAGGAGTGTAAGTGGAGTGAGCAATGTTAGTAGTAATGTAAACATCAACGTTGGTGGGACCAGTGGTGGCGTCAATGTTAATTCTGTTGGGGGTACTACCAGTGTTATTGGGGCTTCTAGTACTGCAGCTTCTACAAGTGCAGCAGGAGGCCAAATGCTTTCAGGAAGCCAGCAGCCTGCAATTGGCAGTTCTAGATTTAGAGTTGTGAAACTGGATTCTAGCACTGAACCATTCAAGAAAGGTCGATGGGTTTGTACCGAATTTTATGACAAGGATAATACCACGGTTCTGGTTGAAAGCATGTCTATGAACAGGACAGTGGAGAGTGTAAAGCAAGCAGCTGCTGATGCAAATCTGGAACGGGAAAGCACAAGTGGAGGGAGTTCGGTAAGCAGTACTTTGAGTGCCGTAGGTTATTATGTAGACAATGCTGGCAATGGAGAACCAGGTTTGGCATCTGGACCTCAGCAACAGGCCTTTCAAGCATTGTGCAACCAGCAACTCGATCTCAGCAGCAGTGGTCCTTTGCCACAAAGTGTTTCCCAGCCACAGCTTACGCAAATTCAATTGCATTCACAAGATGTTATGCATTCGCAGCAGAAGCCAAGTGCTCCTCTTTCTGGTAGAACAAATGTCAGTAATGTAACTGGTGTTCAACAAGCCCCAATTCCACAGCAGTTACCATATCCTCAGCAGCAGCCTTCACAGACCTTGTCAGCTGTAGGCCAGCCGCAGCAACTGTCATATCCTCAGCAACAGCCAGCTTCACAGATAACAACGCAGCATGTCATGTCGTCAAATGCAAGTGCTGTCATTACAGAATATGTGCAGCACTCTCAAATGCAGCCTCCTGCACAAGCTATGCAGCAGAGCAGTAGTGGAGTTGGATCCACAGCACCATCAGGCCAAGTACAATCTGTATTAGCACAAGTGCAATCTGGACTGGCACCAAGTCAACCTGTGGGACATGTTTCAACAATGATGCCACCTGCTGGTTCTGCCAATGGGCAACTGGTTACAGGTCAACAAGGGAGTACAATCTCATTGTTACAGCAGTCTTGTTCTCCACCTATAAACCAGTCAGCGCCAATTGGCTTACAAGTGAGTGCTCCTCCACCTTCCTCAGCACAGCAAGTTGGACAGCCTCTGCAAGGTGGAATGGTACAGCAGCCAGGCAGTGCGCCAGGGCTTGTGCAGCAAGTAACTACAGCACCACAGAAACAACAGTTGTTAACACAACCTCAAAGTCAAGCAGTTGAGAATATTATTCAAAGTGTGAACAACCAACAGATAACTGGAATAAGTTCTACACCATCTACTGTTACTGCCAACCTGCCCAATGTTGGGTCTAATGTATCCACCAGTATACCTACTGCACCTGTGAGTGCTGTTCCACAACAAACTACTACTCAGACCTCTGCTGTGCAGAATGGTAGCCAGCCATCCATTCCAACAAATGTAAGCCTCCCTGTGGTACAAGGAGGACTGCAGAAATTGGTGCCAGTCTCTGCCCAGTACCCAGCTACAGGCCAGTCATTGTCGAAAGCAGTGGAAGATTCCGGCCCACCTGCAGACCAGTCAGTGCTGAATGTACATCAGGTAGCTATTGGAGAAACAGTATTGAGTGCAGCCAATGCTCTGGTTCAGGAAATTGCCAGCAGTGCCAACCTACCAGCTTCTGCATCGCTGCTTCCTTTAAAGACCTTGCCACTGTCCATGCAACCTGTGGATGGTGAAGATGACAGGTAAGAGTAGGTTTTGGCACAGCCACTTACAAGTTCTAAGAAAATAATGTAAGCTCTGTATTACATGCATATGAACCTACCAAGGCTGTGATATATTAATTTTGTGCATTTTATTTGAATAGTGGCTACACTTTGCATGCTCCAGACACTAATGTGTTTTTACGCTGAGTTCAATGTTTTTTCACTTACAATGTTTTCTTCAGCGGTATTTAAGCTACAAACAGGACACTTTTATGTTAAAGGTAAAGATTACTTTTCTCACCCTTCTCTGGATGAATTTATTACTTTTATTAAACAAAAATAATATGAGTAAAGCTGGGTGAGAATCTTAGTAATTGCAGACTGCAGTAGAAAGAATGAGACTCTGTAATCTTCTGCAAAATGGGCAAAGGTGAGGCATTTCAAATTATATTAGTAGAAGTTTAAACCAGAAGAGAGGCTTGTAATCTTTTTCTACCCCCCTTTGTACTGATCTTGTGGTTATCAGATGCTTAGTCCCTTTTGTAGTTGATTTGTTCAGGGTAGAAAAAGGGAGATAATTAGCTGAAAAAACTACTCTCTACATGGAGAGAGATCTCAGTTGTACACAACTGAAGTATTCCTGTTTTGGAAGAATTAAATTCCTAACTAATTTCATCTTGCCCAATGGAAGGTGATGGCTTTTACATTGTACTTATCTCTCGTTTATTAATTTTAAAGAACAGCTTTGTTTTAATTTATTTTTGGTTGCTAGTTTGTGAAGATCTTTAAGTACTCATTAGTTATTAAATTGAGATTAAAAAGGAAAGGTTTACTTTGCAGATACAATACTTTTGAAAGTAGTTCAGGTCATTTGACCCACATAGAATATGAGCTGAACACTGAATCATCCAATGTTTGGCTTGTCTGTCCTACATTGCTTTGGAATAGTGTAATGCTATAGCATTCTGATCAGGGGGCTTGGTTCTACCTCCCCTTTCATTGATGATTGGCATGGAGCTGTTGTAGACTGGTGTCTTGTGCCAAAGTTTGTACAAATGCTTAACAGATGGTTGATGGATTCGGATAAAAAGATGACTGTCAAAGATAGTGTGATCTGAATGCTCCTGGAATACGAGTGCAATTTTTTTTTCCTTTGTTTTAATGAATTACCAGTTTCTGTCCATTTTCTATCTTTGTTAAAAATGATTTTTTTTCTAAAATGATTTAGGTAATTTTCACCTGAATTTAAAAACTAAAGTGCTATGTTTACTGTAATTTTTACAATAAGACTACAATTTTGAGTCAAAGCAGGCTTGATATGAGATGGATGTGAACTTATTTGCTTGTAGAATATCTTCACATTAAAAATGCAAATTTGCTTTAGAAAATTGGAATATTTGTAAGAAATATGTCCCTTGTATATGTGGGGAATCTGAGAGGTTCTCTTGCGAAACTGCAGATTGATTTTCAGGACAAGGATACACTTGTAAGTCAACATGTCTTTACATTCACTTAAATTCTGTTGGCCATGGAACCAAGGAAAGATGGATCGATTTCCAGTTATAGATAAATTATGAATTTTGACATTTTAACAGTTCTTTGGTGTTATTGGGCAGGAGCATCATCAAGGTTCCAGCTCCCACTTTTATTTAGATATCGTTGCTGGAAAATATTCAAATGAATTAAGATACAACAATGTTTGTGATACTTATTCACTTTGGAAATCTACAGGAAGGCAGCTGATGGCTGCAGAATGTTACACCAGCATAAATTATTTCCCACAAGAGAATGGAGTTCCAGGGATATTGTACAATGTTAAGTTTTCAGATTTAGGATACATTTGCTCTACTTAAAATTTGATAATGGAGGACCTTTTAAAGTGTACTTAAATCCTCTGCTGTGATTAAATACAGTATTTCATGTTAATATAGTTTAAAAGTGATGTCTGGGAGCTATCCATATTGAGCCAATCTTCATGGTCAAGAAATTCCAATCCTCCCATCAACATCTAATTTTTTTCATGCTTTGATCCCTTGAGCAACAATATCCACTCCCTTGCTTTGATTCCGGTCTTAGATAATTATCTGAAATTGAGCCAATCTTTTTGGTGCCTTGCTGGTGTTTTTGATACAGAGCTGAATTTCTGACCACATTTTCTTTTTCACCAGCTTGCCAGTCTCTACCTGTTCAACTGAACTATTCCTGCATCTTGTCTGCATAAACATTCATTGAATATTATCTCTGTACAAAACTATCCCTTGGCCACTTCCTATCTTCTAGCCTCCAAAACTGTGTTGATCTTAAACTCTTGCTTGTATTGTGACTTGCTCCAAGATTGATTCCCGGGATGGGGAGCTTTGTATATGCAGACTGGGTCTATGTTGTTTTGAGCTCAGAAGAATGAGAGGTGACCTCGTATATTAAATCCTTGCTGTGCTTGAGATGGTGGATATGGAGTTGTCCAACAACAAGGGTCAGAGTTTCAAAAATTAGTTAGCTTTTCATCTCTCTCCTGAATAGCCATTTCTCAAGTTGTTGACAAAGATGGAAGATGCTTGAGCCTTTCTGAAGTAGCATTGCTCACCAAATAGAAATGGCTGTTGTTTAGCTTGACATTTTGCAATAAACTTTGGCAAAAATTTTGACCTTTTAAAAATAAATCTCTTGCAAATTTGTCCTTTGCCTTAAGCAGAATCTTTTAAAATATCATTGATCTTCCTGATGTTCATTAAAAAAAATCCTTATGTTTGTTTCAACTGCACATGTTTGATTCATTTTCTTTGTCTCCCTTTTTCACTAGTTTCATTTCTTGTTAGTGGATCTATCAAATGCTGGTTTATATCCTGCATTGTCTTCAGATAGCTGACGTCCTGCATTTGCTGCCCACAGTCTCCATCATACCCAGTTTTTATTGCTCTCTTTCCTCCAGATCCCCAGAATGTGAAGTTCTTGTCTCATTGAGATTCATAATGATTATTTCTGACTTTGAAAGAGGGGTAATAATTCAGTCTGAGAGGGTTTTAGGTAATCCTTTGGAAAGGCAGAATCTAGCATGACAGGCTTTGTTAGTCTAGAAATGTGATTGGTTTGGAGAAAGAGAGATGTTCAAGGAAGGTGCAGATGCATGTGGGTTTCAGGAACTCGTGAAGCAACCAGAAGAAGGGAGTTCTAGAGAAGTCTCAGGAAATTGGAGAAGAGGGTGACTGTATTAAAAATGTTAAATTCAAATAAATTTCAATTTGGAGCTAATGTAGGTCACTGAAGACAAAAGTAATAGTGAGTGTACTTGGTGTGGCTTAAGATATGTGCACAGGATTTTGACAGGTTACAGTGGGGGGGGGGGAATTGGCAAGCAAAAGCATTTTTTCTTTTGAACTATTGAAGACATCAAATCTTATGTTGTCTTTGCTTCCCTCAAGGAAATTTTGAGGGAGGGTTCAAACAGTGGTTTGGAGAAATAAAGCCCCTTTAGTGTATTGAAGAAACATTTCTGTCAGTTCTCTACGTGTATTACAGCATAACTGATATTGTAAAAGAGCATTTGGCCCACCAAGCCTGATATTTCCAATCATTTGAATGTTACTGATTCGTGTGCTTGCTCCCCAGTTTGATGCAAAGGCCTTGTTCAACTTGGAACATCAAAATGGAATAAAACCACTTTTTCTTCCCTGCTCTCAGATAACATGCAAAATGTTTGAATTCCAGCTTGCATTCCATCAGAGGTGTATTCTGTATAGAACAGCGCACATATTGACTAAGTTCCTGTAATCATAGTTTCAATGGAAACAAGTTAACATAAAATAACTTGTGGCCTAAAATTCTCAGCCAAGGAGTTTTCACTCAGCTGCATTATCATTTGCCTGTTGAGGGTTGAAATTTCTTGACCCTTTTACAAACTCTGAGAAATGTTGTTGGGGTTGTAATTTTCACAAAACTGATCAATAAGTTTTTAATGTCATTGGAGTGCATACACTGGTGGGGCAAACTATAAGGGGTTCTGTATAGCTTAAGTCAGTATGTTTGAGATTGAAATTGCAGTAAAAGTATTCTTTCCTTTTGAATCACATGTATATGCTAGCACAGCAGTTGGATGTTTGGGGTATTTTAATGTAGAACTTGGCTTTATCAGACAGAGTCATCAAGTCTTAGAACATGTTAAAATTTCAGTTGCTGGAAAGCCACTGACAAGCTTTCTAGTGTAGTCATATATCAATGCTGTAGCTTTGAGGACTACAGATCCATCCAAATTAAGTTGAAATATGTATTTCTTAGTCATAAATAAAAGGTTTGGGGATATAAACAGGTAAAGAAATGTTGAAAATATACTGGGTGAAAACGGGGGTAACAGCTCAATCAATTATTATCACTGATTTAGATGATGTGAAATTTGTTGTTTTTGCGGTAGCAGTACAGTGCAAAGATCTAAAATTACTATAAATAGTGCAAAAAAAAAGAACATGGTAGTGTTCATGGACCATTCAGAAATCTGATGGTGGAGGGGAAGAAGCTGTTTCTGAATTGTTGAGTGTGGGTCTTTAGGCTACTGTAACTCCTCCCTGATGGTAGTAACAAGAAGGGGGCATGTCCTGGATGGTGCGGGTCCTTAGTGATGGATGCATTAATAAGAACCATTGTCCTACAGCATGGAAACAGGCCCTTCAGCACGGTGCATCCACTCCAACCATTAAAGCTTCTAATGTTTCCAGGCTCATCTTAAAGCTACTGAGATTGTAAACTATTAAGTTGATTAAGGTACTTATACAGGGTAACTAAATGCTTGATGATATGTAGGTTTTAAAAGTGGGAAGCACTTTTAAGTGAAAGAGAACTTGAATGAAAGAATCAAGAGTGGATGTCCTGATACCACTGCTAAGGGGGTGAAGGGATTTTGGAATGTGTCAGAGGCTGCAGGTTGAGAAACTCAGTTATGGTTGGGGGATCATGTTCAAGAGATAATAGGTTGTGAGCACCAGGGTAATTTAAATTGGATAACTGGGACTGAGAGCCATTGTAGATCTGAAAGTGCAGAGATTTTTAGTGGATGGGATTTTATGCAGTCTAAGATGCAGGTGATGGGGTCTTGGAGGTCCTGAAGTCTAGAGAGGGTTGAGCATGGGAGATAGACTTGCAAAGTATAGAATTGCCAAGCATAGAGCTAGCAGATCCTTGTGATGGAGAGGATTTAGTTTGTTGGAAGCACAGCTTATGATTTTGTAGGATGCAAGGCTTCAGATCTCAGCTTCCAACAGTTGCTAGCTGAGGTGGAGACTAGGATGCGGGTATGATTTTTACAAAAAATATAACCTGCTGAATGCTGTTCCTTGATTGGTCCCAGGGATTAAGAACTGGGGAGGTGGTGGAAGTTAAAGTATCTCCTTACTTGGATGTTTTGCAATACCAGCCACCTTTGAAGGATGGAGGAGCAGAGTTGATTAATTAATCTACATGGGGGAATCTGATGCTGTATCTTGGATGATACTGAACTGCAGCATGTAAACGGGGAAGAGATGGGGTGCCAAAGCTAATTCTTTTGAGAGGCTTTGGAAGTAACACTTGATGGGTAAAGTGGCGTATACATACCTATACACTGGACTTCATCTACATAACCTATCACTTCTCCAGCAGAGTGAAGTAATTAATGCTTTCAAGAATAATTAAGCCAAATTTTAATGGAAAAGATTAGAAATAAATTGAAATGGGATCTGTTGCATGCTGTTGAATACACGAAACATAAACTCAAAGGAATAAAGCAATAGGAAAGATTAAAGAACAATGGTTCACTCATTTAATCATAGAATGATTTGAATAGACTGTGGGCATTCAGGCTATTATGTCCATATCCTCTTTGAAAGAAATAGTCAATTATTTCCATTTGGTTGACAGCACTCTTGTTTACATCAGAAGGTTGTGGGTTCAAGTCCTACTCTGGAGACTTCAGTACAAGAGTTTTGACTGGCACTCCAGTAAGTGCTGCACTGTGGGAGGTGTTATCTCTCAGTTAAGAAGTTAAACTGAGGCTTTGTTTGCTGCCTCAGGTGAGCAATAAAGATGCACAGCACTATTTTGAAGAAAGGCAGTGGAATAATCTCTGAAAGACAAAGACCAGGATACCAGTCAAGATGGTTAAAGCAGTGCCTGGCCATTATTATGTTGTCTGTTTTTGGGAGTTTATTTTGTGCAAATTGGTTATTGTGTTTCCTGCATCACAACAATAATTAAGGTGCTTAATTGCTTGCAATTCTTTAGGTTGTTCAGAGGTTGTAAAAGGCAATGTGAAATGTGCATGTGTTCCCCTAAATGTATAGGTATTATTCTCCTTTGAAAATTAATACTGAATCTGGTTCTGAAACCTGTTCAGCCAATGCATTCCAGCTTCTAAAAACCCTCTGTTAAAGCATTTCTTCTTATCAGCATTTGGTTTTCAGCTTGGAATTTGAGTCCCCAGATACCAACCCATCTATGACTTATAACAGTTTCTCCCTATCCTATCAACATCTAAATCTCTTCCTCACTTCTCTCTAAGGAGAGTAAGTTACTTCCCTGGTAATCTCCCTTTTTCTTCTGTTTCAAATTCTCTCTTTGCTGACAAGTAATAGAATATGTTCAATGTGCCTGCTTGATTTTGTTTTGTGCTGAAGATTTGCAGCCAATCTCCTAATGTGCTCACCTAATAAGGTCATTTGTTCTGCTTTCTTTTCTTCATTTTTCTGGAGAGAAAATTTTCAGGTACTTATGAATTAAGTTGTTGACACGAACAAACTACTATAGTCTGGGTGGATCACATCTAATCCTGATTCTATTCTTCAGTCCAGATGAAGGGTCTTGACCCAAAACATCAGCTATCCATTTCCCTCCATTGATGCTGCTTGACCTGCTGAGTTCCTCCAGTGTTTTTTGTGTGTTGCTCCAGATTCCAACATCTGCAGTCTCCTCTCTGATTCTATCCTTGTTTCACTTCCTCTTTATGTATTTTAAAATTTTATTCAATGCCAGAAATGACCCATGTTGCTGCTTTTAACCAAAGCATTGACATTAGTTGTTGTTAGCTTGCTACAGCATTAGCAGAAATCAGCACCAACCAGACATCTGCTCTGACACTGCTGTTTCCTCCTGTTATAATTTAGATATTTGAAATGTATTACTCCAGCAATTCTGCATGACTTCCATTGTCAGTGAGTTCTGTTCCAATATTGGTTTATAATTAACAGGTTGTCAATTTGTACCTTGAAATGACATGTGTTACTATCAAACGTTTATATCTGAAAGTTATCCCCATAACCAGTTTGGCTTAAGGAAGCTTTGGGGCAACTGAACAGACACTTCAAAACTAACATGTACTTAACTTTTTCATTCCTGCCTTTTGTTCATCAACACCAACCCCCAGGACTGCTCCAATCCCACTACTTTGATTTTCTTTATTCATCTTCTGAAGGTGTAGTTGCTGTTTGTTGTCAGGTACCCACCTAAATCTCTCATTGTTTTTTATTATGTTTGAGACTGGTCAGTCTTCACAATGGTTTGAAATTGAACCAGACTGTTTGTAATTTTAGTGATATTTTTACCCCAAGATGAGCTACAGACATTGCCTGCTCAACTTGACTGCCTACCTTTTCAACATTTGACATTTATGATGTACTCCTGTCCATCTTTTCCTGTGTGATCCTCTGTAAATGAAGTCATCCATAACTCCACTGTCTAACTTGCATCAGCCCTGTACTTGTTGACTTGTATTGGCTTCTAGTCAAGTAAAGCTTTGATTTTCAAAATTCCTCCAAGGTCTTGCCCTTGATTAACTCTTCAGTGTTCTCCAGCTTCTACTGCCCTGTAATACCCATACTGCTCTTATTTTGGTCTTTTAATTGTCTCTGAATTGCTTCACCATTGGTCTATGCTATTAGCTGTCAAGTCCACAGTCTCTAATTTCTTTCCAAATCCTTCTCTGCTCTTCACCTCTTTCCTCCTCTGAGATGCTTTGAAGAGCCAAACATCCAAACCATTTTTTTTCATCTGCACTATTATCATTGTGTGCCTTTTTTTTTGATGATATACCTTTTGACACTTTGTGTTAAACACGTTTAAGTACAAGTTGTCATGGGCCTTAAAAGTGTCTTGCAAGCTTGCACAGCTATGCTGGCACATTTGTTCTCTGATTTGGCTCTAGATGTAACATTTTTTATTATAGATATAGCTGTTTTTATTTGCCATAAAGCTCAAAATTTACTTATTGTTCCAAGTTCAGCCATAGCAGGGTTGATTTTAAAAAAGTAGTTAAATTAGCATTGGACTAATGATGGCCAACTACTGCAGGCTAAACCCTGATCTTTAATGTGTTTACTTATGCAGCTGATTGTGGTTTTCATTTATATACTTCCTCTAAGAAATCTGTGAACTGTTTTGGTTCCATGGCTTCAAATTATAATTGTTGGGTTTCTGAACGTGCAGGAGAGATAGATGTTTGGTAATCTGATGTCCAAGGCAAATCGTTTCTGTTAGTTTTAAAGCAGCAGTCATGTGCATGTTGGTTTATTGATGAAGAGTTTGTGCAGTTGTAGTGAAGATCAGTGTACCTGGCTGCTGAAAACTTCACTTTTTTTCTCCCCCTATGAAAATAAATTGAGATTATCATTTGTTGTGTAATGAATTTTCTTCTAAATTCTACATTGGACATTATTATTTTGTAAATGAGACCAGGAGTACAGTTCATTGCATCTCTATCCCATCTACTGCGACCCAATTGCAGAAATGAACCCTCAATACTTTATCTTCTACCCTTATTAACCTGTATCACTAATTTTAGTGAATTTGTATCTGTTCATCATTTATATTGATTGTTGGGTGAGGGATAATTGGTCAGTGCACTTAGGAGAGCTTTCTGTGTGTATTTTGGTACTCACCATGTTTTTGTGTTTATTTCTATCAGTCACAATGAAGAATGTCATTGTTCAAACTCTGAATAACTTCTGCCTTAAAATGCTGTCTGTTTCTCTCCAATTTGACCTCCTCTAAATAAAACAAAGTCACTTTACTTCATCACTGTCTAAGTTGTTAACTGCTGCTTCATTCTCTAAACACTAAACTAAAATTGTGAGCAGACATTTAAAATTAATGTCTGAATAAAAGTGCTCTTTTACTTATTCAAGGAACGTGGGTTTTGCAGGCTGGGCCGGCATATGATTGCGGTCCTTGAGGTGTGGGTATACCCACAATAAATTAGTAAATTGATTTATTATTGTCACATTTACTGAGCTACAGTGAAAAACTTAGTTTTGTATGCCATCCATACAGATCATTTCATCACATCAGTCCATTGAGGTAATAGAAGGGAAAAGCAGCAACAGGATGCAGATGCAGGACGTTAGTTACCGAGAAAGTGCAGGCAGACAATGAGGTGCAAGGTCATAACGAGGTACATTTTGAGGTCAAGAGCCCATCTTATCATGCAGGAGATCCATTCAATAGTCTTACAACAGCAGGATAGAAGCTGTCCTTGAGCCTGGTGGTACGTGCTTTCAGGCTTTTGTGTCTTCTACCCAATGGGAGGGGGAAGAAGAGAGAACGTCTGGGGTGGGAGGGGTCTTTGATTATGTTTGCTTCTTTACTGAGGCAGTAAGAAGTGTAGACAGGGTCTGTGGAGGGGAGGCTGGTTTCTGTGATGTGCTGAGCATGGGGAGGGAGTTCCAGGATTTTGACCCAGCAATGATGAAGGAATAGTATATTTACAAGTCAGGATGGTGTGTGGCTTGGAGGGCAACTTCCAAGTGGTGGTATTCCAAGTTTTTGCTGCTGCTGTTGTCCTTCTAGTTAGTAGAGGTCGTGGGTTTGGAAGGTGCTGTCTAAGTTGTCTTGGTGAGTTGCTACAGTGCATCCTGTAAATGGTACAAACTGCTGTTACTCTGCGTCGGTGGTAGAGTGAGTGAATGTTTGTAGATAGGCTGCCTATTGAAGTGGGCTGTAATGTCCTGCATGCTGCTTGTGTTGAAACTGTACTCATCTTGGCAAGTAGGGAATATTCCTTCACATTCCTGACTTGAGCCTAGTAGATAGTGGACAGGCTCTGGAGAGTTAAGAAGTGAGTTCCTTACTGCAGGATTACTAGCCTCTGGCTCATTCATATACATATTGTGTATATGGCTACTCCAGTTGAGTTTTTAGTCAATGGTAACTCCAGGATATTAATAGTGGGGGGATTTAATGATGGACTTGCCTTCAATGGCATTACCAATGTTATTTTTTTGTTTTCTGTTCTTTTTATGCCTATATATAAATGTTGACCATATGAGTGTTATAAAATATTTGTAAATTATAAATACCCTTTGCAAGTCACTTTATTACTATTAATTTTAATGAGAATTTCTTCAATATTAGTTAGCAGGCCAGCTGTTACATCTGATTTCATGATCTCAAGCTTTGCTGGTGAATGCTTTGGAGCATTTCAAACCATAAGTTGTGCAAAATGGAATATTTTTTTATGAAAGTGGTAAGGAAAGGATTTGTTTTTCACTGACTCCCAAAAAATGATTCGCATTAGGATATCCATGATGCAAAGTATTAGTGTTACTTATCTTAACTGTAACTGGTAGAGAAGCTCTGCTGAGCTTTAAAGTTTAATTCTGTGAAGCAAATAGAACTTGTGTAAGGCATGAGTGTACTCACTTGTATCAGACCCACACATGTCAAGGAGGTAGGGAAGAAGATTGATGCTCTGTGCTTTTCTTGTTCACTTCCCTGTAGAAATTGTGTGATTCATGGTAGCTTAATATTTAATGGCTGCTATGTATTTTGGATCATGCAGTGTATCACAACTTGATACACCATTTGAACTGATCTTCAGTGGGTTGCCTTTACTGTCTGAGTTTCTGTGTTTTAAATGACGCACCAGATTCAGGTCCCGTCTGCAGGGCTCAGATAGGCAAAAAGGATCTCGTAAAACCAAACTGGAGGAAACTGTATTTCTCCTGGTATCCTGGACAGCATTTATTCCTCAACCAGTGCCAACAAAATACATTATCAGGTTTCTCATGCTGTTTGTAACAAGTCCTTCTGTATGAGTGGCCAAAACCTGGCACCCTCTTGTTCAAGGAAAGTAAAGGGAAACAGTCTCTTAGCATCTACCTGCCAAACCCTCAGAATTTAGAATTTTTTTTGAGGTTTTCTTAGGCTATGTTAAGATGATATCTAAAAGGTACATTTCTCTCTGTCCCTTTTTCTATGTCTTGTCTTTCTATCTACTTTATCTATCATGTATGGTGTATTGGAAAACTTGTATGTTTGCAACCTTCCGTGAAACATTTTAATCCAAAGAGGTTGTTCCAAGGGGTAAACTACAT
>JARFYF010000074.1:62215968-62238286 GCA_030265395.1 Rhina ancylostomus | reverse complement strand
CCCCAGTAGTGGTTAAACTTTTTCTGTTGAAGTGTTTGATCTGGGCTATTAAGTTCATCTTTGTTGTTATTGCACAGGGCATCTGGGCAAGACTGAGGCCCACTTTTGGAATCCATGGAGAGTCCAGAGCCCTCTGAATCTCTCTCAGACCTGGATTTCAGTCAGTCACAGTACATGTGCAGAAGTTGTTTGCTGAACTTCAGTTCTGATTGGAACTGCAGGCTAAAATCAGCAAGATCTGCTTCATGATTACATAACAAGCATAGTTAAAAATCTTTGGATACATCTGTAAGCATCAAAGCTCCTTTGTTTTCTTGCTTAATAAATATCAATTTAAAGTATTCTATATTTTTGAAAAAAGACACGAGACTGCAGATGCTGAAATCTGGAACAAAAAACACTGCTGAAAGAACTTCAGTGGGTTGAGCAGGATGGTTGGCATTTCAGTTTGAGTCCCAGTACACGGTCAATCATCCTTTTGCCTCCACAGGTGCTGTTTGACCAGCTCAGTTCCTCCAACTCACCACACATCTATCCACCTAGGTTTCTTCTCACTTGGCCTACCCTTCCTATCCCCTTCTCCATCTGGTTTCATCTGCCATCATTCTCTCTTCTCCAGCCCCCCCCCCCCCCACCCTTTCTGGTTCCACATCACTTTCTAGCCTCTACCTCTACCTTTCCCCTCCTCTTCCCCTCTGCCCATCATTGCCAAACTCACCTGGCTGTACCTATCATTTAACAGCCCCTGTTTCACCTCTCTTTTGCCATTATATACAGGATATCTTCCCTTTTACACTCAGTTATGATGCAGGGTCTCAGCCCGAAACATTGATCATTCCTCTGCCTCCACAGGTGTTGTTGTTTGACCCACTGAGTTCCTTCAGTTTGTTTTGCTCCAGATATCAGCATCTGCAGTCTCTTGTGTCTGTAATAAATAGGAGAGCTGCTTTGATCCTAAAAATAACAGGTTAAACTCCCAGACTGGAGTAATGGAATTTAATAAACATTAATGTGACTCACTCACTGCAAGTCATTGACTGATGTCATTGCTTTGCAAGCATCCTATTATAAAAATTTTATCTTTTGACCTGCCATGCATAACCTACAGGGGCTTTTCAAATAATCTTCAAATGACTTTTATTGCATAGTTGCTGCAATATTTACCAAATGTTTTTATTCTACTTGAAAGAAAAAGTGAAGGCACAGTTGACTTCTTCCTGACTGTTATCACCTCTATCTTCTCACCACCACCATAAATCTCTGAGCAGGATTATTTTCTGAACATTCCTTGAGTTGTATTAGATTTCACCAAGTTTGTGGTGGAGGAAAACTGCAGCTTGATATCAGTAACTTCAGTTTAAAGAGGGAAATAAAGATCTGAGAGGTCTGAAATTTAGATTTGAATTGCCTGGGTGTGGACCTGCATCTGATTAGGTTTAGTTGCAATAAATCACATGATTGAACTTTTGGTTTCCTTTTGTTTCACTTTGCCTATCCAGCTCCCTTATGAGATGAGTGGACATGCATTCATCCCGCAGCTTAGAATTTTTTTCAGTATCAACACTACTGAGAACTTTGGTATCATGTGAAAACTTATCACAAGTCCAAATCATTGAAATCCAAACTGTGAGCTTGTACTTCAGCTGCAGAGCCTCAGTGCATGCAGTTGTGCAATCACTAAAATCCATTGACCATCATCATTTGCTTTCATCCACTTTGCTAATAATTATTCTAATTTTCCACTTTCTTTACAACCCCTTGGCTTTTACTGTGTTAAAATATATATGAGCCTCTTTGGTGTTACTAATATTACATATAATCAGTTGGGAAATAACTAAACAATCATTGTGAAGAAATAAAGCCTCTGCTGAGATACGGTTGTGACCTATGTGAATTTATTTGCCTCCATTGATCAGAAGATGTTGCATCAATGTGATGGTAGATTTGGAAGGAGAAGAGCAAAGAATCAACTTCATCGTGAACTGGATGTCATCTATACTCTAGATATAAAGTGTGTACTACATGCTCTTGTGGAGGATGGTTGCGAGGAACTTGTAGGGAAAGCAGTTCATGCAGCAATTTACCTAGTAAATGGCACATAAATTGTAGTACTGAAATACAGCAAAGTACATTTATTAATCAATATTTAATGAAAGTCTTCATTTACAAAAAATATTGAGGCATCATTAGAAGTGATGAAAAAGCAAAAAAATTATAGAACGGAATTATAAACAGAATGCTGGAAATAGCCAGCAGTCAGGCAGTATCTGTGGAGAGAGAAGATTAATGACCAGTAGCTTGCTCATTTCTCCATGTATTGCCAGCATTCTCTTTCATTACAGATGTGCAGCAGCTGCTGTCTTTTGTGTCCCACTGATCCAGCATTTATTTTAATCTCTCCACTCAGTCCTACATTTATACCTTCTCTGGGCACTTTGACTATGATTAACAATCCTGCACTACCATCACTTGTGTCAATCTGTCTTTCCATCTTTATCCAATATATTCCTTATATTCTCTCCATCTTTCCCTTCTCTGTAATTTAAGACAGATTTGGTTTCTGATGTTTTTAAAAAAAATTGACCTGAAAGATTACTGTTAATTCTGTTTCTCTTTCCACTTGCTGGCTCCTGAACTATTTCTGGTATGTTTTTCTTTTATATTATTAAATGTTAGTGTAATGAAGCTAGTTTATGCACAGGGTAAATATCACAACAAGGCTCTTTAAACTTCAGTCCTTCAAATACTGACAGATAACGTCAAATGACTTTTCATTTGCACCATTAATTTGTTAAATGTACATCCCCTTTCAAACTCTGAGGAGCAATATTATGCTTTATAGTCTTGTGTAAAGATCAATTAGTTCACTTAAGATTTGCTGGAAATGATAGGAATTGCTTTCTGCATTGGGCAGATATGAGTATCTTCCACTCTTGCCATTGAACAACAACAACATGGATGGCTAACCAATGTATGTTGATGAGATGTTGGAGGAAGTTTCAGCACAGCTGTCAAGCCTGGTCAGTCTTAAAAGCAGCTGGAAAAATAATTACAGGAAAATCAATGAAAGAGATCATTAGGGATACTCGATTAAATCTGTAACAAAAAAAATCACATCAAAGTTGGGAGTTTATTTGTACAGTCACTTGGTGGGCTTGCTGTCTTTTGAGCTTGTACATTGCTGGCTGAGCACAAAAGAACATGGTATGAGTTAAAGCCAATATGACCCCGCAAATTCTAGTTATATCTTTTATATTGTGGCTGATACTCTTGCTACTTTGATTTTTTTTCATAGCTAATTCCAAAGTTCTGCACTGTGGTTTTGGTCTGATGCTGTGTTCAAAATGCTCTGACTTGAGCAGTCATCGCGCCTTGTATTTTCTTATTGCCGCTTGATAGTGTTGCAACCACAAACCATTCTGTCCCTTCCTCATTTGAAGACATTTACTGGTTAATGGAGTTGATTTTTGCAGGTGTGGTTAAATTTCAGAAAGATGCAGGAACTACATAGGAGTTATAATGGAGAAGTAAGGCAGAGGGTGAAGAGGTTTGTAAATGTGTTTAAGAGAATTTTTTTTTACTCAGTCTAACCAGCCCCTTTAGATAAGGAGCAGAGCTGGATTTGATTCTGGGAAATGAATAGTATGATTGGAACAAGTTATATCTGGGAAACTGTTATCACAGAGTCACCATTTTAAAATGGTCGGGGAAAGGTTTGATGATAAAACGTTAAGTCAGTTTCTGTGAGTTGGATGTGGTCTGGCCTAGGAGGCAGAAAATGTTGAGGCATTTTTCTTTTATTTTAAAAAAAAGGACTTCCATTCTTTATGATCAAAGTTAGAGATTACAAACATTTATCTTAGAAAAGGCTTGTGTGCACAGAGGACTTAATAGAATGGTACAAAGACTGAAACCCACCAGGAACGTAGAGAAACTAGGAGCAGAGAAAATTATGGTGAAATTTAATAGGTGTACTAAATCATGAATGGTTTTGATTGCATAAGTATGGAAAATCTCTTTCCAGTGGCAGAAGGAATAAAATTAAATGATTGACAAAAAAAAGAGGTAGGGTAAGAATTTTTTAAAATATAGCAAGTTGTAATCGGGAAAAGCTGGTGGAAGAATACTCAGTCTCAGAAAGAAATGGGATAGCCATATTACAAGCAAAACATTTTAGATCCATTTCTCACATGTAGCTCTGACTGGATATTTTGGATGTGGTGAGCTTAATATCCACCTTCACATCATTTAATGATTCTGGGAAGAACATGTTTGTACATCTAATGCGTGTAAATTTTTGTTTGCTATGCCTTCAATTTCTGTTGATAAATAGTATTTTTTTTGATGGTAGTCTGAGAGAAGTTCACTGCTCTGATGAAAGGTTATTAATCTGAAATGCTTACTCAGTTTCTCTCTCTCTGCAGATGCTGACTGTCCTGAGTATTTCAAGCATTGTTTTTTGAGCACACACTGATCTTCTTTCTCAATCTGTAGGAATGGGGATAATTCTATTTTACCCTAAAATTAATCTTTAGCATTCATTGGCGTTCTTAAGGCTTATAAAATTTATTATAATATGGAAACTAAATGACAGGATTGTCTAATGTTTCAGAAATGTGTATTCATAATATATTTAAAGGGCTTAGTAGCAAGAAATCATCACCTCTTTCACTAACAACAGGAGTAAGTGATTTGTAGATGTAACATTCATATGAAAAATAATTCTATAGTGAGTTAGTCCATATTTTTCTGTGCGCTCTATATAAGGAGATATATCAGCCCAAGACTGAGCACAACCTAGATAAATTGCATGTCTGAGATTTGCTTTTTACCCAGTTAATTCCTTTGGGGGTGGCTTTGGTATGTAAATGGGCAGTGGATAAGTATAGCCATTTGTTGAATGAGATGATAATGTAGGATTTGGTCCCCAAGTAGCTGCAATCTGATATTTGATAGGACTCAAAGAAACTGTTCATGTAGAAGTGATGCATTGTAAAATTGACTGCCCACAGAATATTTGAGCAAAGTGAAACATGGATGTAGTTTTAAGCTGCATTTGTTGATGTGAATTAAACAGTTGCCAAATAGATGTCACATCCAGAGATGACATGAGTTAATTTGGAATTTCTTCAGTTTGGATAGTAACTTATTTAGGTTGTGTGATCTTTGATAAGTGTTCAGGTTTCTAGGTCCTTTCACAGGGTTGTAAATGGATCTTTCATGATTCCTTGTAATGTGCTGGAGGTGAACTTGGTCTCCATCTGTAGGACCTTGTTTCTTAAATAAACAAATGCTTTGGAAGTTTTGACAAAACAATTTTGTTTGATTGATGGACTTGATATGTACTCTAATATTTAAGTTTTCTATTTTAAAACATTATATAGTCTTACAAATTAATAATGCAAATTAGAGAAGTAGAAATTTGGTTCTTTTTATAAAAAAAACTGACCAGGTAATTTAAATTTTAAAAACTTGGGGCAATGAATTTGTGACATTTTCTGGTTTTGGGTTCAGTGATTGTCATTTTTTTTCTTTGCACCCACATTGCTGAATCTGGATTTTGATTTTGTCCCATGTACACATCTTTCTAGTTTTGAGTGTAATTTTTACAAAACATGGATGTTTAATATTGTAATTCATTATTTTGGTGAGGTGAAGCATTTTTCCAGAAGTCCTGAAAACTACTTTAACATAGTAGTGAGTGCAAAAATTTGCTAATTTCAATAGTGAAGGAAAAATGCATTTGTCTGTATAGAATTGTGAAATACATTAAAACGTGATAAAACAGAAAAAACTGATGCGGTGTTTCAGTTGAAACTAAATTTGAGGGGTTGCACTGTTGCTATAATATATGTAAGAGGTGCAGATTGACAACTGAGTTGAACTGTTAACACAATGTTAAGTTAAGAGATCTAATCCAATAGAATTGATGGCAATTTTGCAATTTTTTTCTTTTGAATCTTTGAGGAAAATAAGACTTCCCTAATTACTAGAGACTCGAGCAATTCTAACAATGATTCTTGTTCTAGTTCTACCAATAACATCCATATGTGTAGCAGCGTTAATGTGAAACATTCCAAGGAGCTTTGTAAGAGTGTGTACAGAAAGATACAACAACAGGTGATCATTACCCTGATCAAAAAGTTGGGCTTTAAGATGTGTTTTGGAGGAGGGAAAAGATGTAAAGAAATTTGGGGATGGTGTCTAAGAGCTTTGGGCTGTTGCAACAGAATATGGCTGCCCATAATGATTCAATTGAAAAGTGGAGATGGACAATGAGCTAATAAACAGGGTGTGTTAATTTGGATAGATTACATACAAAGAATACATTGCTGGTTCAGAAAAAAAGGATTGTAATTAGGGGGAAAAAATGGATTGTAATTGGCATCATTTGCCAACCAATAAAGAGATCATTCCATTCTCTTAGGTACCTATCATTGGGATGATATTTGTTGTAATATTAAAAGCTTCATTTATAGAGCACCGTATTGTGACCTGAATCTTTCCAAAGAGCTTCATTTTTACAACCTTTGGATTTGCAGGTTTTGCTAGCTGCTTGGAAAAGGATTTTTTTATGAACCATTATTTTCTCACTGGTGGATGCATTCTAAATCCCAATACTGAGATCTACTTTATATTCATACAGGTTTAAAATAGTGTTGCTTCAGCAGCACACAATGTGGTCCATGAAGGGAAAAGCTTGGGCATGAGTTTTCCAATAAACTTTCAAAATTGTCATCATCAAATAAGGTTGTAGAATTACTCGGTAGATTTTTGGAAGGTGATTTGTGCACCTACAAACTGATAAGATCAAAGATTTATCTTAAATAAATTGGAGGATTTTGTCAGCAGGATGTGGCTCATTTGGTAGCATTGTTGTTTGACTCAGGTTGTTGGCTCAAGTTCTATTCCAAAGACTTGACCAGAGTGAAACTCTTGTGTTGTACTGAAAGAGTAATGCAATGTCATGAGGTCCTTTTGCATGAGATGCTAAATTGAGGCCCTGTATCTCCTATCAGCTAGATGTAAAAGGTCCCTTGATGTAATATTGGGGAGGGGTATGAGGGAGTTGTGAAAAAAGGAAATACTAATGAGTTTATCACCTTTTTGAAAATGGATCAGTAAACAGTTTTGAATGAAATGTATTGCAGGTTGTTGAAAGAAACATGGAACTTGTGGTGGTTCTGACTACACTTCCTGGGTCCTGTCTGGCTGTAGGAGTGGTGCCTATAGAGTTGGGGGGCTGTTAACAGGACTGCTGTTCTTTGAAAAGGACATTTGGGGTAAACTAAATAATCAGAGTTTAATTGGTTCCACCTTTGGTGCTCAGGACCCTTCCTACCCTGCTTTTTTTTTCTCTTTCTCTTCTTCCCCCCCCCCCCACACCCCACCTCCCTGTTATTTTTGTAAAACATTTAAATGTTGGGGCACAGAAAAGAAATTTGTAGGTAGACTGTGGCTGATGGTGAGTAGGAAATCTTTGGACTGCAAAAAGTGATCTGATTAGTTGGGTTGGTAAACTAAATTTAGTCCAGAGAAGTGAGGTGCAACAAACTGAGGGAATATATAATAAATGGGTGGATATAGAGTAGTATGGTGGAATAGAGATACCCTGATGCATTTGTCTACAGATCATTAAAAGTAATAGAACATTATCAATTAGCTAGCTAAAGAGGCATATGGGATACTATTTATTCGTAGTGGCAAAGAATGCAAAGGCAGGGTTTTGCTGGAATTATAATTAGGTTGCATCTTGAGTACCATGTACATTTGTGGTCGTTACAGGAAAGGTTCATTGCTTTGGAGAGGGTGAAGAGAATGAAATTTTCTTTGAAATGGGGGAAGCTGAATGAAGACAGGTGAGGGGGCTAGAGAGAATAAATTGGAAGAACTTATTTCATTCAGCAGAGGGAGTCAAAAATCAGGGGCATAGATTTAAAGTAATCGGTAGCAGGGTTGGAAGTGAGATGGGGAAAGAACTGTTTTCATCTAAAGGGTGGTAGGGAGTTTGAAACTCATTGCCTCAATGGCTGGTAGAGGCAGAAATCCTCATCAAATTTAAGCACTGCTTTCTTGTACTTTTGAAGAACCCTGATCTGCGGGGTTAGCATAGTGGTTAGCGCAATGCTATTACAGTGCCAGCGAACGGGGTTCGATTCCTGTCGCTGTCTGTAAGGAGTTTGTACGTTCTCTCGTGTCTGCGTGGGTTTCCTCCGGGTGCTCTGGTTTCCTCCCACAATCTAAAGACATACAGATAGGTTAATTTGGGGTTTAAAATGGGCGGTGCAGACTCATTGGGCCAGAAGGGCCTGTTACCACTCTGTAAATAAAATAACCTGGTGCTACCAGGTGGGATTAGGCTGGGTAGCTCTTTTTGACTGGCGTAGACGCAGTGGGTGAATGGCCTCCCTCTGTGTTGTAAATTTTCCATAATTCTATGATTATCTCTCGAGTCTTGGCCAATATTTATCCTGTCACTCGGGTCTTAAAAATAGATTATCTGATCATTATCACGTTGCTGTTTGTGAGAGCTTGGTGTGTATAAATTCACCACATTTCCTACATTACAACAGTGAATAAGCATCAATAGCACTTCAATGACTGCAAATCATTTTGCAGTCACAGGTTGTGAAAAGATGGTAGCTGAATTTCAGTTTTCCTTTTACTCTTTTTAAACAAAAGTTTGGCGTGCATCTTGCTTGAGCTTAATCCTGTTGCTGCTCTTTCTGTTGGGGCCACCTTGAGTGCTGCAACAATCTTCCTCGAACCTCAACCTTTGCAGCATATTAATTGAATCTTTGACATACATACCTCCCTCCTCCAGAGAAGGGTCTGCTGACTTCCCAGTTACTTGTGTTCTTTGCAAGATTTGTTTTCAATCTTGCTGGGTTTCCATATGCTCTCTTCACCCAGGCTATGGGGGGTGGGGAGAGAAGTGACCATTTACTTACCAACATGCTACCAACTAACACACTTGGCCTTATGGAAGAAAGTAAATGGTGATCAATGTGGAAGCTGTTCTCCTGTCCATATTCAGTGAAATTGCTGTCAGCAAATAATATAACAATCAAACCATGAGCCAAAGATTTCAGTCCAGCATGTTAAAATAAAAGGTTCTGTTTATGTCTTAACATCTATGTTGTAGTGAACTCATTATTTTCATAATGTTCATCTATTGAAGTTCATTTTGTAGTGGAATAACTGCAAAAATAATATGCTTTTTTTTGTTCTTGTATTCTCCATTAGCAGTTAAACTTAAAATTTTAATAAGTTTTCTTGTGAATTAAATAGCTTGCTGATACATTGCAGGGTTGATATCCTTTGACCAAACACACTTTCTTTGGGCAAAGAAAGATTTTGAACATGGTGAAAAAGGCAGATTTGAAGTTTAAGGGCTGCTTGGAAAGGACATGACCAACTACAGTTCATTCAAGTGCTTTGACAGTAATGCAAAGAAAAGTGTAAGTGTTAAATGTCATCAGTCACCAGCTCTCTGAATGTAATGTATATGTAATGTGTACTCAGTTACAGTAATGTTCCATAACTTGATCTGAGAAGTTCAAATTGTATATAATTTATAAGAAATTGAAGGACACACGGATCTTGGTATTTTGACACCCTTAATCTTCTGACTGAAGTCCTTTTCCTGCACGTCATACTTTTGTGTTAATCTTCTTTCTTCTCCTCTTCCTCAACAACTTGTATTTATATGCATTTTGATGTAGTAAAGCATCAATAGGCGTGTCTTATCAAACTTCACTTGTTAACACTGTTAAGATTGGTGGTGTTGTGGACAGTGAAGAAGGTGTCTAAGATTACAACTGGATTGAAATGAACTGGGAAGTGGACCAAGGAATGGCAGATGGAATTTAACTCTGACAAGTGCAAGGTGTTGCATTTTGGCAAGGGCAGGACTTGCACAGTAGGGGCCTGGAGAGTGCTGTAGAACAGAGATCTTGACCTGAAGGTGGTGACGTAGTTATATAGGGTTGTGAAAAAGGCATTTGGCATTCTTGCCTTCATCAGTCAATGCATTTGAGTACGAGTTGGGACATCACATTGCAATTGTATTCGTTGGTGAGACCATACTTGTAGTATTGGTTGCCCAGCTATACAAATGATATGATTAGGCTGGAAAGGGTGCAGAAAAGATTCATGAGGATGTTCTCAGGACTGGAGGGCTTGAGTTAGCAGGATAAACTGGGGCTCTTTCCCCTGAAGTGTAGGAGGCTGAGGGGTAGCCTTGTAGAAGTGTATGGAATTATGAGGGGCTTAGATAAGGTGGATGGTCACACTCTTTTCCAGGATAGGGGAGTCTGAAGTTAGAGGACATAGATTTAAGGTGAGAGGAAAAAGATTTAAAAGGGTCCTGAAGGGAAACTTTTTCACACAGAGGGTGGTAGGTATAAGGAGTGAGCTGTCAGCAGAAGTGGTAGAGGTGGGTATAATTACTATGTTTAAAAAACATTTCAACAAATACATGGACAGAAAAGGTTTAGAGTGATATGGACCAATTTCAGGCAAATGAGACTAGCTCAGATAGACGTCTTGGTTGGCGTAGATGACTTGGGCCAAAGGGACTGTTTCCATGATGTACAACTTCATAACGCTGTCACATTTGGAGGTGGTAGTCTTTGGATGTCAGGTTTTAAAGAATGCCTTCAAGGATGAAGGAAAGCTGGAAGTTTAAAGACTTCTAGAACTTAGGCAATTGAATAAGGTACATGATGCCTGTAATGGAATAATTAAACTTGGATGTTCTGGAATTGCTTCTTTGTACTGTGCTTCCTTTCTCCTTGCCTGCTTAAGTTTTCTTCATAGTTTACCTTAAATCAAAACATCCAGGAGAATAAATAGGATAGAAATCATTCAAATTGGGTGAAAGAAAATGTATGTATGAAAGGAAGCTGCGTTCTGGTGGAGAAGAGAATGAGTAGGTAGGTTGGTGTTTACTACTTTGCCTTTATTGCTGAATTTGGCAGCTGCTGTGCACCATGCAGTGTTACAGCCAAGCACAGCAACCACAGAGGAGAAAGCTGGTGGGGGCGAGAACAGTTGCTGACATTTATGTAACAGTATTTGCCTTAGACGGCCTCCTAATACTGCACAGGGAGGAGAAGGAAAATGGACAGCAAGCAGGAGGCAAAGAACAGATGGGAAACAAGTTGCAAAGGAGAGGTGAGTAGGCAGGAAGAATGGTTTTGGGGAAAAAAAATTCTTGCAACACCTTTGAAAGTATGAAGGAAGGTAATAATAGTTTTTCAGGCCTCTGCTGATGAAGATCAGTTACTAAGCTGTAGCAAGGAATGAAGTTGGATTAATAAGAAACAAATTATCACCAGAATGAAGTTCACAAAAGGGTTACTTGATGGGTTATTCACAGAAGGACGGTTTCACTGGAGGATGGCAAATATCTTTTCTATTGGTTTGACCTGGTATCCAGTGAATATTACAGCTACCAACAAAACCAGCTGAGGGTGAAGCCACGTTTTTGTTTGACTCTCTGATTCTTCATCTCAACAATGGACAGATGAATGAAATGATGGGTATTACACTTTCAGGCTTTTGCAAACACTACCTGAAAGCAAGTCTTCTCTCCCCTCCACTTTGGGTATTTTTGTCTTTGTATCATGGGGTGGCGCAGCTTGTAGAGTTGCTGCCTTGTGTCTCCGACAATCTGGGTTCAATCCTGAACTTGGGTACTGTCTGTGTGTAATTTGCACGTTCTCCCTGTGATGTATGGTTTTCCTCTTGGTGCTCTAGTTTCCTCCCACATCCCAAAGGCGTGCAGACTGGTAGATTAATTGGCTGCTGTCAGTTTTACCGTGGAAGCAGGACATATGACAGGGAGCTCGCTGAAGTGGGGTAGATTGGGATTGTGCAATCATTTTAAGTTGAAGGGAAAGGTTATGAATATCCTTGGTGGGGGTGCAGTATGTGGATGTGTTCTCCCTGAAAAGGTGGGTGAAGGCTGTCTAGGTAGAAACAGTTTTTTGGTTAGTTATAAAACTAGTGACTAAACCAAAATGAATTTATTGCCCAAGATGATTGTGAAACCCTCTTTTTTTTTTTGTTTTCCCCCCCCCCCATCCATTAGTCTCACTGAGAATCAACCTCAGCTGCAGAAATAACTTCAGTTAAGAAGTGATTTAATTTACTGTTCTCATTTTATTTTTGGCTCTCAGAAATCAAAAATGAGAAAAATCTTGTACAAATCAGCGATGTTAATTTGTCATTTCAAATGCACCCTTTCTGCCTTGGTTTATTGCTGCTGTTCCCTGGCATTTGGTGTGCTTGGTGGTTACAGTGCTGAACACCTGGACAGTGAACTTTGCAAAAGGATTGTATTTTACTGTTTATAACTAAAATCAAAACACGGCAAGGTATTTTTGTGAAGCTGTTCATATAGTCATAGTGTTCAGAAAGAAAAGAACTGAGCTTTGAGAGTGATTTATGGCACCAGAGGTGAATACTCCAGGAACTGAGCTAATTGGTCTTTGATTAATCAAATGGAGATTGTGTTGCCGTATAGGTTTGGGGGTAGGTCACTTGGCTTAAAACTACTGCAGCTGGCTGTTAGGCCATCATTACATACCTGCAAGAAGAGGTTTTCCCTTTTAGAGCTAATATATTGGTTTGTATTATAAAAATCTTTGCTTCTTAGTTTGTCCATACATTTACCTATCAGTAGCTCAGCCTCTTTTATGATTTTGTCATCCCTTTGATGTCTATCTTGGGTTTGTGACACTTTTCCCTCCCAAATTTAGTACTGTATTCAATCACATTATGGCTACTATTTTCAAGACATTCTTTTGCAGTCAGTTTAACTAATCCTTGTTTATTACTAATAATCAAAATACCCATTACTAACCTAGGATGGCCTCGTCTCTCATTCTAAAACAGGGTTATTCCAGGAAATTATTACTAATATGTTCAAATCAAATCTGGACAGGCCAGTTTCTGTGATTTCCTCCACATTTTTCTCCTTGTCTTCACATGTAGAAAGATGGGGAACATGATTGTGGTGTAAAATATTCCTTCTCTTGTCAGAGAGACTCTTGAAGTGCTCCAGCACATCAGTTCTGATCTGGATTGACTTGAGCTGCCACAGACCTGGTTATTTGGAAGGAGCCTTACTGGATTCAGCTTGAAAATCAAGTTATGGTTGGAGTTATTTCAGTTTTTATTTGTTACATGTAGCAGATATTTAACTTATCATGCCTGCATACTTAGCTGTTTTGTTTTTTTTAACCCCTTGCATTTTTCTAAAGTTGAATAGCCCCATTCATCAACTGTATTGTTAAATAATAAAAGCACACTTCTGTTCCAACAAAGGATCTTTAACCCGAAGCATGAACTCTGTTTCTCTTTGCACAGATGCTATCTAATCTGCTGAGTGTTTCTAGCATTTTCTGCTTTTTCCTTCAGATTTCTAGCATCTGCAGGAATTTTTTAAAAAAAATTTTATTTACAATGTAACACTTGGATTCTTTGGACTCTGCCTGTCAGCACTTTCCTTTGGTGGGCTAGTATGCCAAAGTGTAAAATTGTCATGGCTCTGCAGTAATGTTATTGTTTGAAAGCCATCAGTGTGGCACTGAAAACAAATGAGTTTTGATGATCAAAATCCATTGCTGCAGAGTATTTCCTCCAAATGAGGCATTGGTGTTGGCAGCTCCTGGTATATTAATCTCTTTGTTCTGAGCTGGTCACTTGTTTAATCACTGTCAAAATATTTTTTGAAACAATTAAAGCTCCAGTTGTACAATAAATGTGTTTAGATCCAAGGCTGCTGATGCACTTGAACATCTGTTTCTAAACTTCATTATGTAAGAAATACTTCAATGAGATGTTGCTCAGATCACTGTGGTGTTGATCTTGGGCTTAGTCTGTTAGACCCAATCCATATTGGAGCAAAATAAACACTTAGAGAGTAAATGTTAATTCAAGATCAGTGCTGTTAATGTCTGCAGAGAATGCTTAGAAATTATTTTTGCTGGATTTTCTAAAACTACTTTTATGCTAAAAATTTGCACCTTAATCTAAGTTTGGTTTTGAAATCTGTGGCGATGGGTTGACTACTGGCACTGCTGTGTTTAAGCCTGTGGAATATAACAAAGCATTTCTAAGACTGATGTCTTTATTTTCTAATGACATCATCCTGTCTGACATTTGGTCTCATGACCCCTACTGAGCAATTTGTTTCAGGAGGTGAAGTTTGCAAGGATTATTTCCAAAATTCCAAGTTCTTTTGGAACTTGGACACAAGAAATAAGGGGGGGGGATAGAAGAGACTGCAGATGCTGGAATCTGGAGCAAAAAAACAAACTGCTGTCAGAGCTTGGTGGGTCTGGCAGCATTTGTGGAAGCAGAGGGACAGTTGACATTTCGGGTCTCGACCCTACATCAGGAGTGAGGGTGTAGAGGGGAGATACTCGGTATAAAGAAGGGAGGCAGGAGTTGGCAGGATTTAGTGGAACCAGGTGAGGATGGAGATAATGGGCAGATGGAGCCAAATGGGGTTCTCTCAGCATTCTACCCCCACCCCCACCCCTTTCCAATTCCCCCAAACCCAACTGGTTTCATCTGCCCACCATCCCTCCTTTACCTGGTTCTGCTTATCACCTTCCTTATCAGATTCCAGAATCTGCACCTGTTTGTTGTCTCCATTTATCACCTTCCAGCCTCTGCTGCTGTCTCCACTCTTCCTTCCACCTACCTGGCTTCATCTGCCCATCATCTCCCTTTCCACCTATTGCCCACCAGCTACTGTCTCACCCTCCTCTTCTGGCTTCATCTGCCCATCATCTCCCTTTCCACCTATTGCCCACCAGCTACTGTCTCACCCTCCTCTTCACATTTTTATACTGGCTATCTCCCCTCGCGACCTGAAACATCGACTATCCCTCTGTCTCCACAGATGTTGCCTGACCTGCTGAGTTTCTCCAGCAGTTTTTTATTGCATTAGAAATAATGAGTTTGTTCCACTTTTCTTTTTTAAATTAAAAAATAATTTTGGAAGTATCCCTTTACTTAAAATTAAGTCATTTTGATTACTGTGATCTGTTAACTGGTGCTTGGTGAACCTAATGTTTTTTGACAACATCTTCAATATACTGCTTAACTGCTTCATTACAACTTGATAATCTGTAATGATTCCACATGACAGATTCTTATGGTGCTAGAAGACAGTGATAATTATCCTTAAAAATGCCAGTGTGTTTTACTTCTCTATCTGTATGCATAGCATGTCCTATCTTACTGGTCTGTCTGCAAGATAATGATGCAGTGAATGAAAGAACAGAATTTATGGTAGCATTGTCAGATTTCACAGCTATTCATGATCTTTGCAATACAGAATTCTGATTTTGTTAAACATGGTACCTTTTTATTCTTTTTGATTTTTCCAGAATCTAAATCAATTTGGGATTGGAAGTCTATTAATATGGAGATATCCATCATTTTAGTAAATTTTATTTCAGCAATTAATTTTAAGTCTAACAACAGCATATTTAAAGTTCAAGCTTCATATCCAGCTAACTATGCATTTGAAGAATTATATTTAACTTTAAAAATAACCTAGCGTTTGTCACAAGAATCATAATTCACATAAACGTATGTAAACATACTTCCTTAAAGGAAAACAGTCATATGAATAAACCACTGTTTCTAAAGTTTAAAAATCAGCATTTTACACCACCGTTCCCAATGTGTCCTTAAGAGACAATGTTGTATTACAAAATATATACAGATCTTTGTTTCAGAAAACTGTTGGCTGACTTGTCCACATTATTACTTGCATTATCCCAGACCTTTCTGAAATGACCTTTACTCACTGTAAATTGCATCCAAGATTTTTGTTTTAATATTGTATCTAATTTAGTATAGATTCAGTGACTCAATTTATTGAACTGCAATTAAAACACTTGGCATCAGTATGAATAGTTAGTCTGTAACTTAAAGAAGTAGATTTTTACAATTGAAGTCAAACTGATGAAGACCAGGTAGCCAGCATTACTATGAGGAAGATAACCACTATCACCTCGCTTTTACCTTGATAGTACAAGTTTGTTGCAGAGAATGCTCTGTTCGTGTATATCATTGAAGATTCTTGGCTGAACTGCTTAGATTCAACCCAAACCATTTTAGACAGGGCTATTAATCAGTTGTATGTGTTTAGCCATTTTCTTGACAGATAGGGCAAGAGAATAGGAATTTGTTTCAGTCTGTAACATGAAGATGTACTGTATACTTGCAAGCCCACTCTTGACTTTAAGTTCCTTTTTTAGTTAGCTTATAGATTTAGGCAGTCTGTGCAATGTTTGTGAGCACATGCACACATATTTGTCTGTTGGGGAATTGTTGGTGTGTGTTGGTTGAGAAGCAATATTAGCTGATAGTTTCATGACTTTTGGTGTTCAGTCTGAGAAGTACTGGCAGAGGCCTGGCAGCAGTTGACATGCTTAGTCTCTACCAGGCTGGAAAATGGTGAATCAGGACAAAACAAATAAAGTTAATTGAAAAAGCTGACAAATGACAAGCAAATCTTTTCAATGTTTTGACATTTTGGAATAGATTATCCTGAAAATACACACACCAACTAAACTTTCTTACTTGGTTATGGTTTTGATTTCCCTGCTTTTTGTGTGTGTGTGTGGGAAAGGGAAGGAATGGGATTTGGGATTCTCCTGATATATAATTATCTTCCTGAACTCATAACATATTAATCCAGGATGCATTGGCTTTTGAAATTTATATTGAGGCAAATTTCCATTATTGAATGGTTAGCTTTTCTCAACTTGTATTTGATGCATTTTAAATGTATTTGGGCAGTAATATAGTTAAGCACCCCATAGTGCTTCTCAGGAGCATCACAGACAAAAGTTGATGCTGACCCACCTGGAAAGAGATTAGGCTAGGTAACCAAAAGCTTGTTTAAGAAATGCATCTTAAAGGAGAAAAAAGAGAAAAATGAAATGGTTTAAGGAAGTAATTGTAAATTATAGCATCAGAATGGTCATCATTGTGGATGTGCAGGAGAAGATTTTAAAATCTCTGGGGATCAGGGGGCCGAAGTAGGTTAAAAAGGTAGAATGAGATCTTTAATTGCTGTAGTCCATCTGGGGAAGGTGCCTCTGCCATGTTGAATGGGGAGTTCCTGGATTTAGATCAGTGATGTTGAAATAACAATTATATATCCTCATGCAAGGGTGATGGGTGACTTGGAATGGGCTTCCAGGTTGTGATCTTCCTTTGGTAACTGCAGTGCATTTTGCTGACTGTGTGCACTGCAGCCTCAGTGGTGAATATTTAGGGTATATTAAGTGCTGATCAATCTCGTTGATTTATCTTGGAGCTTTGAGTTTATTTAGACCCACACTAGTGGAGAAGTTTTTGAGTCGCTTGTTAGTCATTGAGGCAGATGTGGGGGTCCAGAGAGTAGCACTAAAGGAACCTCAGCCCTTGATCTTAGAGTCATAGAATTGTACAGCATGGAAATGGGCTGTTTGGCCCATCTCGTCCATGCTGACCAAGGTGTATATCCATTTGCCTGCATTTTCCCCATATCCGTCTAAACCTTTTCTATCCATGTACCAATCTAAATGTCTTTTAAACATTGTAATTGTACCCACCTCTACCACTTCCCCTGGCAGCTTATTACATATACTCACCACCCTCTGGTCCCTTTTAACTCTTTCACCTCTCGCCTTTAGTTTTAGACTCGTAGGATGGAACAGGTGGTAGGGAGAAAAAGGAGAGAGAGACTATGACCATCCACCTTATCTACACCCCAATAGATATGAGGTTCTTGGAACTTGTGTAGGCAAGAACAATGGACTATTTAGAATGTTAGAAGGCTCTCAATAAGATGCACACAAGGTTATTAAACAAAATTTAGAGCAGATGAGATTGGTAATATACTGGCATGGACTGTGGATTGGTTAAAGACCAGAATAGGAGTAAACCAGGTCATTTTTAGGTTAGAAAGCTTTGACATGGTAGATGGGATGAATGCAGAAGAGCATTGGAGATTGAGGCAGTGTAAGTGAATAGGATACCAAAAGAAATGTATTGTGGAAGAAGTGAGGTGATCCATGGTAGAAATAATAGATGAGTAGAATATTTTAAATAGTGAGACATTGAAATGCGCTGGTGTTCAGAGAGACCTGGATGTTGAAGAAGGCTGTGAAGGCATAGTCTCTGATAGATTTTTGGTTACATAGTGATTCAGGGGAGATGTGGCAAGTGCAGGAAAATGACACCAAGGTAAAAGATGAGCCATGATATTTTTGATTGGTGGAGCAGGCATGAGAGACTGGCTGATTCCTGTTCTATTTCATACACTCTTGTTGCAGTTCTCCAAATGTGTTACCTTGCACTTTTCCAGATTAAATTCCTGTTGCCACTTTTCTGCCCAACTGAACGGATCATCAAAATCCTTCTGAATTCAAAATCTTTACTGCTCCCTGCCAAGACCAACTTTTGCTCATCTTCAAACTAATTTAATATGCACTCTATGCTTAAGGTTATGTTATTTATATAGCCATCTAAAAATGAGAGACCAGGTTCTCGGGTTGTGCAACTGCACTTGTATACAACCCTCTGGGCACCGAACACCATCAGCTGTTCTTCTTTGCTTCCTCCACTGAGGCAATTTTGAGATTCAGTTTGCTGTTCTCACTTGGAATTAGTGGATCTTTACTTTTCTGACCTGACTGAATGAAACCCTGTGCAGGCAACTTGGAGGGTACTGCCTATATCAAAACCCTTAACCAAATCCATGCTGACAGCCTGTTTGACCATGACCTCCTTTCTGAATGAAGATGTATATTGTCCCTCAAACTATTTCTCTTCCCCACTGTGCAGCTGAAGCATCCATGATGTTTCATGATACTATGATACTGCTGCAAGTAAGTTTTTCATTGCACCTGTGCATATGTGTACTTGTTCATATGACAAACTTGACGTTGGTACTGCGCTTTTAACTCTGGTTGCACTTCCCGGGGGAACCTCTTCCCCATCAATATTCAGAACTGAATACTGGTTAGCATATACTCTTATTTCTGTTTGACAGCTTCTTGAGCTGCAGACTATGCCATCCATAAAATGCTCATCCTTGTGAATGGATCTCAGCTGATGGTTAAAGTCCCAGAGCTGATGATCCTTCCTATATCTGTGGTTGTCCAAGACATGAGAAGCATACTGGACTTTTCCCGTAACACAGGATGTACTATTCATAGGTCTTTTGTTCCCTGTTAGATTAATTTACCAGACTAGTAATCCGAGGCCTAGACTAACAATCCAGAGACAAATTCAAGTCCTACCATGATAGATGTGGAATTTAAATTCAATTAATAATCTGCAATAAAGAAACTAATCATTTGTAAAAAGATCTGAAAACTACTGGATTGTCCAAAAAACCTATCTAGTTTATCAATGCCCTTCAGGAAAGGAAATCCATAATCCTTAAGCAATCTAGCCTTGACCCTTGACCCTCCAATGTTGGGTCCTATTACATATCTGACACAATTGCCCTCAATTTAAGGGCAGTTAGGGATAGGCAGTAAATGCTGACCTTGCCAGTAGTGCCCAGAACCCCAAAAAAAACTTACCACATGAACAAAAGATTTAATATACTTTTACTATTAAATTAATTATTACTTATCCAATTAAAACTTTATTTTCCAGAACATTTGTTTAAAGCAAATGCTTATTAAACTCCCTGACCCTTTTGAGTCATTGAGAGATGCAGCATAGAAACAGGCAATTTGGCCCATTGTGTCTTTGCTGACCACCCTCTTGTATTAATCCCATTTTTTTTGTTCTTGCCACATTATCATTAGCTCCTCCCAGATTTTACCATTCACTTACACGCTAGAGACAATTTGTCATAACCAATCAACCTACCAACTTTACATGCCTTTAGGATATGGGCATAAACCAAAGCACCTGGAGGAAACCCACACAGCTCCCAAGGTCAGGGTTGAACCCAGGTTTCTGGCACTGAGAGGCAACACCAGTTGTTCCACTAGCTGGTTCTTGGGCTCCTCATCACTCAGCCTTGGTTTCCCATGTTCCTGCGAGAATGGGGATGTTCTTGGAGCAGCCACCTTTATTTACCTGTTGAATTGTTCATCACCATTGCAACTTGTTATGGTTGAACTATAGAGCTTTGATTTGGTCCAGTCCTCTGGTCTTGGCATCACTTTGCTGTCAACTTGCATATCACTTTTGCTGTTGAGCATGCTGTTTAACATAGCCAAGTTAACATGTCATTTTTGGATGCTGCTCCTAGCAAGTCCTGTTATGTTCATTGAACCAGTGTTGGTCCCTTGACTTGATAACCATGACGAGTGAAGAAGTTTCCTGGTCGTATGCAATTTTACTGTCAAAAGCCAACAATGACTTACGAATGTATAGTTTAGAGTTATTAGTCCTACATTGGGAACATATGAATTTGATGCTGGAGTAGATCACTTGGCCCTTTAAGCCAGCTCTGTCATTTAATGTCACGGTTAGTCTGACTATAAACTCAACTCTGAATTCCTGCCTGTCCATGCTATCTTTTCAGTCTTTTGCTTATTAAGTGCGTATCTATCTCTGCCTTAAGACTTATTCCACCACCATTTGAGCAAGAGTTCCAAAGACTCATGGTGCTTGGAGAAAAGAAACACTTCCTTTTTGTCTTAAGTGGGCAATCTCTTATTTTAAAATAAGTGACCCATAGTTCTAGATTCCCTTACAAAACCCATCCTGGCTAGACCCCTCTGGAATTTGCTTCAGTCAAGTTCCCCTTGCTCTTCTAAACTCCTGGCCTGGCTTGTCCAACCTTTCCTCATCAGGCAACTCATGCATTTCAGGTATTAGTCAAGTAAACCTCCTCTGAACTGCTTTCACACTAACGTCATTCCTTTAATCGGGAGACCAAGACTACTCCAGAAATTGTCTCACCAGTAGCTTTTATTACTAGAGCATAACCTTATTTTTGTGTTCAGCTCCCCTGTCAATAAAAGGTAACCTTCTGTTATCTTTATCCTTGTTGTCCTCTTTACAATTTAATTTCCCACCCCATTTTTGTCTCAATAGTAAATTTAACATTATAGCTTCACTGCCTTCATCCAAGTCATTTTTTTAATATAAATTTGAGATCTGTTTGTTAAAGAACTAATAGTAATTGTTAGTTATATCTATACTGAATTGGCTCCATCAGAGAAAAATATGGAATGCCATAATTTTACAGTTACAAAGGTCATTGATAATGAAGAATTCGGTGGAAGTCAAAGAAGAGTTTATTGTCATATGCACAAGTACACGTATGCACAGATGCAATGGAAAAACTTAGCCATTTTCAAGGGATTATCTAAAATTGTTCCAATTCCCTTTTTGCCATCGTCTTGGAATTTTCCCATTCAAGTTTTTGTTTTGAAAGTTATTGTTGAATCTTTTTTTCATGACCATTCAGGCAGTGGATTCCAGATCGTAACTCGCTGCATTTTTAAAACAGAAGTTCTCCTAGTAGTTATCAATTCATCAACTGATACAAATAGTGAAAGTGAAGCTAAGATATGTGTGAGTGTAAAATTGAAAGGGATTTAAGGTACATAAATAACAAATTCCAGGGAGTACAATGATATGGGAACAAGAGTCCAAAGGTGGTTAAGATAACTTAAATAATCTAAAATGGTGCATACTTTACTGCTTATGTATTTAATGTTCTATCGCAATTGTATATTTCATTTCCCACCATTAACAACTCCACAGATTAAAATTACAAACCACTGAAAATGTTAGTGTTATTTCACTTTGGTATAAGGAAATCAGTGGGCATGTGCAGTTGATTAGGTGGTGTGTTTTCTTTGATGGTAATTGCTGTATCATCAAAGCACACAAAGCACACAAGCCCAGGCCACAATCCACGCCTGCTAGGCAAAAACAATGGTTGGAAGAAACTGTTAATTCCAGACACAGCTATTGCCAAAACCAATTCTCTCTCAGACAATAGGGTTGCTCTAAATGTAAAAGCAGAGTTTTGTGCTTTTTTTGATCTTTAGAACTCTAAAATGGGCATCAATGAACAGTGGGATGACATCAGTGTTTATTAAAGTCCCTTATTTTCTTTGATTTGATGAATTAATGGCTTTGTAGGAGACTGATGCCAGCTTTTTATTGCTAATGCAAGTTGTAGTTTCAGAACTGAAGTGTTCAATGTTTGAAGTTCCTTTTATAGTTGAGAATGTGCCTAGAACATCTCCATATAAAAGTGGTCAAATTGCAATGAATCAGACGGGGGGGGGGGGGGGGGGGGGGGGGGGGGGGG
>JARFYF010000074.1:62178516-62189436 GCA_030265395.1 Rhina ancylostomus | reverse complement strand
GTGATCTGTGTTTAATTTCTGCTGAATAAATTACATTTTCTGCTCCCATTATACCCTTGCTGCTGAATTTGACAAACCATCAGCCTCTGCACATGGGTATCATGAATTTGGTTGGATTTCCAAAAGTTGATTCAGATGTATCTCAGTTTCTCTCTAAATCTCTGGAATTGTCAGCATATTCCAACAGGCCCAGAGGACAAATAACAGCAAAATCAAAATTGCTGTGCTCATTAAAACAGAAATACCAATAAAACAAACGACAAGCCAAATTGAATCATTGCCGCTACCTTGTTTAAAGACTCTGCTGCAATGAATGCATTTGCTTTGTTAAATAATAACTACCATTGCTCTAAGGCAGCCATTTGAACTAAGCTGCAAGTTTGGAGCATATACTTCCTGAGCTGGGAAGTGTCTGTAGGGCACTGACCTGTGCAGTCTATATTCTATAGATAAGTGGGCAGATTACATTTTGCAAGATTTGATTTATGGCCATCTTATCTTAACATGAATGCTGGAAAGATATGGCCACTCACAGACCACATTGGTGATTGGTATAATGGATTTGAATGTTTTTGAAACAGAGATTTGATTGACTTCTGGGATTCTGGCTTGCAACTTAGCTTATCAATCTGCTTCACCTGCCTTTCAATACAGCGATTTGTCTGTAATTCAACAGGAGACTCTATTGTGCAGTATCGATCCCAGACTAGTATAAACCCAAGTGACTCCACGTTTTAGGAACTATAGCTCTAGCAAAGTTGCAGGAAATCATCAAAGTAAATTGGCAGACTTGCAAAGAGAGCTTCCCTCTCCCCCTTAAAAAAAATACACTTTTGGGGTGCCACATTTCTCTCAAACTCTGAGTGCCGTTGTAGAGAGATGGAAATGTTTGTTTAGTGACTTGAAAAACAAAGCAAATTTGCAGTATTGATAGACAGTTTTTGAATTTGATATGTTTGGCTCTTTCCTGTTGGGCTTTGCCAGCCAGTCACTGAATAATCATCGTTGAGAACTCAGTTATACAAGTTGGCCCAAAGTTTTTAATCGCTGTGTATCATATAGAACAAAGGGAGAAGTACCTTCCACCTCCCAAAAAAGAGTTGGTGATTCAGCAGTTTGGAGTTTCATTTGGGCAGTTTTCAAATGAAAATTATTTTTGTCCAGAGAAGTGTTTCAGAGGTTTGTTTGGTACCAGTCTACACTGAGTACCTTTCAGATAAATTCATAAAGCTAATCTAAATATAACTTAAAACCACATGTACCTGGAATGTGCCAACAGTGTTATCAAAAACAACATTCATTTAATGTATTTTGGCGCATGCTTTCTGGAGAAGGGATAAACCTGATTTTTTTTTAGTAACTAGTTAAAAGCTGTAGTTCAAGGCTAGTGCCAGCTTTTGAGAAGCCATTTACACAGTTGTCTGTTGCTTATTTTCTGGCAGGTTGTTTTGAGGTACCTCAGTATATTTCCAGAAAATGCAAACTACAGTTGCAACTTGTCCAGTACTGATTTGAATATTGTCTGGAATGGGCCATGCATGAATGTTTCTCCAGGCAATTGGCAAATTTCTAGCACAGTTGCTTTTTAGTGTAGAATGATTTTAATTTAAAATAATATCTGCTGGTATTCTGGCAGATGCTGATATGAAGTCCTCTTCAGATCCATCTCAAGTCCCTTCTCTTCCTAAGCCTGTAAGGTCTTCCATTCTTACAATGCTTCAATGCTGGTTTGTTCTACATCTAAGATTTCTTTCATTTACATTCTGTAAGATTCCCACTTTGAACTATCACTTTGCAATTTTTCCTCCTTCCATTCTTTAGAAACTCTTCCATCTAGCTATTGGTCACCTGTCGATTTTTGCATGACAGTGCTCCTGTGAAGGTGTCTGTGACAGTTTTACTGCACTAGATGTGTAATGTAAATGCAAACTGTTGACTTCAATTACTCTTTTTTCCCAGATAACAGACTATCAAAGATCCCTTGGAAGTTTTCATATTGGTGCATGTATAGCAGGTTATTTGGAAAAGGGCACATTTAAGGAGGATGGTGACTGGATAAGAAGACTCGTATCTATGAAGCACCTTTAGTAAGATGTACCAAAACGTTACATTTGATGTAGTACAGTTTGAGTGTGATTATCATCAGGTATGTTTTTATTAACAAGCCAGGTCATAGAAGCCAGCCTTCAACCAATTGGATTCATTCCACAAAACAAATTGCTGAGGACACTGAATTCTACAAGGACTGTGGGACTAATGAACGGCTGAAGATGCTCCATAAACAACTGCAGTAATGGCAATCTTTGTGACAGTATGGAAAATTTCCTGAGTATATCCTGTTTTAGAGAATGCAGGATGAAGCTAATCCAGCTAATTAACATACAACATAAAACAATACAGCACAGTGCGGGCACTTTTGCCCACAATGTTGTGCCGACCTATGTAAACACCTATTCCTTGATCAATCTAACCCTTCCCTCCTACCAGCCCATAACCATTTTTCTTGTATCCATGTGCCTATGTAAGAGTTTTAAATTTCTCTATTGTATCAGCCTCTACCACCATCCCTGACAGTTGTTCCAGACACCTACCACTCTGTCGGAGGGAGGGGGGGGGTGGTGGAGGAATCCTACCTTTGACATCTCCCCTAAACTTTCCTCCTCTGACCTTAAACTGATGTCCTCATGACTGCCTTCAAGTAACTTACAACACTTTCACCCCACACTAGATTTGATTATTATTTCTTATTGCTGCAAGTTCAACATGGCCATTTGGCATCTGCCAATTTGGGCAGTGTGGCTGGAGCATTGGGGAACATTTGTAAAATCTGTGTCCCAGAATGTCATCAATTCAGTTTCAAAGTGAAAAGCTATCAATAAAAACTGAATTATTTGGCCCCAGCTATATCTGCTGCTTGCCCCCTGTAAGTAGTCACGAATGTCAGCTGAAACGTGCTTGCTGTAGGAACTGGAGATGAGACTGTAGATGCTGGAATCTGAATAAAAAAATTAACTGCTGGAGTAAATTAGTATCTGTGAAGGCAGAGGGATAGTCACTGTTCCGGGTTGAGAGCCTGGATCAGGATTGAGTATAGAGGAAAGATTGGCCAGTATAAAGAGGTGAAAGGGAGGGGTGAGACAGAGGCTGGTAGGTGATAGATGGAACCAGGTGAGGTGCTATCTTCCCTCTGCTCTCTCGGTCCTGATGCAGGGTCATGACCCAAAACATTGACTATCCTTTTGCCTCCACAGATGCTGCTTAAACTGCTGGAGGAACTCGGTGGATTTTTTTTTTTGCTGTAGTGACTACCTGCTTCAAAAGTATTTGATCTTTCAGATTGACTAAGCCTTGACTTCTATATGCTCGAATCATGAGATATTTCTGATGAATATTTGTAATCATTGATCAAACTGCTGCAGGTGCTTGGTTCTAGGACAGAACAAAAAAGCTTCAACTATATTTTTGTTGCGTTCAGAATATCCCCAAATGCCCTGCAGCCTGTGAAGCATTTCCAAAGAGTAGTCACTGCCACTTGCAACTTACCCACTTCTCAGTAAGGCCATGGGCTATCAGACCCATAGAGTCACAGTAAAATGTGGCTGTGGAATAGCATGAGTGATGAGCCAGATGAAGCATGATCCAAACCAATGAATAATAGCACCGGGATTGAATTTCTAAATTAAAAAAATGAAACTGGCAGAAAATGGAAGAACTCTCATCCCTTCACAAGTGGTGCAGCTTTTTATATAGATTGTCCATCTCATTCATACAGTCAGTTTTTCATGCTTTTGTGTTGTCGTGCACTCCCATTAAAGAATGGCAGGAAAACAAAGGCCAATTAAATACAAGTTGCATATAGTGACAATGCTGTTCCCAATCACTATCAAACAAGTCTGATGACCACATGGTTGTAAGTAACTACCAGATTATTAAAGGAAGTTCCTTTCTGGTCTCTGAAGTGAATGTAGCATTCCAAGACACTGCCGTAACCCATCTCAATTAACGTTGGCCAACACTTGCTTTCTGTGAGCTCCATTTACGGGAATTCATCCAGCTTCCTTTTTAAAGGAGTGCAATGAATTCCTATTCAGTATATAATTTGGTAATCTATTCCAAAGGCCAAGGTTCTCCTGAAGCAATTCTTTCTTGCATTTAACAATTGCTTTTATAAAATATGATGCCTGCAGTTCTCTTTCTAGTTAAAGTGAAAAGTGTTACCATTAACATTTTCAAAATATCAATTAGATCATTTAGAAATTTGCATTTCCCCAAGCAACAATGGTAATTCCCTGATATATCCTGATAAATAGCAGCCTTGACTAGTCATCTCTATTTTCTGCTAGAAAAGACTAAATCTGAACAAGGTATTTTAAATTCAGCTTTATTATACTACTGGTTCTATGGTGTATATCCTTTTTATCCATAAACACAGTTTCCCTTTTGGAAATAATTCTGTTATTTCATAAGAACATAAACATTAGAATAGAAGAACTTGTTTTTTTTAACCTTTTCTGCATGCTGCACCATTTGAATAAGACCATTGATGATATTTGTGCTGATTTTCTGCATTAACCTCATATCTCTTTATTCCCTTATCTGTTGATCTCTGACTTGAATATATTTGAGTCTGCCCCTGGGTAACAAGTGATTCCATTTTTACAGATGTCCTTAAGTCGATTTTGTCCATAAGTCAGAAAATACTCAAAAATCACTCTCTGGTAACTGTACCTCCAGTATTGTAATGAGTGGCATCGAAAGCACAAGACTGATCAGAAAGAGCAATAACTAAAAGTGGAAAGGATAAGGAAATTAGTTCTGCCTTTTGTAGAAACAAATGTATGTACATACATCAGACTTTTGACTTAATATTAGAGGAGCTCATTCGTATGTACAAGGACAGCTTGTATGCCAGGCAGGATACATTAACTCTATATTGACATAGTCAGGCCTGTAATTTATTTTCATTTCCGTGAGGTAACCCCTCATTTTCTATACTTGAGACCATAAGTGCTGTCTGCCTTGTCTCGTAAGCCACATCTGCCATTCCAGGAATCAATCTGATAGATCTTCATTGCATTTTCTCTATGCAAGTATATCCATTCTTAGGCAAGGAGACCAGACCCCTCCATGATATTCCAAACAGTCTCACCAGGGCCTTATAACATTGATAAAACACATCACTGCTCTTTCTCAAATCCTGTTCATTAGACCCTAACGTGCTATTTGCTTTTCTGTACCTATGTACTAACTTTCAACGACTCTTGTACAATGATGCCCAGCTTCCTTTGAACACCCAACATTTTTCAGTCTCTCACCATATTTAAAAGAAACTCCATCTCCTATTTTTACCTTCCAAACTGGATGTACTTGCTTTTTTCTACATTGTGTTCTATCTGTTATGTTTCTGTCCCTTCAATAAACTGTCACATATCCTCCAAAGCCCCTCTCCATCCTCCTCACAGGTCATACTGTGAGCTAGCCTTGAACCAACAATAAATAAACTTGGATATATCACACTTGATTCCCTCATCCAGATCGCTGATATAGATCGTGAACGGTTGGGGTTTCAGCATTGAACCCTGTGGCATCTGATTGGCCACAGTCTCTTAAACTGAAAATGAATCTCTTGTTTTGTCTGCTAGCCAATCCTCCATCTGCACTAGTGTGTTAACCCAAGTAGCATGCACTCTAATTAAAGTATTTGGAAGTCCAAATGCACCACATTCACTGGTTTACCCATATCTATTCTGCTACGTATAACCTCAGAAAAAACCTAATAGATCATCAAAAGTCATTTCTCTTTCATAAATCAATTTCATTTCTGCCAAACCCTATATTTTCTGAGTTCCTTCTTATCACTTCCTTAATAGGTTCTAAGTATTTTTCTTTTACTGGTGTGAGATTGACTTGCCCATTGTTCTCAGTTATTGCTCTCCTTCCTTTCTTAATGAGTTATATATGCTACCTCTTAATCTTAAGGAACCGTACTGGAACCTATTTGGAATATGACAAATAGTGCAGCCACTGACCCCTTAGCCATTTTGGGAATTTGTTAGTTAATACTTTTTTATATATTAATGCTAAGTTCTTTGAGTTCCTCGGATGTGTTATCGTCCATTTCTCCCCCAGAGTTTTCTGTTATTTTCTGTGAGTTTAGACAAAAGACATTGATTTAATTTTGTTTTGCCATTTCCTTATTGCCCAGTATAATTTCTCTTGCTTTGATCTGTAAGGAACCCATTTAACTTCTGCAAATCTTCCCTTTTTTACATAAAAGCTATTACATTTATTTTATGGTTCTCAATAAGCTGCTCTTATAATCTACTCTCCCTTTCCTATCAATACCTTTTGTTCTTCCTTTGAATTCTGAAATATTCCTACTGCTCGGATTTGCTGCTTTTTTTGGCAATATGCCTTTTTCTTAAATACTATCTCTCAAATCTCCTAAAAGCCACAGCTGGGAACATTTCCTGTTGGATTTATATGCCTTAAAAGAATATATATACTTGCAAACAATATGTTAATTCTTTTAATGGTAGCTGTTACTTGTTTACTGTCATACTATAAATGTAGTCTCCAAATCTGCCCTACCAACTCCCACTTCATGTGTTTGTGGTTTGTCTTATTCAGGTTCAATGCCCTAGTTTCATATTTAACTACATCACTTTAATTTTCTATATAATGATCACTGTTCCCTAAAGGCCTCTTAATTGCTAGCTCATCAAATTAACCCTTTCAGATTGCACAATACTAAATCCAAAATAGCCATTTCTCTTGTTGGTTCTTCCACATATAAATGAAGAAAATAATATACGAACCCATTAAATCATTTTCCACATTCTTACATCCATTGCTTTGCTCAGTAGGTATGCAGGTTAAGATTCTCTTGATTCTTGCATTTCCCTGTTTCCTTGTCTTATTTCTATCATAATACCACTCTCCTTGTATCTAAATCCTGGAAATCCTAATCAAACAATTATGCGACTACATGCATTAGGAGGATTGCTCACCACCACCTTCTTGAGGGCAATTAAGGATGGGAAATGTTTGTTTTGTCAGTGGCATCCATATCCTATAAATAGTATAAAAGCTTCTACTCCCAGGATCACCACCACATTGTACAGACGATGTTGCATTGTATACTTGGAAATACCCCACATTGCCCACAAAAGTTATTTCTCAGTGGATCAAGAATAGCTTGCCCTATTAATTTCCTTGCCACTCTGAATTCATTTGGCACATCTTTGTCATCAGTAAATGTAAGAACCTTAAATGCTCTGATCCAAATTGTAGGTGGAAGGATTTCAGTTTTGATCCATACAGTGTTAATTTCTACCTCCTTGTATCAATGAAGTCAGCCAATTCTGTGCATCAAGACCAAAATCTGAGGTACTTTCGGGAGAGATGCATGGAATTTCTGTGGTATTTTGTGCAGCTGGAGCAGCTTCTGTACTTTTCCCATCAGTTTTTGGTACTGCTGATATGTAGTCTTATTTGAGAACATCTTTTAGAGTAATGGACTGAATCATTTATGACTTATGCCTTGACATCCATGCCAGATAACGTTCTTGTGGCTCCACCAGTCCACGTCCAGTAGACTTGGAGGCCTTGCTGCTGTGACTATTGTCAAGTAGGCAGTGAGTTGACACCTGATCTTGGGGCAGATCAGGGGCCCTCAGACATTCCTGCTCACCTTTGGTCAGCTTACACTGCCAAAGGCCTTTTCAAATGCTTAATGTTAATCAGAGGAATTTTAAGAGAATTTAAACAAATTTAAACATTATCAAAATGTGAGAATTTATTTGAAAACTGAAATCAATTAAAAGTATTAACATAAAAATAAAGAAAGCAGCTTTATTTTTCTATCCCCATTGGCAGCCTCTTTCAAATGAATAAGAATGAAAATCAAGTTTATTATCACTGACATATGTCATGTAATTTGTTGTTTTGTGGCAGCAGTATAGTGCAAGATGTTAAAATTACTATAAGTTACAAAAATAAATAGTGCAAAGGAAGAAGAATAATAAGGTAGTGTTCATGGGTTAATGGACCATTCAGAAATCTGACGAAGGAGGGGAAGAAGCTGTTCCTGAAATGTTGACTGTGGGTCTTTAGGCTCCTGTACCCCTCCTGAAGAGGGCATGTCCTGGGTGGTGAGGGTCCTTAATGATGGATGCCACTGCTTTGAGGCACCACCTCTTGAAGGTGTCCTCATTGGTGGGGAGGGTTGTACCCCTGATGGAGCTGGCTGAGTCTACAACCCTCTGCAGTTCCTTTCGATCTTGCGTATTGGAGCCTCCATGCAATGGGTCAGAACACTCTCCACTAAACATTTGAAGAAATTTGCAAGAGTCTTTGATGACATACCAAATCTCCTCAAACTCCTAATGTAGTAAAGCTGCTGGTGTGCCGCCTTCGTGGTTGTGTCAATGTGTTGGGCCCAAGTTAGATCCTCTGAGATGTTGACGTGCAGGAACTTGAAGCTGCTCACCCTTTTCCACCACTGACCCCTCAATTAGGACTGGTGTGTGTTCTCCCGATTTTCCCCTTTCCCCATCTCTCTCCTGTGCACCACCTCATTGCTATCTGAGATTTTGCCAACAACAACAGAGCTAGGTTGGTATGCCAGCCATCCTAAGTGTAAAGCAGATGGGCAAAATACAAAGGATATCCTTCCACTCAGCTAAGCACAATTAAATGTCACTTTGTCCAGCAGTGGAGCATGAAATCCAATGAGCTGGCCTATGCATTCTGGGTAACAGCACTGAACAGTGAGGAAAGGTCATCAACCTGAAACATGAATTCTGTTTCTTTCTCCATTGATGCTGTCTGGCCTGCTGCGTACTTCCAGCACTTACTGTTTTACTTTTAGATTTCCAGCATCAGGATTTATTGTTTTTCAGTGTTTTCTCTCTTGTGTTCATAACTACAGTGATTCTTTAACTGAATATTTGATTAGTTCAATCATAAATTGTTTATTAACCTTTTGCTTACACCAGATCTCTAACCTCCTTTGCATGTTTGTTTCTTGTCTGTTTTTGAACCAGCTAATGAGGGATGTTAATTGAAAAATGTGGGATAATTAACTTTACTCAATTAGTTTTGTGTTTTATTTGATCTTTTGAAATTCTTTTCTTAGTTCAACAGTCCTATCAGTACACAAACCAAAATTGAAAAGTGCATTTGGTTGCTTTGTTGTGTGAGGTTGCATCAATTTTGTTTTGTTTCTCATTAGGTAAATGTGAAAAGTTGTTTAGAATGAGGCCTCAAGCATCCACAGGACTGTGAACAGTGAGGGAAAAGTGATCTTCAGGTGTCTCATTTGCTCCTTCACGAAGACAACCTTCTTCCACCTTCATAACATTACCCACCACAGCTTCTCCCTCATTTCGCCTGCTGGTGAAAGCCTCATCTGTGCCTTTGTTAGATTCAACTGTTCCAGTGCTCTGGTCAGCCGCTGAGTTGACTTCTTCATGAATATCAGCTCATATATTAAAGCTCTTTTGTCTCTTAACTTGCATCAATCCCCAGTTCAGCCATTACCTCAGTGTTTGTTAATCCACATTGGGTCTAAGGCTCTGATTTTCAAATTTGCCAACCTTGCTTTCAAATCCCTTTATGGCCATACTGCTGCCTCTTTCTCTCCTTCAATCCCACATCCCAAATTCATTCCCTTTAGTTGCTTTACATGTTAAAGACACAATATAAATCCACGTTTTCGTTGGAAAATGTGATTATGAATAGGACAATCTGCATTTGTGAGCAAAATATTTTTCCTTCAGAATACAAGGGAGCAGTAATGTGTGAACATCTGTTTATGGTTGTTTTGCTGCTGAATGCTTCAGGGTTAATAGTACAACAATAAAGCAATATCTTGTACGTGTATTGCCTTTTTTTTTAGTGCGACATTGAGAGTTACAGTAAACAAACTCCATAGGTCTGAGGAGGTGGAAATTCCCAGCCTTTCACATATGTCATTCTTGAAGCTTCATTACTGACTTAACCTTGGGTTGTGGGGAAAATATTTACTACCTTTAGTTGCACTTGTGAATCCTATTGCCTGGAAATGATTCATCTTGGAAATATTTAAAGGAGGTTAAAGAAACTTCAATGTAAATTTAATGTCGAAAATTTAATGTAGGAAAATATTTTTCTTGGAGTGGAAGAATTTTGTTTTAAGTCTTAAGTTGTATATCTTTAAAACAAAATTCTCACTCTAAATAAAAATATTTTCCTACTTTAAATCAAATTATGTATAAGGAGTTTGCAACTGAAAATCGATTAGCAAATTTCTTTAATGTTGATTGTAATGATGCCCATCTCTGTTTCAAATCTTGAATGTTTGAAATCAGACATTTCTTCAATGCTAGTTCACACCAATGATTTCTTGCCAGTATATAAAAGCACTGCTTTATTTCTATGTAGAAATGCTTATGTTGCTCAGGTTTGTGGGCTTTTTGAAATTGTGTTCCAGTTCCAGTCTATGTCTCTGCTATTTCTACAGTTTCAGTCTTGAGCTTGTGAATGGAAAAGATCCGTTGTCAGCAACAACAAAGCTAATTGCTTTAGCTAACCATGGAGTGAAAGATTGTTCCCCATGGCAACTGCTGCCTGTGCAGTGTTCTGTATAATTCAGCTTCACTGCTTGTACTTTTGTGTGTGGATTACTCGTGGGTTGAATAAAATGATTAGAAGTCTTTTCCACTCAGAATGGCATGAAAGGAAACTCCTTTAAAAATGTTAACTCTGTGGATAGTCCCATCAAGTTCAGCTTTGGATTTTGGTGTTCCTTGTTTCACGCCATGTCACAATTATGAATGTATTGCCCCTTCACGTGCCCCACAGTTTTGAGAGCTGTTTTGAAGACTTCTCAGGCTTTCCAAGGCAATGCAGAGTGTGGTCTGCCCTAGCCGGTCATTA
>JARFYF010000074.1:62096019-62109174 GCA_030265395.1 Rhina ancylostomus | reverse complement strand
AGGCAGGGAAAAAAATGGCTGGCGTCGTCTCACCGGCTTGTTATTTTGCCGCATTACAGCGGGGGACCCCGGAGTCAGCAAAAAGTGAAGATAACGGCGGGTTTTTTGTTCAAAGCTCGATCCTACACATGGAGCAAAATGGGCTTAAAATCTTAAAAAACAAAATTGCTGGGGTCGGGACGAGGATATCGCCGTGTTGCATACCTTGCAAGCTGCTCGCACGGGAGGGGGAGGAGTGAATATAATGCATCAGATATCACAAAAACAAGGCTATTATCAGGTTTCAGCTCCACATTGGATCTTGGCAGGGGCTTGATTTGGCTGTTATTCGCCTGTTTGTTTTTTTGTGCATCAGTCGGATTGCTGCCTTAATCTTGTTTTCTTGTGTTTCTTTTGCAGTTCTTCTGGTGCCAGTGTGGTAGCCATAGACAACAAGATCGAGCAAGCCATGGTAAGTGGAGCCAAATATTTATGTGGTTAAGGGGAAGGGGGTTATTTATTAATCGTACAGTAATGTCACGAAAGGGGGAAACAATTCGATTCTTTGATGAGCCCTTGGATGTAGCAGTTGTGGGAGGAGGAGCGAGAGAGAAAAGGCAGTGTTTTTGTGGGACTGTGCCAAGGAAGCAGGACCAGGAATAGAAATAATTCCCAAATCACAGGTGTAATAAGGCAGCTCTGGCATTCGCTGTACAGTGTGTTTAATGTTTCCACCGCTAGTCCTCCGTGTCAGAGGACATTTATTGTTAATTCGCTTGCGAATCAATGCAAAGATGCTCAAGGTGAACCAGAGATAGCGTTTTACTTGTCTGCATCTGTATTGTACAGCATGACCTCGGGCAGAAACTCTCTCTGGAGGGCGAGGCTTAATGTTTGTGTTAATAATTCAAAGCGATTTAAAATCCTATTTCACGTTACTGAAACGCCAGCAGATCGAGTAAATATTTTCCCTGCTTGTATATCTCAAACGTCAAGCTTATTTGGTCGCACTCGTTTCGCGAGTGCTCGTTTAGGAGTGTCCTGGAGGTCTGGGTATGGCATGGATTTACAGCCCACCCTGGCAATGGGTGAGAGAACGTGTGGTTATAGGACACTGGGCTCCTCTTTAATGTTTGCAACGGCAGTGCAGTGGGCAGGAGACGGGGCCTCTGTGCATTGCGGCTGTAGGAGGCGGTAGAGGGTTGAGGGCCCCGCGATGTACCAGAACTTGCTGGAAACACTGAGGCTAACGGACGCACAGTGACCAGTGGCGATCGGGGTCGCTCTGCTCCTCTCTCCATACATGCTGTTCGGTCCACTGGGGGTCTGTTGATCCACTGTGGTTGGCCTGCGCGGAGGTGGCCGGCTCTGGGTCAGTGTCCAACAGCCAGCTCGCCGCACGGTGGAGCCGGGGCCGAAGCCCCCGGGGGCTGGAGTGGGTGCAGAGGCCGACTCCCAGTGCGCCGTCTCTGCCGCTTGCACCGATCTTCCGGCTGCTGCGAGACGATCGCAAACCTTAAACCCGGGCTATAAATAACTCAGCCGCCGATTGGCCGCGGTCGATGACGTGGCGTAGTCTGTGGGTTTCAGTGACGTCAGCAGTTGTTAGGCGCAGGAGACGACGGAAGTGGGAATGCAGGGCGCGGGGGGGGGGGGGGGGGGGCCCAAGCGTGGACGCCCCGCCACTGCCACCGGAGCCAAATGGTAGCTGGTGGTAGCGCAGCCGCTCGACCCGCGCAGGAGCTCCTCCATGCAGTGAACGCATTTCCCAGGTCCCAAAAATTTAGTGCATTTGGCGCAAAAGTTCAGTGGCCTTCGGCTACTATGCATTTAAAATCGTGGCATGCACTGCTAAAATTCCTGCATTCAGCAGGCACGAATGATTGATGCATAAAGCAGTGTTCGTCATCAGTAGTAACCTCTAATATGGTAAAACAGACCACGGTACTTCAAAAGGAGAGGAGTTATTGAGCAGAATTTGACATAAGTATCCTCGTGGTTGATCAAGGAGGCAGGTTTTATTGTAAGGTAGGAATGTCAGGAGGTTTGAGAAGGGAATTCCAGAGTTCAACTGAAGCCGCAACTAGTGGACACTGGGGCACAGGAAGTTAGCATGGGCCCAGGGGAACAGAGAGAGGGAATGATGAAGCAATGCAAACCAGAATGAGAATTTTTAAACTAATACTGGATCAGAAACCGGTGTAACTGAGTGAGCAAGAAGGCTGATGAGTAGGTAAGTGGAGTGCTGTGGAAGTTAGGATGTGGTCAGTCAGATTTTGCCTGCGTTGTTTGTTTACAAGTGTAGACTAGGCAGGATAGTGTTGGAGTAAGTGAGAGTCGAGGTAAGCAGCACAGGCATGGGTTTCAGCAGTGGATAAGCTGAAGTAAGCAATGCTGTGCAGGTAGAGAACTTGGTTACTGAGGGAATGGGGTCAGAATCTCAGCTCGGCTATCGATATTGCCGTGACCATGGTGTGAGGAAATCATACAAGGGTCTTTCGGCTCATGTCCACACCAGCCAAAAGTGGAGCCTTTTTGGTTTCTCCCACTTCTCGTCTCTTGATCAATATTTCTTTTGGTTACCAGCTCCTCGTGTGTATCAGCTTTAAATGCGACTGGTTTCTGCCTCTCTGTCTTCTCTTCAGACAGAGATTTTAACTGTCATTCTGGCAAAAATTATTTTCCTTTAGTCTTGCTATCTCATACCATAAATCCATTTCAAGGAAAATAGTTTTGACATACGTCCAGTGTGATTTAGCATGATTTTACACACACAGTTAAATCTTCCCTCAGCCTCCTTTTTGTCCCAAAGAAAACGACAACAGTCTCTGCCCATAACTAAACTACTGCAGCCCGGCAACATTTCTCCTAATCTTTACAGTTGCTCTAGTGCTGTCACAACCATCTTCTAGTGTGGTGACCAGAACTGTATGGTCTAGTTGCAGCTTAACTGGTGTTTAATACTGACCTAGCATGACTTCCCTATTTTTGTAATCTGTGCCAGTCAAGGCAAGCATCACAAACGCCGCCTTAACACCTTATCTAATCTGCTACCTTTTGTCATTGGTGGATGTGCATTCCAAGATCCTGCTGTTCCTCCAAACTGTTCAATACTCTACCATGCATTGTGCATTTTCTCACCTTGTTTCACACCTGTAGATTGAATTCCATTTGCCAGTTTAAGTGCAACTAACCAGTCCATTGATATCTTACTGCGGTTTATAATTTTCTTTCTTGCTGTCAAGCACTATTTTGGTGCCTGAGTAAATATTCTTAACCATTAGATCTTCATTTATTTCTAAGGCCAAACAATGAAAAGCAGGAGGCTTGGTAATGAGATGCATTGCATGCAGCCCTCAGAGAACTGGAAAATGATCATTAGTCGGGACTTGTGCTACTGGGATACTCTGCATTTGGGCTCAGCAGTGTTTCCATTTGTAAACGTTCCAGACCCTTCACCGTGTCCTCTTTATTCTTTCCAGTACTTAACATTTTTCTTCTTCAATGTCAATGGTGTTCATCTCGTGCTCTCTTCTGCAAACTCAGACATAAAGGAACTACTTAGAGCTGTACTTGTCATCTGTCTCCATGTCTTGCTTACTCTTTTGGTCCCTTTTGGGCTGATTTGACCACAATAGTGTGGACATTGTGCCAGAGATGCTGCTTGCTGATATTTAATTGTGAAAACCCAGTTTATCCGCCAACTGGTGACGAGTCAGAAGCTCTTGGGTGCAGTGGGGTGCTATTGGCAAACATATCAGATGATATATGAAAGAGGAGGAAGATGAAATAGGAGGAGGTAACTGTGGGATAGCTTAGCCACGGCAGATAATTATTCACCTACTACTGGATGCAACCAGTTGAGAGCAATCCTATTTAAACATCTGCTGAGGAGAGGTGTTGGTCAGTATTTTTAAAGGCTGCAAGTAGGTTGTGAAGGATGAGGAGTGAGAGTTTACCGCGGTCATAGTCACATGTTACATTTGGTGCTCCATTGGAAAGGTTATTTTAAGGGCAAGGATTTGATATTATGTTCTTGTGAGGAAAAAGTGGGAAATCACATGGGCAACAGGAGTAGGCCATTGCCCCCTCACACCTGCTCCAACTGATGGTTCATCTCAGCTTCCCTTTCCTGCACTAACCTTACAGCCCGTGATTTCCTTAACATTCACAATCCCATCAATCTGTGTCTTGAATATTCTCACAACATGGGAGCTTGCCAAGATATTGCAAAGAATGCACTTTCCTGATTTTACACCTCATTTGAAATCTCAGCATTGAGGGTTTTTCCTATTATCATATTGCTTTTTGAAAATTGACAATTATTATATTAATAAATCAGAACTTCAAATTTAATGGAAGATCAGGAATACTTGGAACAGCTTTAATGTACTTCAGAGCTGATTTGTTCTTGGCAGATATTAAATTAATACTAAATGAGCAGAAAAGGTCAGTTGAATGCTTTAATAAATTGTGGTTCTTTTTAAAAGTTCAGTAGATAAATGCTTAAATGTGTGGTTTTGTAGTGTACAATGTAATTATCTTTAATATAAATCTTTGTTTTGTAGGATCTGGTGAAGAGTCACTTGATGTATGCAGTGAGGGAGGAAGTGGAGGTACTTAAGGAACAGATCAAAGAACTGGTGGAGAGAAACTCTCAGTTGGAACAGGAGAACAATCTGCTGAAGACTCTGGCTAGTCCTGAGCAGTTAGCTCAGTTTCAGGCACAGCTCCAGACAACTGGCTGTTCTCCGCCGGTGTCTCAATCAGGACAAACCACTCAACCCACACCACCCAACGGCGGATCATCAGCTTAAAGTCCAGGCTGTATAAACCACTGAGGCCATCGGGCTTTGCAGAGAAGAGAAATAAATCTGTCATATCAATCATCATGTAATATTTCATCGCACACCAACAATTCCTAATTGGTTACAGGAACTAGAGTTGTATAAAGTCAGAAAGAAACTCTCTTCAGTGTTAAGACAGTTGTCTTTGGCTAAAGGAGTTTGCTTTGGGGGTGTGGAATGAAACCTTGTTCTCAAAGAGAGTGGTTGTATGCCCAAAAGAGGAGAAGCTGTCATGCAGCCCTGAGTGCAGGTTACTGATCATCGCTCATGCTATGAGAATGCGTGCAGTTTTATTTCATTCAGCACGCCTATATCTGTGTGTGCATGCGCATGTATGTGTGCGCACTAATATAACCGCTTCCTGACAATGTTGAGGAAGATGTGGATCAGAGGCAATCAGATACTCTCTGTGGAGTCGAGGGGGCCGTGCCCTCCTTTACAGCGCTATAGGCCACTTTGAATTATAAATGAGCTATGAAGACAAAACAGGAGATGAAGGCAAAGCTGAGCAGTATTTAACTTGAACTATAGAACTGTCACCTTGGACCTTAAATTGACAAGTTAGCTTTGTTTACACTTCTTCTCCAGGATGTGGAGAGGGGTCGATTTTTCAATTTAGATGTGACTCTAAAGATCTGTGGCAATCCCAAAGGTTGTTCATCTAATGTATATTGTGTATGTAGTGTAAGTATTGTGTAATATAGAGCTGTAACTATTAGGTTGTACAGATTGAAATCTTGCTGTTTCACTGATCCAATTGCATTTGGACATTTTTTATGCTGTTGAACAGAAATAGCATTCATGAACAATTATGCTGTCTGATGATACTGCAGGCCTGGAAGAATTTTTTTTGTACGTTAATGGTACGTGACAGGTAATAATAGAAAGTAAGTGGTCCACTGGTCCCATTTCTATCAAGGTAAAGCAGTGGCAAATGCTACACTTTAGATGCACTGACAGAAGTGGTCTCTCAATCAGAAATAGCACTGAGAGGTGAGAGTCCCTGGGTTTCAGTGGAATTGATTCTTTGTGATGCTGTTGGTTCAGTAGTCCTTTGGTCTGTCAAAACCTGTACTGTAATGGTTAGATTCCTGTAGGTTCCAGGAGCAATGGATTCATCCAGCCTGGGTATATTTGTTGCTTCTAGCTGGTGGTTGAATACCTCCCTGAGAAAATTGTATTCAACAGTAGTACAACATTTAGAACACCCACGAGTGTGTTTCATAATTGAGCACTCCAGACCTGAAAAATTCTGTTAGCAGCTCTGATTTCTGCTATGGGTTTCACATTAACAGTGTTGCTTATGTTCTGGTGCATGTTCTGAAACAGTTATAACACATTCAATTATACTCGACTGCTGCACAACTTCTAAACTTTCAATAAACTCATGTTGGTAAATAATCGACTGTTGAATTCAGTGTTACTTTTAACTATAAACTGCAGCATTATGTGGGATCGGATTGTTTGAAAGAAATCTTATTAGAACAGATTTCTGTTCCATTAATCACCATCCTTGCAGCTGAGTCCAAGTTATGATGGCCACTAATGCTTGGGAATGAGGATCAGTACCATAAAACAAACAAAATGGCAAAGCTCCCAACTGAGGATTTATGCTTTTTTTTAAGAGAAGCAAACCTATTTTAAGCCAAAATTGTACAGGCTTAGAGTATTTCCTTTCACGAGTCACAGTAATTTCTGTGTACTCAAGTCTGCTACTTTCTACATGGCTGATGAAGGTTGTGATTTTCTGCTTCATCTATACAGCTGGGGTTCTCTCAACCTGGCCATTCAAAAATGAGATGGACTTGACAATTGGCATTGAGTTTGGTCTTGTTAAATCAGTATAACTTGAGCAGTTGCTCTAAATTCTGATTTTTACATCTTTAACTCGACCTTTCCCAACTATTATCTTTTGTTTAAGATGTAGTTTGAGCCAGATTTGACTTGAACCGCTTACCTCAACAGTATATGCCTGTGGAAGTGATGACAGTAGCTGTAAGGAGCTGCAGTATTTGAATTCTCATAGCTATTCACAATACAATCTGTTTCTGTCCATGAAGGGTTTTACAAATTGCCATGTTAAACATCTTTATTGCTACAAGTGCTTTGCCTCATCTCCACTGAACCTCTAAGGTGCTTGTTTAGCCCATCATATTGTAATAACTAAAAAAAATGTTAAACATACCACAAGTTGGCTACTAAAATAAAAACAAAATGCTGGAAATAGGTTAGGGCACATCTTTTGTTAATATTTCAAACAGAAAAACCTTTGTCTGCTGACTAAGTTGGCTGCTAATTTCTTCAAAACTCTGTGCCCCAAACTTAGGCTTTGCAAGTTGTTGAAACTCTGAAATTCATTCACATTGTGTTTGTAATTTTTAAGACCAAAAATTCAACCTTTTATGGTATAACATTTGGTAAAGATCATCAGATCCTAAAGCATCTGCTAGAGCTGATAATATCCACAAAAATAGTCAGTTTTTAGTGGGGGGGGGGGGGAAAGAGAGTATTTTCTGAAACAATATGCAGCCCTTCCTACATTAGTTTTGATAATGTCTTGGTTTAACTAGAAACCTGTGCAAATGATAAAATGTACTCAGTGTTATGTATAGATAACAGATAACAGATAAAATGTAACAGTGATTCACTGTTAATCAAGGTGGCATCATTACATGGTACCAGTAAAAACAATACTGGAAATATTCTGCAGGTTGATGACCTTTCATTAGAAAGGTGAAACATTAACTTTGTTTCTTCACAAAAGCTGCTTGACCTGCTGAGTAGTTCCAGCATTTTCTATTTTATTTCAGATTTCCAACATCTGCAAGTTTTTTTTGTTCTTGGAGCCTGGAGGTGTGAGCCACCAGACTCCTGATTACACAGGCATCTCTTCGGGTGGATGAAACGGAGATGGGAAAATCTTCAATAACAATTGTTTAAATCAGAACCTGGTAAAGAAGAAGAATTTCAGGTACACCTTTTCTACAGGAGTCTTCTGTCCCCTGATGTAATAAGTGACTACAAATACATGAACTCTAAGTCAGTGTGGATAGCAAAATCTCAAACTATACTGCCAGTTGTTCACATTTTATGGAGTCTTACAACATGGAAACAGGCCTTTTGGCCCAACCCATTTACCCACATTTGGCCCACTTTCCAATCCATGTACCTGCCCAAGTGCCTTTTAAATGTTGTTAATGTACTTGCCTCAACCACTTCCTCTGGCAGCTCATTCCATATACTGACCACCCTCTGGGTGAAAATGTTGCCCTTCAGGTTCCTATTAACTCTCTCCCTATCACCTTAAACCTATGCCCTCTAGTTCTTGATTCCCTAACCCTGGGGAAAAAGACTGCATTGACCCTATCTATGCCCCTCATGATTTTATACACCTCTATAATATCACCCCTCATTTTCCTGCATTGCAATGAAGTCCCAACCTGCTCAACCTCACTCCATAACTCTGTCCCTCAAGTCCTGGCAATATCTTCTTAAATCTCCTCTGCACTCTTTCCAGCTTAATGGCATCCTCCCCATGGCAGGGTGACCAAAACTGAACACACTCTTCCAAATGCGGCCTCACCAACACCTTGTACAACTGTAACTTAACATCCCACCTTCTATACTCAATGCCCTGACTGACAAAGGCCAGCATGGTAAAAGCTGCCTCCACCACCGTCTACCTGAGATGCCACTTTCAGGGAAGCATGTACTTGAACTCCAAGGTCCCTTTGTTCTACAACACCCCCCAGGGTCCTACCCTCATTTGTCTTCCCAAAATACAAAACCTCACACTTATCCGAATTAAACTCCATTTGCTATTCCTTAACCCACTTACCCAGCTGATCAAGATCCCTCCGTAAATTTGAAGACCATCTTCACTGTAACACCACCTATCTGCAAACTTACTAACCATGCCTTGTACATTCTCATCCAAATCACTGATATAGATGACAAATTATGGGCCTAGCTCTGACCCCTGGGGAACACCACTAGTCATGGGCCTCCAGTCTGAAAAACAACCATCCACCGTCACCCTCTGCTTCCTACCATCAAGCTAATCGCGTATCCAATTAGCCAGCTCTCCCTGGATCCCATGCAATCTAACTTTCCATTGCAACCTACCACACAGAACCTTATAAGAAGGCCTTACCGAAATCCATATAGACCATGTCTAATGCCCTACCCTCATTGACCTTCTTGGTTACTTCTTTAAAAGACAAATTCGTGATCCCCCACATACAAAGCCATGCTGACTATGCCAGTCGATCAACCCCTTTCTTCCCAATTGCTCATATCTTATTCCTCAGTATCCCCACTGGTAACTTACCTACCACAGAAGTTAAGCTTACTGGTCTATAGTTCCCCATTTTTTCTTTGTAGCCCTTCTTAAGGACATAACATTAGCAACCCTCCAGTCTTCTGGCACTTTACCCATGGCTAACGATAATGCATATATCAGCCAGAGCTCCTGCAATTTCTTCTCTAGCTTCCCACAGTGTTCTTGGATATACCTGATCGAGCCCTAGAGATTCATTTACCTACTTGTGTTTTAAGACATCCAGTCTCTCCCCTGCTGTTCTGAGGATTATCCCCAAGACCTAAGACCCAACATTAACTATCCCCAAGATAGTTAATGGAGTATCCATTAACTATCTCCAGTTCCGAAGTCTTCACATCCTTCTCCATGGTAAATACGGGATGAATATTCATTGAGGGCCTCATCCATTTCCTGCAGCTCCACACAAAGATGTCCACTTTGGTCTTTGAGGGCCCCTATTCTTGGTGAATCTTTTTCCCTTAACATCTGCAAGATTTCTCTGGATTCTCTTTAATCTTCTCTGCCAATGCTATCTCATGCCCCATTTTGCCCTTCTGATTTCCTTACTTGTACACCTGCTTCGTCTATACTGCTTCAGGGATTCATTTGATCCCACCTGACCCATGCTGCCTCCTTTTTCCTGACCAGAGTCTTGCTATCCCTTGACATCCAAGGTTCCCTACTCTTGCCAGCTTTTTCCTTTAACAGGAACATGCAGACCCTGAACTCTCAATATCTCATTTCTAAGAGCCTCCCACTTGCTAGATGACCCTTTGCCTGCAAACAACCTACTGCAATCCACTTTTGGAACTTCCTGTCTAATACCATCAAAATTTGCCTTGCTCCAATTTAGAACTTTACTTGGTTGACCAGATCTGGCCCTTTTCATAACTAATTTAAAACTAATACAACAGTGTTCACTGGTCCCAACTGATACCTCAGTCACTTGTCTCAAGAGTAGGTCAAGCTTTGCCCTCTCCCTGGCAGGGTCTTCTATATATTGCCTGAGGAAACTTTCCTGAACACTTACTAAATTCCACCCCATCAAAGCCCTTAGCACTATGGCAGACCCAGTCAATATTAGGAAAGTTAAAATCCTCTACTATGACAGCCCTATTATTCTTGCAACTTCCTGCAATCTCTTGTAGCTTTGTTCTTCTAATTTCCATTTACTACTGGGGGGGGTGCATACTACAATCCCAACAAGGTGACCATCCCCTTCTTATATCTCAGCTCCACCTTTCAATCCCCACTGGACAATCCCTGAATAATTTCATCTCTGACTACTGCTGTGCTGTTCTCCTTTGTGTAGTTTACTACTTCATGTAATGTTACTCAGAGTTGCAGGTCAGTTGTAAATGTCAATTCAGTGAGATCTTAAAACATGTTTAGCTTTGGCTAAAACGTCAGTGCCAGTGCATTGTTGACCTAAAGAGCAACAGAAATACTAAAGGCAGGTGTGTGTGTGTATGTGGTGGGGGGGGGGGGGGAAGAGAAGGGTGTTGAAGAGATGCGAGAGCAGGATAATCCAGAATGTGTTTCAATAAACAATAGGCATTTATCACCCACTTTAATTGCCTTGAAGTAGTGACCTGCTGCCTTGAACAGTTGCAGTCTCCATGAATCTATTTCCAAGTGGTGGAGGGGAATCTGCAGGTTCCTATTTGCTTGCAGTTGTCTTTGGGTAGTGGAGGTCATTAGCGCAGAAGTGCTGATTAAGCAGCCTTATTGATTTGCTACAGTGTATAGAGAACATGAGACAGTGCAGTGCAGCACAGGAACAGGCCCATCAACCCATAATGTCTGCACCCAACATTGCCAAATTAAATTAATTCTCTTCTGTTTGTACATGATTCATATCCATTAATTCCCTGCATATCCATGTCTCTAACAGCCTCTTAAACACTACTATGGTATCTGCTTCCACCACACCTGCCAGCAGCGCATTCCAGGCACCTGAGTTTAAAAAAAACTTGCCCTACACATCTCCTTTTAAACTTGCCCTCTCTCATCTTAAGTGCATATCCTCTAGTACTTGACATTTTTACACTGGGAGAAAGATTCTGACTATCTGTGTATGTCTCCCCTCAGCCTCTGACACTCTAGAGTAAACAGCCAAAGTTTGTCCAGCTTCTCCTTGTACCTCATCCCCTCTAATCCAGGCAGCATCTTGGTTAACCCCTTCCGCACCCTCTCCACAGCCTCCACACCCTTCCTGTAATGGGGTGACCAGAACTGCACACAGTATTCCAAGTGAGGCCTAACTACAAGTTTCATGTAGCTGCAATATGACTTCCTGATTTTTTTACTCAATCCCCTGACCAATGACAGCGAGCATGTCAGATGCCTTCTTTACCACCCCATTTACTTGCGTGGCCACTTTCAGGGAGCTTTGGACTTGGACCCCAAGATCCCTCTGAACATCAGTGCTGTTCAGGGTCATGCCATTAACTGTATACGGTCCCCTTACACTAGACCTCCCAAAGTGCAACACCTCACACTTGCTTGGATTAAACTCCATCTGCCATTTCTCCATCCATATCTGTATCCAGTCTATATCCTGCTACATCTTTGATAGCCCTCTACACTGTCCACAACTCCACTAATCTTTGTGTCATCTGCAAATTTACTAATCTACATTTTCATCCAAGTCTTTTATATTTATTTATTTGGCCCCAGTACTGATCCCTGTGGAACACCACTGGTCACAGACCTCCAACCACTATGACTACCTTCTACCACCACCCTCTGTCTACTATAGGCAAGCCAATTCTGAATCCAAACTACCAAGTCACTATGGAATCCCAAGCATATTAACCTTCTGGATGAGCTTGTCAAATCCATGTAGACAACATCCACTGTCCTGCCCTCACCAATCACCTTCTCAAAAAACTCAATCAAGTTAGTAAGACATGACCTGCCCTGCACAAAGCTATACTGACTGTCCCCTAATCAGGCCATGTTTCTCCAAATGCCTGCAAAAATGTACTTGCTAGATAAATATCAACCATTTGTTTGATTAAAATAAAGGTTTGTGCTGATGCCCCCTCTGACTCCTCTCCACCACACCACTGCCCCCAAATCTCCCCAACCAAAAATTGTGATTTATACTTACAGCTGTCCTCAACCTGATACTCACTTTATGTGAGTGTTGTTACTTTTCAGTCCGAGAATGAATACTGTCCAGGTCTTGCTCCTGTGGGTATACAGTGCTTCAGTATTAGAGGAGCTGCAAATAGAACTGAGAGCACAGTCCTTGTCCTGCAATACATGAAAGTCACTGATGAATGGCTGGACTTGGGACCCTGGACATCCTGCAGCCATGTCCTGCGGCTGAGATGATTGACCTCCCACACTGTCAGCCATCGTTCAGCACAGTTAACATGTTCTTCCACTGAGAGACACAACATCTTGCCTCACTGAAGCACTTCTTGGAGGAACACAGTTTTGTTGGCCTTCCAAGGCACATGGTGATCGTCTAATGATTGCCAGTTGTGAACATTCATTGTGTACAAGTTAAACCCTAGCAATGTAGGGAGTAATCCTCAGTATGAACCTTTCCTTCTCCACATTTCTGTCAGGGTCTGCTTTTTATTTTGAGATTTTTCATATTTCAATATAAACCATTCATAAAAAATATACAAAATATAAAGAGAAACAGATTTCTTTACATTCATAGTGTGGTTCAATCAAGACAGTCACAGTGTTATTGGTTCTATACATTGGAAGTCTGAGCACATTGCCACCCTTGTGGCCCCCTTTGGGTGATACTAAACTTCTGTTCGAGAGGCTTTCACCCAGGGCTTCGTCCCTCAGTGTCCAGTGGCAGAAGGACCTTAGGCTGCAGTTCTTCCCCACAAACCTGTTGTGTTGGCTTCACCAAGCTTCAGTGCATCCCTCAGTGTGTACTGCAACCTGGAATGTGTCAGTCAGCAGAATTTGATTATGGACATCATGTTGTACAGGAAGACCAACAAGTTTCGGGCAGACTAAAGAGTGTCCTTCACT
>JARFYF010000074.1:62008254-62026562 GCA_030265395.1 Rhina ancylostomus | reverse complement strand
CCCCCCCCCCCCCAGCTTCTACCACTCACCTACCCACTAGAGGTAATTTACAGTGGCCAATTAACCTACCCACCCGCACGTCTGTGAGATGTGGGAAGAAACAGGAGCAGCTGGAGAAAACCGATGCGGTCACATGGAGAAGGTGCAAACTCCACGCAGACAGTGCCAGAAGTCAAGATTGATCTTGAGTCTCCGACGTTGTGAGGCAATGGCTCTACCAGCTGTGGCACTGTGGCACCTTACAAGCACATGCATTAGGAGCAGGAAAAGGCCACTTGGGCCCTCGAACTTGCTTGCCATTTAATAAGGTCATGGTTGGCCTTGCCTGTAGGTTGAATGGGCAGGTGAGTTACCGTAACATCCAGACTCGTTCAGGTGATACGAGACCAACTGAGACAGGCATTCCTTCTTCATAACACATTTCTTGCATGACTGGAGTTGGTTAAGAGGCACTTGGAGTATTTGCAAGGGAGGTCCTGCTCACCAATCACCTTCATGGTGAAGTATAATTATGTCATTAAATGGAAAGATTAAACCATAAATTATGTCTGTTTAAGTCATGTTGCTAAGCGCTCCAGGCAATATTTTGATCGGTGAATGTTTGCTTGAGATAATGAGAGGGAGATCTTCCATTCCAGCTGAACTTTACCCTTCACACTTTCTTCAAGAATTCATTCTATTAAGTCTGAACACAATGCAGGCAAGGTACATTAAACAGGAACACCCACATTCTTGGTAACAACTGCATTCCTCAGGATAGCTTTCAGGTAGTATGACGTAAAAACCGCCATGCACATTCTTAATATGAAGATATCACGATCATGGAAATTACTCCCTTAGTCAAGTTAATTCTCTAATAATACGATGTAACCCAGTCTTTAGTGTCTCTATAATCTGATGATAATGAGCTGGTTGTTACTTAATAACAGAACTGCTTAATATTACAATTAGCTACTAAGGCAATATCCAAAGGCCCAATTTAGGCAGTTTATTCATCTAAAAGAAAATAATTAAGTATATAAATAAACTTAGTATCAATTGGCATCAAGATCAGCACAACATCATAGGCCAAATGGCCTGTCTGGTGCTGTACTGTTCTACGTTCTAAATGTAAATTACCTTCTGTTGCATGGCGTTTTGTTGCATATTCTGCATCAGATGATACAGAAATTGGCTGTGTTGGCAGTGAGGTGGGAGCTTGAGACTACAGGGAGATGTAGATAGTCTGATCAGCTGAGCCAGAAGAATGGTGATTTAATCCAGAGGAATGTGATAATGCATTTGGGGAGGTGAAACAGGGCAAGGGAATTCACAATCATTGAGTGTTGTGGGGACACAGATCCTTAAAGTTAGCATGTGGTTAGGTGGTTCAAAAGGCACGTGTGATGGTTTCCTTTATTAGCTGAGGCAAGGAAGGTGGCATCCATCACTAAAGACCCTCAGCATCTGGGACATGCCCTCTTCTCATCACTGCCTTCGGGGAGGAGGTACAGGAGGCTAAAGATCCACACACAATGATTTAGGAACAGCTTCTTCCCCTCTGCCGTAAGATTTCTTGATGGTCCATGAATCTTACCTTGTTATTCCTCGTTTATTGCATTATTTATTTATCTTTTCAATTTATAGTAATTTTATGTCTTTGCACTGCCCTGCCGCCGCAAAACAACAATCTTCACGTCATAAACCTGAGTCTAATTCTGAATGTAAGAGCAGGGAGATAATGCTGGATCTGTAAACAACATGTGTTAAGACCCAGCTTGAATTCTGTGTACTGTATTGGTCACCACAACACAGGGAAGAGCGATTGTACCAGAGAGGGTATAGAACATGGGATGAGGAGCACTGGTGAGTTTAAAGGGATGGTGGGGCATGGGGTCCCGGTGAGTTTAAAAGGAGCATGCGATACAGGAATCTAGTGAGTTTATAGAGATTGTGTGGGGTGTGGGACCCTGATGAGTTTAAAGGGAATGTAAGATACAGGGGCCACATAAGTGGCAGTGGTGCTATGGTCTTAAAAAAATAAGTTAACTCTACTGAATGTAATGACCATGAATGTAGAAATTTTGCAATGTTTCTTCTTTTGTATGTATTTTTTATTATGAATAAAGTTTGCTTTTGAAATATAATAAAAAAGATACAGGGCCCTGGTGAGTTTAAAAGGAGCATGGAAAATGTCATCTGTGAGCCTGATGCCAAATCAGTGGGATTTTGAACCAATTGGTTAACGGAATATCGGAGATTCACTGTAATAACGTTCTGCTGTGGTGGACGAAGAGTTGACTGACTGCCCACTGTTGTGGGAGGATCTGCTTGGAGGTTGGTAATCAGTGGTGCCCCATGGAGCACTTTGCTTATTAACTTCCCTGGTGTAGGAGTTGGTGCTGGAAATGTCAGGTGTTAGGTGGAGGAGTCCTGACTGGAGGGGATGCTCAATTATCACAGGAAGATGGTGACATGTCGGGGATTGGCTTTGGGCTCAGCAAATGCTGTTTAGCTTGGAAACTTGCGTTATGCACGTGGGCAGGTTTAATGCTAAATATAATTGACCCTGCAGAGAAAAGGAATTAAAGCCTATGGTGAGGGAATGAGAACCGGGTGTTAGAGTGCGTCATCCTCTCAAAGTTCACGACCAGTGCTGTGAAGCTACAGCCAAAGCAAACAGGTTTCCAGCCTGTATACACCGGACAGTTCACTGCAAAACCAAATGTTCCATTATGAACTTGTGCAAAGGGTTTAGGAGAGAGTTAGAAGACTTTGTCCAAACTGGTCTCCTCCAATGATAAAGAGTATTGAACAAATGACAAGGGTGCAAAGATGGCTGAAAATTAACTTGCAGGTCAAAAGCATTTATCTGTCCCATTAGGCTTAAGCAGCTGGATGTGTGGATGTTAGAGAGAGGCAAGATTGATTTTACCAAAGTTTTCTGATGTAGAAGGGCTAGCTTGTGTTTATGTATTTTCCCTAGATAGGTTAGAGAGGACTGAAGTTTTCACTTACATAATGTCAGGGAGAGCCAGGTTAATTGGCAAGGGAAAAGCAAAAATAAAACTGTTGGAACTCTGAAATAAAAGTAGGAAATTCAGGAGGGGGCGAGGTGTAGTTGTAGTTGGGGGTGGAGGGTGGGGGGAGAGACAGTGTGTGTGTGTGAGAGAGAGAATGTGTGTGAGAAAGTGAGTGAGAGTATGTGTGTATGTGAGAGAGTGTGTGTGTGAGACGGAGAGAGAGACAGACAGACAGACAGACAGACAGACACAGAGAAAGTAAGTGCCGGGGATTCTCTGTAAGATTCTCTTTACAGGGAATCTTGAACTCTATAGAGGCTCAGTTGTTCTTATCTTCAAGTCAGAAAGTCAAGGATTAAAATTTAACTTGAATGGGAAAATCCAGGCAGAATGTCATTGCAGCACTGAGGGAATGCTTCACTTCTGGAGGTACTTTCTTTTGTCTGAGGCTTTAAGTCAAGGCCCTTTATGCTCTGCAAGTTGATGGAAGAGATCCCATGCCACTATTTTAATGTAGAGAGGGGTGCTTAGTTACTGTATCCTGAGCAATATTTATCCCTCAAAAGGGATATGGCCTTCCCAGTTCTGTTTGTCAGCTGTCAGTGCACACATACTGATAGCTACATTCCTCAGGTGATCCAAGTGGGAAATCCTTTCATTGTACAACCTCCTGAGGGCTGGAGAGGTGCTAGCCCTTCCTTCTCCCTTTCATGGAAAATTGGGTCAGTTTCTGGCAGAGAAGGTAATCACTTCATACAAGCAGAATGCACCCAAACCAGGGGCAGTTTTGAGCACCTATCAAAATCCCAAAGGGCTTTTCCAATCCATAGTTTAGCCATTTTTTTATTTGCCTTTTTGCCTCTCCCAAGAGATAACCATGGCTCCGGGAGTGGCCTGTGTGTATTGTGGAATGGATGGGATGGACTCTATGTCCTTAAGTCCTAAACCTTGACATCCTTCAGGTGAACCTGCCCTACACTGTCTTCCAGGTCAGTAGCTCCTGCCCCAGGGGCAATGTCCAGAGCTGAACACAGTCCATCAGACTGGAGACACAAGAGATTCTGCAGATGCTGGAAATCTGGAGCAACACACACAAAGTGCTGGAGGAACTCAGCAGGTCAGGCAGCATCTATGGAGAGTTCCTACAGCATTTTGTGCAAACATCAGACTGGTCTGGCCAATTCTCTGCACAACTAAAACATAATTTCCACATCTTTATTTCTAGCCTTCTTAAGGTGAACATTAGCCTTTGTGCTTACTACTTATAACTGGTGTATTGGCTTTTCATGACTTCTGCACTTAAATGTGAATTCCTTTTGCTTCCCCACTTTTATTGATTGGGAACTTGTTGCACTCTACATTGGTCACCTCTTCTAAGCTGCCTCACTCATTCAGTCTGGTTGGGGCCACCAGCTTCTTGCTTGGCTCCAGATTTCACTGTGTCAACAGCTGCTTGCCCTCCAGGGTCTGGAATTTCATCCCTAAACCTCTTTACCCCTCCCCCCCCTCCTCTCAGATGCTCTTTGAAAGTTATTCCCAGTTTTTTGAGGTCAAAGATCAATTTTATAGCTGTGAAAAGCCTTTGGACAGTTTTGCCAAGTCAATGCACTTTGTGCTGAAATTTCCTTCTCTTGTCTTTCGTACTCTACTAACCGTGCCCTGCTAACTAGTTTCATCTGCAACCTGGGCCTGGAACTCATTATTCTTAAACTTCTCTGCCTCTTTCTCAAAATCCCATTTTTGGGAACATTTTCTGTTACTTCTCCTCAGTTGCCTCTCAAGGAAACACTAAACTGGACAGAAACTGGCAGACTGGCTGCTTTTGACTGTGAATAATTCTTCAAATGCAGATTAATTAATGGACTTCAACATCCAAAGCCACACATAAAAGGAAATTTAGAAAAATTGTTGAAAACCAATTTTCTGCCTGAAATAAATAACATGGAAAGCCTTGGACATGACCTGTAGGGTCAGACTTAACTGCCCAGCTCTCTAAGACTCACCTCAGTTTTTCTGATGTGTGTTCACAGCTGCGTGTTGAACAGTTTGCTTGTGAACTCTATAAAGTCAACAAAACACTTAACTATCTAACTTTAATTAAACTGGAAATAAGACAAAAATACAATTTGATTGACAGTTGAGATCTGGTGTGATAATTCTGTTAGCGTTAATATGAATGTTAGTGTGGGTGCTTGAATAGATAAGTGAATTTACATGTAAGTCTGTATGTGCATACACAGACATGTACAAATGTGCATGTGCCAGAGAGATTGTGAAGGTGTAACACGGGGAAGCTGTGAGTTAGGGCTTGTACACACATGGGATGTGCAGCATGAGTCTGAATGTGGGTGTGTGAGTGAGTGTATGTGCACACGTATGAATGTGTTTGTACATGAGTAAGTGTGAGAGCTGCCCAAACGATATGTGTATGTGTCTGGATCGTGTGTGTGCATATGTTTATATGTGTAGGTTGTGTGTCTGTGGATGATTTTTGGTGTATGTGTAGGTTGGTGTGTGGATGTGTGTGTGGTGTGCATGGGTGAGTGCATTTGTTTGTACGTGTAGGTGTGTTGGTGTGTGGCTAGGGATGGTTTTGGTGAGAGTGTGCGCATGTAGGTCAATGTGTGGATGTGTGTGTAGGTGCATTGTGCTTGCATGTGTGTGTAGGTATGTAGGTGTGTTGGAGTGTGTGTCAAGGTGTGTTAGTGTGTGTGTGTGGATGGTTTTGGTGTGAGTATGTAGGTCAGTGTATGGAAGGGTGTGTGTGTTTGTGCGTGCAGTTGTGCTTATGTGTGTGGGTGCATGTGTGGAGGGTTGGGAGATTGTGTGGGTGAACGTATTGCAATGCAAGACACATAAAAACAAGCTATTTTTATATGTTGGCCTTGGAAGCAGATGTTGCTGACTTAGTTGGCAGCTGTGCAGTGGATTGGTTTTATTGTGACGGTTAAGTTTCTCCCAGCTTTGCTGTACGGGTGACAGTTGTCTTGATTAGATGCAGCCCGTGCACTGCCTGGGATCAGTGCACCATTGCTGTTCTGGCACGCTGCTGCCTCATGCTCCTGTGGAAGGCCCCACTAAGCTGCTGGTCCATGCTTGTTCCCTGTCAGTGGGAGCTACTGAAGAGGTTCATTCACTTGGAGTGTGGGAGTGGGCAATTCCAGCTCTCAGATTTGCTTCACCATTTGGGAAGACACATCCCCACTGCAGACATTCCTCTCCCACCTAAACTCACATCCTCCACACACTCAGTCCTGATGCAGGGTCTCGACCTCAAACGTCGACCATCCCTCTGCCTCCACAGATGTTGCTCGACCTGTTGAGCTCCTCCAGCAGTCTGTTGTTTTGCTCCATGTACTTATCCATAAAAATCTGCTGCTATCAGAATCTAAATTTTCAGTTGTCCCAGGACATGGGATGGATGGGTTGTGTTAAGAGGAAAGGTTGGACAGGCTGAGCTCGTATCTGCTGGGGTTTAGAAGAGTGAGAGGGGACTTGCTTGAAACGGGTAAGATTCTGAGGGGTTCTGACAGGGAGAGGATGTTTCCTCTTGTGGGAGAATCTAGAGCCAGGGGTCACTGTTTAAGAATAAGGGGTCACCCACTGAAGGCAGAGATAAAGCAAAGTTTTTTTCTTTCAGGGGTTTGAGTCTTTGGAACTCTCTTCCTCAAAGGGCATTGGAAGCAGTCATTGAGTATTCTAGAGTGAATACTCAAAGTTCACTCAATATTGAGTGAAGGCAGAGGTGGATAGATAAGCAAGGGTGTGAAAGATTAGTGGGGGTAGACAGGAATGTGGAGTTAAGGTTACAGTCAGATCAGCATTCCCATTCCCAGGCCAACAACTTCACCCTTCCCTGTCCAGCACTTGACCAGACCAATCACAACCACCCTCTCTGTCTGAGGTTTACTCCAGTCCTAAAATTCTCCCAGGATATTTACACTTGTCTAATTTTGGCTACTTGTTCATTCCCAAATTAAAAAAAATTCCACCATTAGCAGCCAAGATCTCAAGTCAAGCTTTGAAATTCCCTCCCCCTTCAAAACACTCCTTCGAGGTTTCTTCTTTGACCATCATCTTGTTTATTTGCAGAATATTTCCTTCTGTGGCTCAGCATCAATAATGTGAAATAATTTGCGGTGTGTCTCTTACATTAAAGGCGCTACATCAATGGAAGTTGTTGTTGTTGAGCGCTCTCTGCCAAACGCAGGAGTAGACTAATCCTAAGAAGTTGGTGATTTGTGGACTAATCCTAAAAGGAGGCAATTATTAAAGACCCATTCATTAACCATGTTCCATCCACAGAGGCAAGAACATCAGGTGCCTTGGCTCTGCCAGTTTAGGGTAGCCAACACATCTCCAAAGAGGCTGCTCCCTGACTTTAAACATTCTACAGCCAGACCTCCAAACCAAGTCAACAGGAGGATTACTCCCATTATCTTTCTGGCCTGGACCCAAGAGAGATCTCCTAGGTGTGCTCTACAGGAGGGCATCTCCAGAGCAGACAACACTGCAGCTGGTTTGCTTGTCCCTCGACACATGGAGTCTGCTGACCAAGAACAGTTTTATTTGCATAATATTTGTGTTCATTGGATATCCCACTTTGCACTATTCCAGTTGCCAAAATTTCCCTCACCTTCCTCACAACACCGACGGGGCATTTAATTAACAGCGTGGGTAGCTTCCTTCGCTGACTTCAAACCTGACAAAAGTAATCCCTCCAACACCACCCAGTAAACTCACCCAATTTACCCCATTGCTTTTAAAGACACTTTAGCTACTGAAGGGAGAACAAGTAAAGGACAACATGTTGGAAACTGGAAGGAGAATGACCAAGAAATTTATCATGCCAATCAGTTTGGTCATTCAGAGCACATTCACATTGTCTGATCACAATCTCTATCTTGTCACGGAAGATTACGAAGTGCAGGCATTTACCACATTCAGACAAAACCACTGACGTCAGACTGTATTATAATCAGATGTAGTTAAATCTAGTTCAGTCCAATCTGTTGGTTTTATCAGAGGCATCGAGACGAATTGCACTTGGTTGACTGATCCTCAGAACAGTTTTATTTTCTTTCAAAACCTTATATAACTGAAAGAAAAGCAAGCTCTGCTGGTGCTACTGGAGTGGAATGAACCATCAGATGATGGGCTGGACAATAAATTGTCTCCTGATCTCCTAAATTCAAATCTAGGAAGGTTTTCAGGCTTTAAAGGAGTTATCTTTCCTTCTTTCTCTACTTACAATCAAAGTTCCTGGCCTGGGAGTTTGGGTACTTCTCATTGTGGTGGTCTTGAGGTTATTTTGTTAACAATGTATAAAACTTTGGTTAGGCCACATTTGGAGTATTGTGTACAACTTTGGTTGCCCCATTACAGGAAGCATGTAGAGACTTTAGAGAGGGTGCAGTAGAAGTTCACCAGGATGTTGCCTGGATTAGAGGGTATTAGTTATAAGGAGAGGTTGGACAAACTTGGATCGGTTTCTCGAATAACGGAGGCTGAGGGGTGCCCTGATAGAAGTTTAGAAAGTATAGAAAGCATCCTATCCAGATGCATACTATCCGGATGCATCACAGCTTGGTATGGTAACTGCTCTGCCCTACGCCACAAGAAATTGCTGAGTTGTAGACACAGCTCAGTCCATCACAAAAACCAGCCTTCCCTCCATGGACACTGTGTACATTCCCCACTGCCTCGGGAAGCAGCCAACATAATCAAAGATGGACCTTCTCATCTATTAGAACATAGAACCTAGCCCAGTACAGCACAGGAACAGGCCCTTTGGCCCACCATGTCTGTGCTGACTGTGATAACAATCTAACTAATCCCATCTGCTTGCTCATATTCTACATTCCTCTGTTCTCTGCCTGTTCACGTGTCTGTCTACTCTATCTGTGGTGTTGGGGAAAAATTCATCTTAGGTCACTAGGGCTAAATGCACGAGAATTTTGTTCACCAGCTGTTTTCCCCTCTGCACGTCTGATTCCATGGACTTCAAGGGATCAGATGGGCAGGAGTTAAGAACCAGCAGCTGCAAGTCAAACCTGAGTGATTTTGCTGAATTTACAGTCTATCGGTCACAGGAAGGGGGTCACTGCTACTCGCAGGAGTCTTATGTGGCAGGGAGGATCTCAGCATCCCAACTGTGAAGTTCCAGTTTAAAAGGTGCAGGAGGGATTGCAGGCCTGGATTTGCATAGTCTGCACTTGCTGCAAGTTGCCATCCTGGTGTAGCAAAGTCGGAGATAAGAGCTGTTCCATTCAACCAAAGGCTTCTCGGAATAGCATGCAGCCCAGTGGGTTAATCATAGCAAGCATACCTTAAAGGGATATTCTCCATTAAACTCAGCATTTAAAGGAATGTTCATTGTTTAAAGGTATACTCACCATTTAAGGGGATACTCACCATTTTACCAGATATTCACAATTTAAAGGAATGCTCACCTTTTAAAGTAATGTTCATGATTTAAAGGAATGCTCACCATTTAAAGGGATACCCATCATTTAAAGAAATGCACATCATTTAAAGGGATGCTTGCCATTTAAAGGGGTACTCACCATTTATCCAGATTTTCACAATTTAAAAGGGATAGACTGATTAACAATCACCATTTGAGGAGATACAATTTAAAAGAATACTCTCACTATTTAAAGGGGAACACATGATTTAAGGGGATATTCCCCACTTAAAAGGATACTGTACCAGTTCATGATGAAAAGAACCCCTGAAAGACTTGAGGAAACTCCCTGGGGTGAAGACTTCCTGGGCCCACCCATGACAAATTCACGAAATTCCGTGAGGATTTTGCCCACAAGTGCTCTGCTACATGAGCCATAAGGAGAAAGGGAGACCTGGTTACAGGCGTGTTGCTGGAGGGGGGTCTGTGGTCTGGCCGAGCAGCACCAGGGAGTTGGGATGCCACACAACAGCCAACTGGCCCATTTATTTAGCTCTGGCCCTACTTATCACCTGCCAGGGTATTGGTCAGCCTGAAATAAAAACAGGAAATGCAGGAGCAAGTCTTTCTGGGTCTGCTTCGGCTGCAGAACAGCTGACTGCCCTGAAGAAGCTTCACATTAGTCTCCAACCCTTTCTAGCTTTGGTGAAGTGTTGACAAGATGGGATGTGCTGCCAAGAAGCAAATGTGACCACAACCAGCTCTGGAGGCAGAGTTGGGTGGAGGCCTATTTATCTGCTTATCTGTGGCTTTACTTTAGCTTTGATTTCTGCCTAGTATAGACAAGGACAGTAAAACTCTGATGATATTTGCTGTCTGATTGTTCAGAGCCCCAGTGATCTGGCTCATTGGGTGTTGATTCCTGCATTCCCTCTAATGCAACAGAACCCCGTTTCCCCAACTTTTAACTCATTACGGCCCTGATTCCCGTATTCCCTTCAACGTACTGAAGCCCAGTTCCCGTGCTCTTGTTAAACTCACAAGTACCCTGGTTCCCTCACTCCCTTTACACGGTGGGGCCCTGTTTCCTGCACTCCCTTTAACACACTGGAGCCCATTTCCCATGCTCTCTTTAAACTCACTGGGTGCGGTTTCCATTTGGCTGGATAGCCATCAGCTGGGTCTCCATTTGATTCTGCTGTCCTCTCTCCCAACAGTACAGGGACCATAGCATGAATTGCCCCACGTCTTACAACTGTGAACAATTGATCTCACAGGGTGGTTTGTATATGGAATGAGGAAGTGGTTGAGGCAGATACAATAACAACATTTAAAAGACATTTGAGTAAGTACTTAGATAGGAGAGGTTTAGAGGGATATGGACCAAACATGGCCAAATAGGACTAGCTTGGTGGGCACCATGGTTGGCATGGACAAGATGGGCCAAAGGGCCTGTTTCTGTGCTGTATTACTCTATGACCTTTTTCCTGCACTCCCTTTAAACTTATTGGGTTTGCTGGAAAATTTATTGTACTACAGTGTAATGCCTTAAAAAAACTGATTTACAACCGTTTTGGGGTATCAATTGAAATAACATCCAATACTCTGGAAAATCAGCTAATTCAGCACTACCAGAGTCCTGAATATGCTGGATTAATGGAATTTTACTATATCGGTGAGGGGTAGGGGCACAGACTTTCTGCAGGTAACAAAAAAATGCAAATACTATCAAGACTCATTCGAAACCTAAATATCCCCAATTAAGCATAATTATACTCTGTAATGTTCTAAAAGCATCATTGCATATTAATAAACACATTAATTTTTAAAATATTTATAAGAAAAGGGTATTAGGGAACGAACTAGTTCCACTAAATATTAAAAGCCATGATGGTTTTGAAATCATAAGGTGCAGCTGTGTAAACAACGACCTCTCTCTATTGGAACTGCACACAGTGGGGAGCCACTTGACACAAGTGGCCTTGGAAACTGATCACTGTATTTACACAGACAATGATTGGTTCCTCAATGTGAACATATATTTGTTGGAAAATATTCAAGATGGGGCTGGGGGCTGAATTTGCGAGTACACAGATCAGTGGATAGCAAATCTGTGGTAACAAGGACTGAGTGAACTAAGGTCATGTGCTTGCTGGAATTACCCAGTGTTAGTTATAAACTCTATTCATCTTTTCTTTAAGAGCTGGGCATCCCTACTTGTTAAACCTGTGCCAGAGCTGGATGTGTTTCCAAGTTCCTTTGTATAATTACAATTTGAAGAACTCCCTCACTGTTCCAACTGCCTGTAGATCATAAACATGCTATTGAAGGCACAATCGGTGCTGTTGGGCAGTAGTGTGGGAGAGAAGGCAATCTGAAACCTGCCTTCAATGGAAATGCAAAGAGAACAGGTGTGTAAGGAATAGTATCTGGGAGAGGTGCTCCCTTGAATAGGGACTGGCAGAAAGCTGAGTTGTTTCTGTCAAGGAGCTGGCAGGCTGGTAGTTAGACTGACTGAGTGCAGGCAGATACAGTGAACAATCACCAGATGAGCTGCAGAATTCGACACTTGAATGAAAGTGGCCCTATTGTTACATGCTTGAAGGCCAACTTTCCCACAATGAATAGAGGGATTCATAGCCTCTAAGAAGCCCTCTCAGCAGGAGAAACAGACTGTAACCACATAGTGGATATCTATTAATTTGCACTTGATGTCTTCATTCCGCTCCTTGGAATAAAGCCAGATTCTCTGTGTAACACTCGACCTAAAGCAGCATAGGCTGGACTTCTATCTGATTCTGCTGTCCTCTCTCCCCAAAGTACAGGGACCATAGCACACATTTCCCCATGTCTTACAACTGGGAACAATTGATCAACAATTGATTTTCTTCCTGCATGTTTGCCTGCTGTAGTGGGGTTATGCAAATTATATCTCATGAGCCAGGAGAGTCATTTCATTGCCATTCATCGGTCTGCAGCAAACACTTACAGAGCAATACACTGGAGAAGTTCAGTTGTGTTTCGTATATCTGGAGATATGAAGTATGAAGAAAAAGCTGTCGTATTGTTATAAAATCATAGCTAATAGCTGTCTAGTGTGAGCAATGCTATAGCGAGTGATGGCCATGTGGAACTCTTGTGGTCAGTGAATAAAGTCAGCAACTATACATGACATTGTCTGTGCTATGCCCCCTGGTTTTCTCCAGGGAGTAGAAGAGCTGCTGCCTCACTGTGCTGGTGATCTGGATTCAATCCTGACCTCTGGTGCTGTCTGTGAGGAGTTTGCATGCTCCGGTTTCCCAAAGAAGTGTTGGTTGGTAGGTTAATTGGCTGCTTTAAACTGCATGTAGATGAGTGGTGTAAATGAGTGGTAGAATCAGGAGGGAGCTGATGGGAAAGTGGGAAGAATAAATGGGATTAATGTAGGATTAGCGTAAATGTGTGGTTGATGAATTGGCAGGGATCTTCTCCAGAAGCCACTTCTTGTCATACAGTACATAAGTGGGAGCAATATTCCTCCCATACTTCGGAGAGGGAATCAATGAAACGTGTGTTAGTCGCTGTTCACAATCATTTTCTTTTAAAACTGTACCAGCTGAAGACCACCTACTGTCTGTATGCTGCAACAGAGTTCAATGCAGAGCTGTTGGAAGGACTGTCTGCTTCTGTGGGAGAAACCGATTGCTGCCTTGACATTATAAACTTCTGTTTAATAAAGTACTTTTGTTACACTAATGACTGCTTTCCAATTTCTTAGAGAGAGGTGCTGATGTAGAAGCCATCTGTTCTCACCCAGTCTAGTCTCTACGTGACTCTAGTCTCATGCCGACGTCCTTGGTTATTTACTGCAATCAGCCTTAGTTATATCAGAGAGATGTCCCACTCTTACCCTGTTCAGGGCATCTACCAATAGACATTACATACCAGCCTCACTAACATCCTGATAACGTACAAAAGATGTTAAAAATATCAAATGAGCCAGCAATAAATGGACCAAGTGGTTTGATGCCAAGGGAAGCCTTGTTAACAGCAGCACTGGAGCAGGGAGATCACTGAAACTGCTCCCGTTATCTTCAGTTCATTGCTGGTCAAAGTCTCGTAGGTCCCAGAGGTTGATAACTGAGCAGAGGGAGGTCTAGGCTTGGAGCAGACTGAGCATTGAAGTCCTCCATTGAAATTACAGTTCAATGCTCTGGGGATTGGACGTAATATGTGATGTACATTACTGTGTTTGGAAACTGGAGGTTGGCACTGCAGTCTCAGCTGTTCTCACTCTCTTGGCAGCGGTCAACCGTGCACCACGGTGGTGCTTGTTGGTGACTTGCCACGGGGTTACCTCCGCCACAGTGCAGGGTTATGTTAGCCCGAGCAGCAAGGTGAGCTCCCCAACCTGGGGGCATCGTGCTGGCATAATGCGGATGGTCAGTGATTGGTACAGGAGGAAGTGATGGTGAAAATTCAACTTGTTTTTCTTAGGGCTGTACTTCAGGTTGCTTACTGAGCTAACAGCGTGGTGATTAAATAATCCAAAGCCAAAAATTCTTAGTTCCATAAACAGCCTTCCTGCCACTGTTTATTTGACAGGCCATTTGTCCAGAAGAACATTTTTTAAGTTAATAATTATCTGCTGCTGATCACAAAACAAGTTTTAATAATCCCTAATTGACTTTACAGAGTGCATCGGACTTTGTAATGCAGGGATCGAAAATAGCTTGTTAACTTGCTGCTTCCCACAGGGTGTATGGGTTAAAGTCTGAGCCTTGCGTTTGCATGTGGCTGGGAAGCTGTAAGAACAAATGTCAGTGAGCGGTGCCAGACTGCACTCCGACCGCACCCTAAGCGGGCGACAGAGAACAAGGAGACAGAGAGAAAGGGAAGCAGCTGAGTTTCCCAATGGCTGTTGATTGATGTCAGATCTACAGGTTGCCCAGAGGCGATTATGAGCAGGCCTGAGCTGTGCCAAAGGGACAGAATGTTCTGCAAAACACCAGTAGGAAAAATAGATTGACGCCTGTTACTTTATTTGGATGTTTTGGGCACTTGACTAAGGCATGTTGCTGCCTTCTTTAGCCAGATGAATAATACGATTAAATACCGAAGCACTCTGAGAATGTTGGTACGGGCTTAGGGGCTGAGGGTGAGTTTCAATGCATTGCACTGTTATACTGTTACTGGAGTTGCACTATTCCTACTGGCCGGTGTGACCTATGGCTCAGTGAGGCCACTCTTCCTCCTGGCCTGGAAGGCAGTGAGCAGAAAAGGTGACCCAGTGGCACAGATGGCAGAGCTGCTGCCTGAGCTCCAGTTGCCCTCACTTGACACTGAGCTCTGGTGCTGTCTGCATGGAGTTTGCACGCTCTCCCTGAAGCCGGGAGGATTTCCTCCTGCATCCCAATGGCGTGTAGGTTGGTAGGTTAATTGGCCACTGTAAGTGTGTAGGTAAGGGGGTTGAATCGGGGGGGCTGGTGGGAATGTGGGGAGAATTAAATGGGATTACTGTAGGATTAACACAAGTGGTTAGCACAGATTTGGTGGACCAAATGGCCTGTTTCCCAGCTAGAGGACTCTAAGTGCTAGGCTGACATGTCAGTGAGAGTCAGCATGGGAGGAGGTGCCCTATATGGGAGGAGATGTCAAACAGACAGGTGGGAAAGATCTAATGACACGCTCCGAAGAAGTGCAGGCGAGTCATTCCCAACACATATTCTTCAGCCAGTACGGATGATCCTGCCATTGCCTGCCACGCCTCCCACACTGGAGCAGAGACAAACCACTCCATTGGCTCTTGGCTATGCTGAGGTGTTGCCGGCTGGGGTTTGACCTCCACTTTACGGGAAAGCGAGTAATCTGTGAGGGCGACTTAGAACAATACAGCATAGGAACAGGCCCTTTAGCCCACCACGTCTGTGCTGAACATGATGCCGAATTAAACTAAACATCTCTGCCAGTACAGGATCCACATCTCTCCATTTCCTGCATATTCATGTGTCTATCTAAAAGCCTCTTAAATGCCACTATCGTATCTGCTATCATGATCATGACTGATCTTCCCTAGGCTTCATTTCCCCTTCTGAGCCAGTTCCATATAGTTCTGAGTTCCATGATCTTTCAAAGATCTATCTACCAATTACCCCCGATGATCTAGCCTCCACAACCCTCCAGGATAGAGAATTCCAGAGGTTCACCACCCTCTGTGAGAAGTGAAATATATCATATGAAAAGATTCTTTATACCAGTGGATAGTACATTTAAAGTGAAATTGCTTGTGGAATATTAAAACAAAGAACAAGTATTCAGGTCATAAAAATTCTGTATTTCTGCTGTGTAATGTAATATATTGCAGTCACATTGAAATTGGCAAAGATAATTTTCAGCTTGCTTACTGAACTTCAAATGAATTATTTCAACATCTATTGGCCATTACTTAATTAAATGTTTTTCAAGTTGTGCCACACCAGAAACTATTTAGCAAAAGTACAACTCATGTTATTGGGGGTGATAAACTGACGTGGATTAAGGATTGGTGAGAAAGAGTGGGAATAAACTGGTCATTTTCAGGTTGGGGCTGCCACAGGGATTGGTGCTGGGGACCCAGATCTTCACAGTAAATATCAGTGAGTTGGATGAAGGGATCAGGTGAAATATATCCAAGTTCTCTGATAAGCTGAGTGGCAATGTGGGTTGTGAAGAGGATGCATAGAGGCTTCATGGGGATATACACAGGCTAAATGAATCGGCAGGGATAGGGCAGTTGGAATATAATATGGGAAAATCTGATATCATCCATTTTGATTGAAAAAAATAGGAAGCATATTTATTTTAATAGTGAATGATTGAAAGATGTAAATGTTCAAAGGGACTTGGATGTCCTCGTACACAAGTTGCTGAAATTTAACATGCAGATTCATTTAACAATTACAAAAACAAATTCTTGCTGTAATTGTATTGAGTCCCAGTGAGACCACATCTGGAATATTGTCATATATTTATGATAGAGGGAGTGCAATGAAGAATCAGTGGATAGATTATGAGGATGGTGCATTTGTCTTATGGAAAAAGATTAGGCAGACTGGGTATATACTCTCTTGAATTTATCAGAGTGAAAGATTATTGCACATTGGAGTTGATATTTCCCCTGGCAAGTGTGTCATGGATAATAGTTTCAAGGAGTCAGCTATTCAGTACAGAGACAAGAAGAAATTTCTTCACAGACTAGTTGGTGAATTCTCCACTCAAAAGGGCCACAGAGGCTCAGTCACTGAGTGCATTTGAGATAGAGATCTATTAAAATCTTAAGGGAATCAAGGGATACTGTACTATGGTTAGTGCAGGAAAGTAGCACTGGGGTAAAATATCAGCCATGATTTTTAGCAGGCTTGAGAATTTGAAAGGCCTCCTCCTGCTTCTATTTCTTATGTTCTTATGGCTGAGAAACTGGGGAGAGATCTGCTAAGTGTGCAATACTTTCTCTCCATCCTTTTCACTTGACCTAAAGTGATCTCACACACAAAAAGAAGGTGGGAGCATGTTTCTCTTTAAGTACAGACAGAGAGAGAAAAGGGACTATATGGGCAACCAATCAACATTGCTAGTTCTCTACCTGTACTTATTGAGAAAATTACATCCAGTATGTCTGATGTCATTCTTATAGTCAATACTCTGGAATTTTTTCCTTTGTTAATTTCCCAAACCTCACACCAGATTTTGTGGTGCACTCAACCCATTCACATTAAGTGGATGATAAATGCCAGCCTGCATGGTGGGATGTTTGGGGGCCAGGGTTGAGAGGGCAGGGAGCGGAGTAGTATACATTGGTTGACCTAAGTTATTCTCCCTCTCCTGCATCTATTTTCCTGGTTTTCAAAAGCTTCAACACATGTGGGTGAGTCCTCCTAGACAGTCATACCCAGGCTGCAAGCTACCAGAGAAACCAGCAGCAGACGGTATCCAGAGCAGATAAATCCAGTTAGGTTATTTTTGTATGACTTGAGTGTTTTCTTGGTGATCAGAGTAAATCAACAGGGAATCCTTGAGCCAATCATCCCTTCCCACACATGAGCAAAACCCTATTTACTTTCCTCATCAAATGCTATTTCCTTGGGTAATCAGACATAGGATATTTTCCTCTGCCCATTGACATTGACAGGTTATGTGGAGCATAAAAAACTTGGACTTGTTGGGCAAAATAGCCTGCTTCAATGCTGTTGATATATTGTCACAACCTCCCAATGACTGTGGGTGGGCTTCTGATGCCAGAAATCAAAATGGGGCCCACAGAAAACAGAAGAAAAGAAAATGAAGCCTCTAAACCCAAGTGCCTTTACCAAGGACTAAAATATTGATGCTATATTGAAAGCTCCACCCAATGGAAGATGCAATTATTGCTAATGAATTTTGATGATTGACCTTTTAGAAAAATGCTATATCCATTGAACAGCTTCCATGTTTTAGTTTTGCATATATGCTCAAAGTATTGGATCAAAAGTTTCAGTAGAAGATAATGTAAACAGTGTAAAGATCATGCTGTTTTTGCAGCTGCTTGGTCATCAAGGAAATATTAGCTTTGTCACATATTATTTTCTGAAGTTTTAGACAGTTGGAAAACAGGTGTTTTAAAAATTAAACTGCTGTCATCATCTTGCATATTAATTCACAGAACAAAAAATATTTGAAAGAATCAAAGTTTCATCTATTGGGTTAAACAAGTCAACTCAATGTGATACCAAGCAAATTAATTGTCATTTGTATTCATTTTGTTTCAACACCACTGGGCATAGAACTTAGAGAACATAGAAAAACTACGGCACAATTCAGGCCACAAAGCTGTGCCGAACATGTCCCTACCCTAGAAATTACTAGGCTTACCCATAACCCTCTATTTTACTCAGCTCCATGTACCT
>JARFYF010000074.1:61728822-61740356 GCA_030265395.1 Rhina ancylostomus | reverse complement strand
AGTCCAGCATGGAATCCATGTGCTGGACAACAAGGCATTAATGGAGCCAAATTGAGGGCCAGAACTCATAACCATGACACAATAAGGCTCTGGAATACATGGACTGCTTTCTATGTCTCCAAATAACTGGTGGTGAGGTCAGGCATCGATGAGGAATTTCACCTTTGGCCATCTGAAGATCAAGACCTGAAGGCCAGCTCCAAGCTCATGGTCTACTAAGCAGCAGTGAACCCTGCCCTCCGAATTGCTTTAGAGACCTCATGTCACTGGGAAGAAATCACCAATGTTGTTTTCACAAAATCCTCCAAATCCACTCGAAGGGTAAGCAAACCAAGCACTTGCAGGAAATTGTCCTCAGCATTGAGGTTCTAGTGACAGTCCACTGACAACAATAAGCTGATTACCAGTTATCCATTGGGCAGGTTACATCAGACCCACAAAACAGACACTCTACTCCAAGTTGGGAAGAGTTCACAAGATTAACAGAGGAAAAGAATCAGGGATGTTCTCAAAACCTCCTTGAAGGAATGCAACATCCCCACAGGGGCTGAATGGCTCACTGCTGTTCCTATCTCTTATGGATGGACTGGACAGGAAGCAGCTGTTCTCAGCAGTGAATGGTAAAGAGCTTGGGCTCCAGATTTAAGGTTTGGGGAAGGAAATCTGGCACGGGTGTGAGGAGGAACTTTTGTTTCTGACCTGGAACTCCTACTGGGTGATGGGGGCACAGTTCATTCAGTGATCAGTGACCTCCTGATTAGTCTTTTCCATTGGCTTTTGCTTCCAGTGTTAGGTCTCTATCTTGCTGCTGATTGTGCTGGATGTTCAGTGATTGCATTGTCAACTCTCTTGTTTCTCTACAAGAAAGCTGAAGCTTTACCTCACTAAAACAAAATCTCCACAATTATCCGGGAACAACTGACTCCCCAGAGAAAATTATCGCCATCTCCTTCCAGTGTCTGGAGAGCTGCTCCCCTCGAAGCCACTGTTGGTCCTGGGGTATGGGGCAATGCTTTGACCTGGCATTCAAACCTGATTTCCAAAGCACACTCTGTGTGTTGGTCACACAATCAGGCATCAAGTGCATCCTGCAAGATTGGCATCACCCCTGCTTATTCTGCATACTTTGAATGTAAGGTCTGATCCAATCCTTCGGACACTCTGTCACCAATCAAATGCATTTTGCAACTGATTTTATGCAACAATTGATGCTTAAAAACATGCACTTCATAACCAATTTCCTTGCTCAATAGGTCTAGTACTGGCTGCACCAAACTATCTGTCTTACTTGCTGAATTCACTGCTTCTTCTCTTCTGGGAATGCCTCATCTGAAGAAGTTCGACTTGCTCTCTGATGGTATTTCCCTCTGGGCTCTCTTGTCTTGGTGTCTCTTTTCCTTTCTTATCCTTGATGAGATATTGACCAAAACCCACTCCCACAACCACATCTCCTTTCTCGTCCCCAGCTCGACCTGAAACATTTGCTCTGTTTCTCTTCTTACAGATGTGGCCTGACCCGCTGAGTGTTTCCAGCATTTTCTATTTTTATTTTAGATTTCCAGCATCTGCATTTTATCTTTGATTTGTACCGAACTCTGTCTGATTAGAGCCTCTCCATTTTCTATCTCAAGCACTGGGAGTATAAAATAATATAATCTGAGTCGTTAACCAGTGACGTTACACAACATGGACCTGAAACACAAGGGCCCAGAGTCTGAAGTCTGACTAAAGCGAGGTTAATGGTAAGCAAATGCTTTGCACAAACTGGACCTCAGATTTACTTCAAGGACAACTATAGATTTCATGCTGGAATGAAGCAGATTTAATACAAGGACAGACTGCACAATATAAAGGCTGAGTGTAGATTTACTACAATGGATGGCAGAATATTTATTGCAGGATTTGACTGTGGATTTAATACACAAGCAGACGTTTTAGAAGAATTAAGTACTTTTTCATTACCTATGGGACATGGGCATCATTAGCAAGGTCATCTCTAACTGCCCTTGAGAAGGTGGTAATGAGCCATCTCCTTGAACTGCTTTAGTCCTTCTGCTGAAGACATTCCCAGTGTGATTGGGGAGGGAGTTCCAGGGGTTGGTCCCACTAACAATGAACAATGTATTTCCAATCAGAATGCTGTGACTTGGAGGGGAACTCGCAGGTGGCTGTGTGCCTCTGTGCCTGCTGCGCTTGTCCCTCTTGGTGGTAGAGGTCCCGATTTTGGGAGGTGCTGTCAAAGTAACCGCAGTGCATTTTGTAAATGATACATATTGCAGCTACTGTGCGTCCGTGGTGGGGGTGGGGGTGTGGGCTGAGTGTTTCAGTGGGGTGAATGGGATATCAAGGAAGCAGTTGCTTTATCCTGGATGGTGTTGAGCTTCTTGAAAGATGTTGACACTGCATTCATCCAGTCAAGTGACGAATGTTCCATCACATTTCCTGCATCACACCAAAAGCTTTGGGGTATCAGGAGATGAGTCACTCAGTGTAGCATACCTAGCCCTGACCTGCTCTTGCAACCAGAGCATTTATACCACTGGTCCAGCTGAATTTCTGCTCAATAGTGAGCCCCAGGCTGTTGATGGCTGGGATCGACAATGGTAATGCCAGCGACCATCAAGGGTGAGGATCCAGTCTTTCTTGTTGGAGATGGTGTTTGGTTGGAACTTGGGTCCTGTAACTGTTACATGCCATGCACTCAGTCCATGCCTGGGTGCTGTGTCCAGCTTCAACACCAAGTCTGAGTACAAATTTATTACACAGACCATCTGTGGGTTTAATACAAGGACTACTGTTTTTATTGAACTTACAGCTGAGTGTAGATTGATTAGGAGAGTGCAGAAATCATACACAGACTGTAGTGTAGGACAAAGACTGACTATTCTACCCTCATGGGCTGACTTGTTGATTTAATCAGAGTTGATTTATCACAGATTTGACTGTAGGTTTAATACAAAGGGGAAATGTAAATTGAACATGAGGTGTCAGCGACAGTTGTGCTGTGTTCTGTAGTTGATTGGTACTGCCATTAGCAGCCCGGTGGTTCTGTTGTACAGTTGACTGCAGGCAATCTGTTCAATCCTTCATTCTGCTATATGTTGTAAATCTTCTAGTATATTCCAGTGATTCTGTCCTCATCACAGCTAGACAATCATCTGTAATGCTTTCCTTCCCCATGTCTGCACTATTATCTCTAGTGTCTTCCAAACCTTCTCCTATTTCCCATCTGTGAGCTGCCCCTCTGCAATATCATGCATAAACACAGGATCAACACTTGATGATACCTTGTCCAACCTCTTAATCCCTCTGCTACCTCTAGAATCTTAGACTGTTGAGTCGACCATTTGGGATCGTTGAGCTGAAACCTCCTTCAGCTCGGCACTAGGAAGTCTGAAGACCTCAGTTCTGTCACCCAGTTTGCTGGGTGTTGCCTCCATCACTCTCTTTGGTGTCACATTATGATCAGATGACATGCATAATCCTTCATTAACACCACCTATTCCCATCAACCGATCCTACCCCAGTGTCAGCACATCTGCAGCCGAAACTCTCATCCATTCTTTTGCCAATTCTAGACTTGGTAACATCAATGTACTCCTGGCTGGTAAATTGTACAAACCATTGTAAACCCGATGACATCCAAAGTCCTAGCTCCAAGTAAATTCATTCACCCATCAGCCCTGAGCTTGATGACTTCCACTGGCTCCCGGCATCTCAATTTGAACTCCTTACATTTGCTTCCTAGGTATCAGCCCTCCACCAGCTGGATATCTATACAGCTGCCAAGCATTCCCAAATTTAATCCATCCTCATAAAATAATTCCTTTATCCCAGGAATCAATCTGGTGAGCCGATTGTTTTCTCTCTCTCTCTCTCATATCAGTATGTTCTTCCTCAGGTTGGGAGACAAGCTCTGTATATGGTATTCTAGGGCCTGATATAATTGCAGTGTCAATGACTTTAACCTAAGCTTATAGTGTTCTATCTGTAACTTCCTTATTGACCTTTCCTTCTTCAAAATGCTAATTAACACCTCTTTCTTTGACAATGATTTTGGTTGTTTGCCTCACTACTTTTCTTTGTAGTTTATTAACCAGGTGCAACAGTGTGTTTATTTATTGGATGCTATAGTTGCAAGTAGAACAAAGCAAAAGCAAATTCAGAATGCAAGAATTAGAGACACAAAAGAGTGCAGATGTTGGACTCCAGAGGGAAAGACAAAATACTGGAGGAACTTAGTGGGCCAGAGAACTTTTAAAGCAAGAGCTAAAAGCAAAGCAATGCTACTTCTCATATCTGCCCCATCATTCAATAAGACCGTGGCTAATCTTTTACTTCAGAGCTACCTTCCTGGATTAACTCCATATTCCTTGATTCCCAACAACTATCAATCTCTGTCCTGAATCAACTCTGCGACTAAGCCTCCACAGATGTCTTGGGGAGAAAATTCCGAAGATTCGCTACCCTCTGGGTGAAGAAATTCCTTCTAATCTCAGTCCTGAATGACAGACCCCTTATTCTGAGCGCCCGTGACTCCTGGTTCTCATTCGTCTAAATTCCAAAGCATGGGTCCAGTCTGCTAATCTCCCCTCATTGGACAACACCCCTACTCAAGGAATTAATTCAGTGAATCTTTAATCCACTCATTCAAGTGTAAACTTCTTTAGTTAAGGAGGCCAAGCCTGTGCTAAATGTAGTCTCACCAGGGCACTAGATAACTGCAGGAAAATGTCTTAACCCCTGCATTTAAATCCTCTTGCATTAAAGGTCAACCTACCATTTGCCTTCCTAATTGCTTGCTGTGCTTTCAGTGATTTGTGTCCAGGGACACTCAGGTCCATATGAACACCAACAGCTTTCAATACTTCACTGTTTAAGTAAAATCTGCTTGGCGATTTTTGTTCTTTTAAAGTGGATGACACATTTTTCCACATTGTGTCCCATCTGCCCACCCACTTAAAATGTCCATATCCCCACAAAGCTCCCTCATATTTTCCACAGCCCACAGCCAGTCTGTTATCATCAGCATAAATGACACTTGATGCTCTCACTGATGCAGATTGTGAAGTGCCGGGGCCCCAGCAACGTACCATGCAGTGCTTCACTGGTCACAGGCTTCAAACCTAAAAATAACCCAGTTATTTCTGTTCCCATTTGATGTGGCGACAGGGGTTGGGGAGGGCTGACAGCCACATGTTGGACAGTTGGAGGACATTTTTCACACAAGTTCACTAATGTTCCCTGGAGTCTTGCAATACCAGTGAAGTTGATGTTGGATGTACAATAAGAGCTTGATGACAGGATGAGGTTCTGTCTCAATCCAGATGATGGTGATACTGGAGCTTGGGAGGCACACACATAAAATCTGTCTGTACATCGAGAGATTTGTGTGATTTCCTCACGGAGTCAGTGAATACCCTCTCACAGGGTACTTCCTAAATTGGACACAACCTTTTGTTTTTAGGTTTTGTTGTTCTTGCAAGGGTGGGGCTGTGGGACTGGATCTGGATGGGGTGGGCCTGGCAGGCTGAATGATTTACTCCCCCCTCCTCTCTATAATTGTGTGATTCACCTTGGCAACGGTTTGCTGTGATTCAGAGAGGATTTCAACCTTCGATCCCTCCTACAGGCTGAAACTGTTTGGCTGTATCGATCAATGGCTGATCTGACTGTAACCTCAACTCCACATTCCACTTGACTCCCTTCCCGATAACCTATCGCCCTTTCACTTGTGAATCTAATATGAAAATGGTTCTGAGAAGATCTTGGATCTGTTGTGTGGTGCCAGCACCAGAGGAGACTATCATTGGCCAAGGCACACAGCACTCGGTGGCAAGAACATCTAAGGACCAGTCAACGGGCAAACTTGGGTCACCTTTCAGTGCGCTGAAATCGTAACCGACTTGTCCCATTGGGACAAACTCTGTCAGAGCTAGAAGTGTACATTGCAAGGCAATTAAATATACAAGTTACGTTATTGCAATTAAACATAAATTGAAGGAGAACTGAACAATATTTTCTGATGATCTGTATGCAGTGAACACAACAGTACTTTATAAATATAGAGTGCTTTCATTAGTAACAACAGGAATTTAATGTTTCCCACCAAGCTGCACATCTTATAATATTTAAAGCAACAACTTCTGAAACTTCTTGACATTTTGCTAACCTTGAGAAGAATTCTACTTCTTTGACGTCAGGAGAATTCAAAGCAAACAATTAACTAGATTGAGACCTGAAGATTTTTCTAATGCATTCACATTAAGGAACCAGTTACATTTGAAATGCAGCATCAAAGTCAAGTTCCACAAGCAATGAGCTGAGGGAATCGATAACTTTCACAGGATATCAAAGTCTCCTAATTACATTCCATTCTTCATTGATTTCTCGGAATACTGTCTGCCTTTCTGGAAGTTGACAGAGAGCGAAAGACTTTATAGTTTGGGTTCCGTGAGGGGAGCAGCAATTGAGTTTGAGCAAGTTTGGAGCTAACGACATTGACACTGTGAGCAGGAAACTAATGCAAATGGAGTCACCATGGTGTTATTGCAGTCTAGAATAATCTAATCTAATCCCTCCAAAACAATCTGCTAATCTAATCCCTCAAGAATAACCTGCTAATCTAATTAGTTAAGAATGCAGCCCACACAATTCTCAGGGGTTCATAGAGAGATACAGCACAAAACAGGCCCTTCAACTCACTGAGTCTGTGCCAACCATCCACCACCTATTACACTAATACTACATTAATCTGATTTTTTCTTTTCTCCACATTCTCTTTAGCTCCCTCAGATTCTGCCAATCACCCATGCATGGGGGGTGATTTACAGCAACCAATTAACCTACCAACCCTTTGGGATGAGATAGGAAACCAGGGCACCCACAGGAACCCATGCGGTCACAGGGAGAATATGCAACTCCGCAGAGACAGAACCTGAGGTCAGGATCCACCTCGGGTCTCTGGTGCTGTGAGGCAGTCTTTCTACCAACCGCGTTACCATCTGTGCTTGGAGACACAGTGGTACAAATTCTAGGAAGAGAAGGTAGGGAGAAGTCAATACAACCCTTCAAGACTGATCCGCCATTCAGTTAGGATGGCTGGGGATGGGCATAGTAGGATACCTCGACAAACCCTAGCAAAACAGCGACATCTGGTTATACTGGCCAGTTATAACCAACTGCACTGGGCCCCTGCTGGTCTGGGAGTCTTTTCTGTAAATGGTGCACCTCTTACAACACATGACAACTGAGTGGACAGTGAAAGATTTCCCCTCAGTGCCCTGGGAGCTGTATTCCCAGTGGTTGGTAAGGAACTGGTACTAGTGTGGTGCTCAATACAACGAGTGAATGAAGGCACTGAGGAATTAGACTCCACACGGGTGTCATGGAGCCCACCAGCAGAGACCGACTAAGGAACACGGAGGTGACGATTTGCCATTTACCTCTCCATGGTTCCAACATTTCATGAGCTCTTGGCTGATCTGAGGCCACTTTGTACAATTAGAAGGCCAGCATTCCATTTGCCATTGAAATTATTTTCTGGACCTGTCTGTGACCTTTGATGTCACATGACTTCAGTAATGACTAAGTCTATTTGAAACTCCACTACTTCTGAATTTTCACCATTTAGAAATTACTCCATTCTATTCTTTTTAGGTTCATTGCCAATGTTGAAGTCCATTGAATTGACACCTCCCTCTGTAAATTTTCATGTCTACAACACTATGGACACTGTGTCATGGCCAGTCTTTCTCGACATCTACATCACTGACAAGCATTGGCCAGATCATGCGGGCTTAAGGCAACAAAACTGTTAGCAGTTGTTTTCTGGGATCTGGGTATTGCCAACAAGACCAACATTTATTGCCCTTCTCCAATGTATGTTAGTTACATGTTTAAAACATGTTAAAATGATAATAAATGTATTTTTGAAAGTGAATGTTAAAAGAACTGCCAACGACATATATCAGGCAAATATCAGTGGTGCCCCAAGCAATGAGGTACACTCCTTCTCAAAGGGTTAACCATGGGTATTGAGTGACCAAGGGAAATTCAAGACCCATGTTGGTAACTTTGTTTATGGTCGGAAGGGAGGTCCCCCTTGACCGAAGAGGCAACAATGTAAAAAATGCTTCACTTTCTGAATTCCTATTACTGTTAGAACAATATCATAAGCTTAAATCCTCCTATGTTACAATTTTAGTTAAATGCCAATTAATGGAAATAGACAGGAAGGGCTTACCTGATTCGTCTACTCTGGGGATTTTAGATGGGCTTTCTTCATAGTCATCATCAGACATTTCCATCTCTTCTTCGTGACGAATTCCCATAAGTTCTTCACTGTGTGCATTTCTGACCTCCTGTTGTTGAAGAGGGATTCAAGCATGAACGTCAAGCAGTCAACACCTAAACTTAGAATAAACCAACACTCTCCTGCTTGGTTGGATATTACGCTGGCATTGCTGGGTGTCTGCTTTCTCAGCTGATCTCAAGCAGGGATTGGCTGAGTGTTGCTAGGTGTTCATATCACAAGTGATCTAGAGGTGGATTGATGGCGTGTTTGATGTCATGTTTCCTCGAATTTTTGCCTATTAGATGGATGAGGTCATAGACATAGGATCATACAGCATGGAAACATGCCATTTGGCCCACCATGTCCATGCAGACCAGTGCATACTTATTTGTATCAATCCCATCTTCCAGCACTTGGTCCACAGCCTTTTATGCCTGGGCAATTCAAGTGCTTGTCGACACACATCTTAAATACTGTCAGTGCATCTGCTTTCACTGCTCTCTGAGGCAGTGGATTCCAGGTACCCAGAACTCTCTGAGTTAAAAAAGTCCCCTTCAGATCCCTTCTAAATCGCTTACTCCTTATCTGAAATCTATTTACTAGTTTTATTCACCTCTGATAAGAGGAAGAGCTTCCTGTAGCCTCTCTATCTATATTCCTCAATTTTATATACTTCAATCATGTCCCCTTTTAACCTCCTCCCCTCTAGGGAAAACAGACCAAGCCTCTCTGGTGATAACTGAAATGCTCCACCCCAGTCGACATCCCAGTGAATCTCCTCTGCACGAACTCCAGTGCTATCCCATGATGACCAGAGGTAACTCCTACAGTTGATCCATCTTGTACTATTGCAGTCATGTTGAGGGTATTCCTGTAGAGTTGTGGCTACAGAATTCATGATTTAGACCCAGCAGAGGCATATTTCCCAGTCAGGACAGTGCACAAACTTGGAGCAGAACCTACAGACGTTGCTGTTCCCTCTGGTGCATAGAACACCACAACCTGAAGGTTACCTTCCTTCTAATAGGAGGCAGAGGTGGTGGGCTTGGAACGTGCTGTCGGGGTAGCCTGGGAGAGTAATTGTGGTGCATTATGTAGATGGGTCACACAGCAGCCAGTGTGCGCCAGTGGTGGAGAGAATGAATGTTGGTGGTGATGGGTGGGGTGTCAATCGAGCAGGTCGTTTTGTTCCAAGTACTTTCGGAAGTGCACTCATTCAGGTAATGGCAAGTATTCCTTCACATTGTGGATGGAGAGAAGACCCAATATCTAATTGAAGGTAGAATTATGTTTCTTGAATGTGCATTCAGTTTTCTGAATCTCTAACGTTAAAAACAAATTCATCTTCTAGCCGAGATTCAACAAATCAGACACTCATCTGCTCCGAATCAGTATCATGGACTCCTACTGGCTGGGTGTCACTGTCAGGGACTGAGTCATTCATACTATTTCATGGTCATACTATTTCCTGATTACAAGAAGAGGCCATTTGGTCCATCACATTTATGGTGGCTCTCAGAGCAATCCCATCAGATCCATTCCCCCTACATTTCCCTGTAACAACTTCTTTCTCACATTCCCATCACTCCCCCCAGATTCTCCTATCACTCACCTACACAAGCAGCAATGTAGAATTGCCAATTAACCAGCCAACCAGCAGGTCTTTGGGCTGTAGGAGGAAATCGGAGCACCCCAGGGGAGATCCGTGTCGTCACAGGGAGAAGGTGCACACTTCACCTCGACAGCACCACTCACGACTGAACCAGGGTCTCCAGAGCTGTGAGGCAGCAGCGGATATGTTGCCACCTTTACCTCACTGCAGAATACCTAGCCTCTGACCCGCTCCTGACATCATGGTGACTGCTCCTGCTGAGCTTCTGATCAGTGCTGAACCTGAGGTCGTTGATGGTGGGGCAGGCAGCGAATGTGAACAGCATCGTTCTCGCAGGAGGTGACAATTACCAGTCACTTGTGTGTTCAATGGGACGGTCCAGGCCTTACTTGTTGGGCATGGAATGCTTCAAACTGTGAGGAGTCGAGAATAGAACTAAGTCCTATGCAGTCATCAGCAAACCTCGTCATTGAAGTCCAAAAGTCAAAAAGTCATTGATGAAGCAGTTGAAGATGGCTGGGCCAAGGACACTGTCCCGAGGAACTCCTGCACTTAAGTCCTGGGGATTTGTGACAGCTGCAGCCTAGAGAATGCAAGTAATGGAGTGCCCATTGACCAGTTTTACCAGGGCTCCTTGGTGCTGCACTCGGTCAAATGCTGCATTGATGTTAAAGGCAGTCACTCTCATCTCACCTCACCTCTGGAATTCAGCTCCATGGTGCATGTTTCGACTATGGCTATGATGGTGCATTGAGTTAAGTGGTCCCGGCAAAACCCAATCTGAGCATCGGTGAGCAGGTTATTGGTAAGTGCCGCTTGATAACATTGTCAATGACAACTTCCATCACTTTACTAATGACTGTATGTTGACCCTTGAGATGGTAATTGTCCATGTTGGATTTGACTTGCTTGCTATGGGCAGAATATACTTGATCAACTTCCCACACACTTCAGGCAGATGGTGTAGTTGTGTCAGAACGGACTGCTGCTGTGTGGGTTACGAATGATCCAGACTTTGCTTTGTATTGCGGAGTGACTGGTATTTTCAGTGACCTCAGCAGAGACTTCCTGTGTATCACTGGGTGTTTAGCATTCCAAGTGGTCTAAAGCACGGACTTGTTGGTCTTGCCAAGGTAAACCAACTCCTGGAACGGGGAAACTGAAGAGGGGATGTGGCTCTGCACAGCAACTCCCATGAAAGTCACAAGGGTGGACTCTATTGATACATTTAAACAAATTTTCCAAAAGCCTGCTGAGTTTGGTTTAAGTTTAGCTCTTTAGAAATGCCATTTTGGTTTTATTCGGGCTATTCCAGGTTCCAGGAAGCTGGTTATCCTTCCAAACTGTGATGTGAACTTACCGCAAATGGGCCCCACAACCCAACCCTGGGAGAAAGGTAATTCTGTCAATGCAAGTACTGCCAGAAATCTAGAGGAATGAGCTCATATGAGTGCCAGCCTCTCTCATTATAATAATTCACTTACCTTAATTCCTGCATTAATGAGCTACACATTCCATTAAGAACCATTACAGATCCACAATGACACAAATGACAGTGGGATTTTACACACCTTCTTCATCAACCTAATTAAGTGGCTCCCCTGTGGCTTTTTAGTGGAGGAAGAT
>JARFYF010000074.1:61227036-61241345 GCA_030265395.1 Rhina ancylostomus | reverse complement strand
TGGGTGAAGCCAGTTCAGGTAATTCAACAGGTCCAATAGGTCATGGCCAGGTACAAAAGGTGTGTACAGGAACCAATAGTCAAAAGTGTGCACTAATGAGTGTGTGGAGCCAGACCTTGATTGACAGTGGTGTCGCTTTCAACCAGTGCTCAATGGTGTCATGTGACAGCCATGGCCTTTCACACTACAGTGTAAGGGGAAAAGATTTAAAGGGGACTTGAGGGGCAAGTTTTTCACACAGAAAGCAGTGGGTATATGGAACGAGCTGCCAGAGGTAGTGGTAGAGGCAGGTACAATTTCAATGGTTAAAAGTCATTTGGACAGGTACATGGATAAGGAAAGGTTTAGAGGGATAAACCTTTCCTTATCCATGTACCTGTCCAAATGACATTTAACCATTGTAACACAGGCAAATGGGACTAACACAGGTTGGCATAGATGCGTTGGGCTGAAGGGCCTGTTTCCACGCTGGATAACTTTATGACTGCATGTCTTACTTAGATAATCTATTTTAAACTTATCACTAAGTTTACGCTGGAGTTGCTTCTCTCTGATGAATGGATAATGAGTTTCAGTCACAAATCCATTGCATAGCCCCCAACCCCCTCCCTTCACATCTGGGAAGAACAGGAATACAGAGATGTTGTAATCATGAGCATCTTCCAAGAAAGAAAGCCCGCCTGCCTGTGGTAACTGCAGAGGACTTCCTTGCTGTCTGTCACAGAGCTAGACATCACTAGGATTCTCCTCAATCACCTTCTCCCAGTGGCTGAAGAGCTACTCCCCAGAGCACAGAGTGGATTCTGTCCCTCCATAGGCAGTGGACATGATCTTCACTGCATGATGACTCAAAGGAAAAGGCAGGGGGCAACACTAGCCACTGTACAAGACTAAAGTCTTCAATTTAACCAGTCGGGGGGACTGTGGAACACCTTCCTCAAAGTTGGCTGCCCGCAGAAATTGGTCTCCATCTTAAACTTTCTCCACGACGCTGCACAAGCCAGGATGTTAACCAGTCAAGGCTGTGTCATTGTCCCAACACTTTTCTCAATCTGTCTTGATGCAACGTCCCACTTCAACTTCAACAATCTTCCTCAGGAGGTGGAACTAATCTTCAGAATTAACAGGAAACTGTCAAACCAGGCTCTCCAGTTTTCTCCCACATCCCAAAGATAAGCTGGCAAGTAGGTTAATTGGCTGCTGTAAGTATGCCCCCAGTGTACGTGGCTGTTGGAAGAATCAGGAGGGAGTTAATGGCCATGTGAGAGAGAATAGGGGAATAAGTGGGGGAATGGGACTGATGGGATTGCTCTGAAAGCCAGCTTAGACTTGATGGGCCAAACGGCCTCATTCTATGCTGTATGGAACTTTGAGAAATTTATAACATCTCTGTATTCCTCCTCTTGCGAGGGGAGGGGGCGGGGCTGCGTCATGGACTTGTGACTGAAGCTCATTATCCACTCATCAGAGAGAAGCAACTCCAGCCCCAACTTAGTGATAAGTTTAAGATAGATTATCCAAGTAAAACATGCAGTCATAAAGTTATACAGCACAGAAACAGGCCCTTTGGCCCAACTCATCAATGCTAACCTATGCTAGTCCCATTTCCCTGTGTTTGAGAAATGGCTTCCCTTAAAGTCAATCAGAGATCACAGCCGATTTTTGTTGCTGGACACAGGCCATTGCTACCAAGCTGTATTTTTGTTCCAAATTTAGCATGTACTCCAGTGTAAAAAAATAGATGTTTTTAATTGTTTAATTGCTGCCACCATGTCATATGCCTTGTTTTCAATTAGATATGCAGATCAAGATGAGGCTCATGATGTGTTCATTTTTTTCATGCCACATGCCTGTCTCAATGATTTAATACATATTTATTCCAGGAAGTGAGTGATGTAAGACAATTACAAAGTAATATATTTCAGGCTAACAAAATATAGATAGCGAAAAGCAAAAAACTGCAGTTGTTAGAAATCTGAAATAAAAACAGAAAATGCAGGAAATACTCAGCAAAGCGGGCAGTCTGGAAAGAAAACTGTTAAAAGTTCCAGAGCTCATGGAAGTCCATTGAAGTGAAACATTAAAGCTTGTCCTCTCTCCACAGCTGCCACCTGCCTTGTTGAGCAGTTCCAATATTATCTATCTTTATTTAATACAGTTTTCTATTTATTCTTGTAATAAATAACATTTTGTTTCTAACTATGAGCCAGAGCTGAAGCTGACAATTGTAACCTGTAATCAAAGAGCTCTAAACACTATAAAGCACAGGATTAAGTAAATAAATGCATAGGAACAAGAAATGCTTTGTGACTCTATGCAGTAGCACCCATTTATTTACAAGGCTTTTAATGGAATAAATAGTAAAAGATTAGATTTACTATAAGTGGGTAATAATTTTATGTAACAAAGATAACATTCCATCCATTTACTGATTGTGGTTTTGAACACTAAAATCTTCTAAAATCTTAACTGATATTTTTCCTGAACACCTAAATAATCCATTACCTTTAAATATGTTTTCTTTCTCTTTTTGTAGATCCCAGTTGCCTTCTTACATTCTATCTCAAAGGTACCCCTTCTTTTTGCCCATAAGCAGCTATTGATGGTGCTTTAAGTCTCTGCTTCTATTTCTGAGTTAGCTCAGGCTGCTGAATGAGAGCAGAGGGAACTGTGTTTTGGATCTGGCCTTGAGTACTTGACCAGGAAGCCATGATGCTGACAACTTCATTGCACAATGAAAAATCATCTGCAGAAATACACTGAAGAACAGATTACAAATACCTGTCTCACTGCAGGATTTCAGACAGAAAGGGCTCAGAGGAAAGAGCAAAGAATTAGGAACAATTTACAAGCACCTATGCATATCACAGTTGCTTTTACCTTGTGGATGTTGAGCAAAACCCAACCTCTCCCATACTTTAGTGAGCAAGTCGACAACACCTTTGAGCTTGGCATCCAACTGCCTGCAAACATATGTCGTCAACATACAAAAGCTCAACTGCTGAGGATGGGGTGACCTTGATTCTGGAGTATCAATGCAGTGAGTTAATAGTTTTCCACTTCTCCTGTCAATGACTTCCAATCCAGTGGGCAGCAGTGTGGGGAGAAAGGATGAGAAAAAGGTTGACCCAATGTCAATAAGCAGTCAGTGGATGCTCTATTCTGAATTCTGTCAGAGGAAAAGATTAAAGGATGTTCTCAAAGCACTCTTGCTAAAACATAGAATCCCCATTAATTCCTGGGAATGCCTGGCCCTTGACCACTCAAAGTGGAGAAGGAGAGTTTGGGATGGTACTGAGAACCATAAGGTCATGCTTCAGGAGCAGAGAGGCTTTGCCATAAGCTGCGGAAGAGGTGGACCACATTGCAAATTACTCACCCACTCGCTTGATCAGGCACCTCTGACCCCATCTGTGGAAGAGGCTGTGGTTCCCATATTGAGCTCATCAGTCACCTTAGAACTCACTAAACTGGAATGGAAGCAGATCATCATCAATCCCGAGAGTCTGCTGAAGGAGAGGTTCTGTCTCTAATAATCTTCCTGATCCTCAGTTAAGTAATTCACAGGTCAATGGGTTCAATGGCTTTACATTGCACTAAACCATCCAATGATATTTGTTCCATTGCATCTTTCTATGATTAGATAACTCAAGATTCATTCAAGTCGAGATTCACAACAATAGTGATGAATGTATTAATAAAATCTACAAAGAATTAGGAGCCAATATTGATTATTTTAGGAATTGTGTGACAATGGCATTAGGATCTGAGAGCTGTGAAGAATCTGCATTAATATCTTCACCTCTTGACACTACTATCATCTCTCACCTGCCATATCTCACTACTGCCAAAACCATCTGGAAGAAACTTAGTGTCCTCTTTCATGCCAACTATTTATTTTCACCTGAGAAACCTCAAATTTATTCAAGTTCTCTGTAAGAGTTTTCAAATCAAATCTGGATTTTCTCACACCCTTTGACAGGGCACAAATGAAGGGTCTCGATCCAAAAATTCAACCATACATTTCCCTCCACAGATGCTGCCTGACCTGCTGAATTCCTCCAGCAGTTTTGGGTTTTGTTTGCTCCAGATTCCAGCATCTGCAGTCTTTTGTGTCTCCAAAATGTTTCTTCTGATGGTTGATGACCTTGATCTTCTCCTTCTCCATTTGGACCATTACTGTTTATCTCTATTTTGTTGTTAGCTCTCTGCTGATGTGATTGTCATAAACGTAAAAAGGGAAGTTCCTGAAATGACCAGAATAGATGAATATTGCCAATAATTTGGTTCATGGATCAGATATTTGAAATGAACAATTTTGTTTAAGTTTTTGGAATAAGTTAAAGATACAAGACATTTTTAGCATCCTATCCAGATACATTACAGCTTGATATGGGAACTGCTGTGTCCAGAACAGCAAGAAATTTCTGAGAGTCATGGACACAGCCCAGTCCATCACAAAAACCAGCCTCCCCTTCATTGACTCTGTCTACACTTTCCACTGCCTCAGAAAATCTGCCAAAATAACCAAAGACTCTTCCCCACCCTGAACATTCTCTCTTCTCACCCCTTCCATCAGGCACAAGATATGAAAGCTTGAAAGCACGTTCCACCAGGCTCAAGGACAGTTTCTATCGCACTGTTATAAGACTACAAATTTGACCTCTTGTAGGATAAAAATGAACTCTTGACCTCTCAACCTACCTTGTCATGGCTCTTGCACTTTATTTATCTACCTGCATTGAACTTTCTCTGTAACTGTAACACTTTATTCTGCATTCTGTTATTGCTTTTCCCAATGTACTACTTCGATGTATTTATGTCTTGAGATGATCTGTGTGGATGACATGTAAAACAAAGTTTTCACTGTATATCAGCACATGTGACAATAATAAACCAATTACCAATTATTAACACATTTGTAAAGATGGTGGAAGAGGCAATGGAGTACTTGGAAGGATTCCAGTAATTAAGTCAGTCATTGCTGATTAGGGTTTGATGTTCACAGGGTAAGACATAAAGAGTGTGGAGGAGACTGGTGGCAGGCGAGAAACACGCAACACCAAGACCATGCACTCAGTCATAATAGCAAGCCCTCATTTAGACAAATCACTGCAGGCTTTAGCTTGACAGTCAGACAGTATAATTGGGAAGCCAGCAGGCAGGAGTTGAAATTAACAGCAGAAGATCACTGAGAAGACTAGAATGCTAGAAATCTAGTGAGGGTTATTTGTGGGACGATCAAACCTCAGGGTTTTATATTTACTGCATAGCTCCATAACTGGATGAATTGTTAACGATTTTTTTAAAATAAAGAGATCAGCCTTCAATTGTTTTCTGAATGAACATGCTGTAAATTTTTAGTTCGTAATCATATCAGTCCTGCTTCACCAATCAATACTGCAGCTACAAAGTGCAGCTAAACAAACTTACATCACAGTTATCAAACACAATAGTTTCAGTCATATAAACCCATTAAGGTGACAGGTGCAAGTTCTGTTTGTTACATTGCCATAGAGCAGAGAGTGGAAGCAGTGGCTGCCAGAGATTGGTGCTGGTTCAATGGGAGAGCACATGAAAAGCACCAAGACACTGCCATCAAGTGGTGAGATGTGGCATTATGCCAGTTATCACTTACCAGTTGGCAGGCAGTCAGTCTCCACTTCTGTCAGAGTGGGAGTGACACGGTCTTCCACATGGTACGGTGAGAGTGACAGCCAGTCTCACATGTAGTACAATGGGACTGACATACAGTCTCCTACGTGGGACAGTGGGTGTGATAGACAGTCTCCTACCTAGTACAGTGAGAGTGACCAGCAGTCTTCCACATGGTACAGTGGGACTGATAGTCTCCCACCTGGTACAGTGGGAGTGACAGTCTCCCACATGATACAGCAAGAGTGACACATAATCTCCCATGTGGTAAAGTGCAATAGAAACAACTCAAATATTATAGTCCAGTTAGTAGCATTTGAATATTTGCTAAAAGCTGAGGTGACGAACATCTAGAAATAGGGACTATGTGTCAAAATTGTTAACATTGACTTTTGAATAGATGGATATATTTTAGTAACCAAACAGATTTCTTTGAAGAAGTCACCATCAAAATCTGCAAGAAGAATCCCATGAATGTGGTATACTTGGGATTTCTAAAGGTCTTTGAGGAACTACCTCATGAAAGACTGGGGTACATTGAATGAAGAGTCTGTTCAAAGAGAGTTTGGTAAAGAACATTGCACAATACAGAAGGTAAAACTCATAAAAAGATGCAGCACAAAAAAATCACCTGTCTATCATACATTTGCTGGTGATATGAAAAGGCTTTGCAACTGGTACCATTCCAGTTTTCCTTCGACAGAGACTACAAACATTTCATTATAAGGTATTGATACTATTTCCATTTTGAGAGTTTTTGTTGAATCTACTTCCACTCATTTTCAGAATCTAACAGCTCTCAGTGTGAAATCAAATCTGCTCATCTTGCCTCAGATTTTTTGCCAAATCTCCTGAATCTGTGTCTTCTGGTTGCTGGCTGTTCTGCCACTGAATATAGCTTTTCCTTATTTATTCCAGCAAAGGACTTGGAATGCTTCTAACAAAGCCTATAAAAACAGTCCTGCTTTGTCTCCTCTCTCCGTGTCACTGAGCTCTCAAAATTTCATTTATGTGGTGAATTTCCTGTACACCTTCTCTGAGGTCTTGACACCCTTCCTAAAATGCAATGGTCAAAACCCCATGCAATGGTCATAACCCTAACTCCATTGTTGTCCCTAACTGCACCCCATTCTAAAATTGAATCCTTTAGTTCATATTGTGTCTCTTCATTCTTCTTACCATAGTACATTGTGTAATCTCTCTTATTTCTGTCTGCCCGCCAGTATATTCCTGCTTAATACATTTCCAAATTTCACATCATCAAGATTGAAATGATACTTCATATACTCAGTTCCAGGACTTTGAAATATATCACAAACAGCAGCAATCCTAATACCAACACCTGGGGGACATCAATGTTTACATGCCTCTATTCTGAGCAATATGTATTCAACAATACTTTCTTCTCTTTGTTCCTTCATTAATTTTGTATCCGTGCAGCACTGTCAATAAATCCCACGGGCTTGGATTTTCTTCTCAAGTCTAAAATATGTTACTTTATCAAACTCCTTTTGGAAGTCCATATACACAAAATCAGCTTTATTATCTTAATCAACACTCTTCAAATACAATTTCCTTTGGTTATGCACTCTTCTTTTTTAAATCAGTATTTTTAAAATGTCAATTATGCCTCAGAATATTATCTCTGAGAGTTTTCTCATCATCAGCATTAGGATGTCTGAGCTGTAGATGCTGAGATTATTCCCCTTCCTTTTTTATAACAGGGAGGCAACATCTGCAGTTGTCCAGTCCTTCCCTATCAACAGTAGATAGTGGCCAGAGTCCTTGCCTTATTTCTCTTAGTAACCTAGCATGCCAGTAACCTCCCAGATCAGTGACATTACTACTTTGTGTGCTGCTCGCATTTTAAATATCTCCATTTTTTTTATCCTATCAAATGTCTTTGCTCTCTCCTTTTCCATGGTAACCATTGATAGCACCATCGTCTTTACTGAAAACACATGCAAACTGCTCATTTAGCAGTCATGCCCCCGCCTCAGAAAAAAATCCATTTTTGGGTCTCAATCCTTCCTTTGACTTTTTAATATCTGAATATTAATAAACAGGTGCCTTGGTTTGCTTTTATGCTACTGTTAAATTTATTTTTATATACCCTCTTTATCCCTCTTTTCCTTTTCAATTTTTCTCTGGTTTCCTGTTTGTGAACCTTCAAGTACAATTTTCCTTTCCAGTTCTGTAACAGTATCTTTTCCCCTTTTCTTTAATTCCTGAATTGTTTGAAGTCATGAATGGGGGCCAGATTTCTCAGGCAAACATTGGCAGTTTCACAGGAACTGTCAGCATTTCCTTAGGTGACTGGAAGCAGCGATTATTGCTGACAGCAGTATTCCAGAGTTGTGCTGGGATTGTGCTTCTCATGCGATCCACTGGCAGAGTGTGAAGTTGCAGCAGTTCCCAGAACTTACTCCGTGAAATCAGCTCAAACAACCTGTGGCAGTTTCTTCTCTACTGATTTCAATGACACAGAGGGCAGTAATTAAGCCAACATTAGACACCTCCAGCTTCTTAATTGTTTGTTCATTTGAATATGTTTCAAGGTGTTTGAGTTTATCTGAATGACTTCAAATGTAAGTGTTTTAGATTTTTCATTTAAATCACATTTCAGATTTCTAACAGTTTAATTGATTTTTAATAGTTTTGACTGCTTTCAATGTTTTCGACAGCTTCAACAGCTTGCTATGCTGAGAGGCTTGGATCAACTGAGTGTGAAATTGTTTCATCAGCTTGGTGAGCAGGGCTTGTTCTACATCTCCCACCACCAGACTCGGCCCACAGCATCATGGACTTTTCACTGAGAAAGTCCTGAAGGTGCTTCCTGTTGAGGATTAAGCTGGATGGCACTGGGTGAAATCGTACAATTTCTCTTCAAATTCTGGCTCATAAGATGTCTGTTGGGTCAGGTCTTTCTGTCTGCCACCAATTTATTATTTCAAGTGAAGCTCAGTGGTATTATTTACCACGCTACTGGTGATAACATACATATTCCAAACCCACCTCAGTTTGCCCCATATTTACTACCTGTCCAGACCTTGATACTGCTGCTTATTATATTGTTGTTAGTTTATCCTGATCCTCCTGACCCACCTTCTTTAATGCGTACATAGGGTGGGTGATGAGAGGCTCTTTCCCCAAGTCGAGAACTTGACTTCATTAAGAGCCTTTGGATTTCTCTACTACTCCTACGGGGGTAGAAACAGCCATAATACTGAATGGCAAAGCAAGCTTGAGAGGCCATTGGACTACTACAGTATCTAATATTCATCCTGGTGGCTGTCTCCCTGCCACATTAGTTTAAAGCTTCTCCACAACACTAGTTAACCTCCCGGCAAAGATATTGAACCCAGTCCTACGGATGTGGAATTTATTCACTTTGTTCAGGTCCAAGGGAATGGCAGATGGAATTGAACCCAGACAAGTGCAAAGTGAAGTTAACCCAGGCCAGAACGTACACAGTGATTGGAAAGGCCTTGGAGAATGTTGAACAGAGATGTCTTGGAGTACAAGTACATAGTTCCCTGAAAATGGGAGACAGCTAGACAAGGTGGTGAAGGAGGTATATGGTATGCTTGCCTTCATCGGCCGATGCATTTGGTATAAGAGTTGGGACATTATGTTAAAGTTATACGTGTTGGTTTGGCCACACTTGGAGTATTGTGTGCAGTTCTAATCACTGTACTATTGGAAGGATGTGATTAATCTGGGGAGGGTACAGAAAAGATTCACAAGGATGTCACCTGGATTGGAGGCCTTTAGTTATCAGGAAAGACTGGATAGGCTAGGTCTGTTTATCCTGGAGTGAAGGACGCTGAGAGGTGACAAGATAGAGGTATATAAAATTATGAGAGACATAAATGGGTTAGAAAGCCAGTGTCTGTTTCCTGTGGTAGGGGTAGATTAAGGTGAGAGAGAGAAGGTTCAAAGAAGATTTGAGGAGTACATTTTTCACAGACAGTAGCTGGAATGAGCTGCCATGGAGGAGGAGGATGGAGGCAGGAACAGTAGCAACATTTAATAGGCATCTGGACAGATAATTGATTGAGCAGGGCATAGAGGGATATGGAATTGACGCAGGCATGTGGGATTAATATAAGTGGGCATGACGGTTGGTATAAACGTGGTGGATGGAGGACCTGTTCTATGCTGTACAACTCCATGACTCTGCCTCAGAACTGATCCCAATGTCCCATGAATCCATCCCTCCAATGTTATCTTACAACTAACAAAGGATGTTCAACTTGAAACGTTAACTGTTTCTCTTTCCACAGATACTGTCTGACCTGCTGAGTGTTTCTGGTGTGTTTTGTTTTTATTTCCAATTTCCATCATCTTTCATTTGCTTATTACATTTGCATTTAATAACACATGGCACTGGGAACAATCATCTGGTTGTTCCATTTGGGGACCTGCTTCCTCCCTAAATTCATGAATTCTGACTGCAGGATCTCAAAATTTTCCCTCCCAATGTAATTGGTTCCAACATGGACAATGATTTAGGCTTCTCTCCTTCTTTCCACTGATTTCTGTGCTGCACTTCATTGCACAAGAGAAGCAACGCACCATGTGAGGTTCACATCGGCAGAAGCCGTAATGCTAATCCATTCTATGAATTATTTCATTCCCTGTGGATGCAACTTCTAACTTTTGTTGGGTTCTTCTGTGCAGTCCTTTTGCCCCAGTGTGCCATGCTTTTGCTCAGAGTAGTTGCTACAGACAGTGAAGGAAAGTGAACAGAAAGATTTGTCAGCAAGATTGAAGGAGGTAACCAGAAATAGGAATAATTTTGCATGGAGTGCAAACACTGACGTGGGGCGACTTGGTCAAATGGCTGCTTCAGTCCTCCAGATTCTACTTTACTTCTTAGTGAATTGGGATCAGGGCGCACAACTACCACCTCAGGCCTGAGGCACTGGCAGACCAAGAAAGGTGAGGACAAGTGAATTCCCTGACTGGCAGGGTATATTTATTACCTTTCTCCTCTTTAATGTTGCATAAAAGCAACCAGAAAGAATAAGTACTTCTGCATTTCCATACTTTAGTCATTCTGCTTCCACGGAAAACAATTGTTTCATGACCCAGACCAGCATTGTTATCATTCTCACACTATTGTTGTAATGGAATGCAAACTAAGTGCTATTATGGGGAATGATACCAAAGCAGTCATTTGCTCACTTTAGCATTTTGCATGTTGATATCTTGGTCTGTGAAGCTCGGTTTTATTCACAAGAGGCAGAATTTGAACTGCATTACAAGTCTTGATATTATTTTGTGACTGACGGGCAAGGTTTGATGTGATCTGTCTTACCAGATCGCCTGAAGGCTCTTCCTCCTTCCACACTAGAGCACAATTGTCTCATAGTATTAAGCCAGCATGAAGTTAGATTTCCATTTTATGGAGTTCACATAATGTCAGAGAATCACAGAAAATGTACGACACAGGAGGCCATTCAGCCCATTGTGGTTGTGCCAGTCAAACAGAGCCACACAGCCTAAACACACCTTCCAGCACCAGGTCCACAACTGTACAAGTTATTTAAGTACTGTACACATCTAGGTACTGTCTAAATGTGATGAGGGTTTCTGCTTCTAGACCCCCAACACCCTCTTGGTGAAAAATCTCCCCTCTAATCCTTCAACCAATTACTTTTGATCTATGCCTCCTGACCTATGACCCCTCAGCTGAGGGAAATAGGTCCTTCCTCATTCCTCTAGATGGGTTCCCCACCATTTTGCACATCTCCAGTCCACCTCCCCTCAGCCTCCTTTGTCCAAAAGGAAACAACTCCAGTTTATCCGATCACTTCTCTCAGCCACAATTTTCCAATCCTGGCAACATCTTTATGAATTCATCCACCCTCTCCTATGCAATCACATTATTCATGTAATAAACAGCAGAAAAAGGTTGTTAATTCTCAACAAGTCACTGTTTTTCCCTCTCCCCAGATGCTGTCTGACTTGCCTAGAGTATTTCTGGCATTTTCTGCTTATATTTATTTCAGTTTTTTGGCATTTGCAGTTTTTTTGTTTTTCAGTCACATCTTTCCTGTAATGTGATGGCCAGAACTGTACACAGTTCTCAAGTTAACCAGAGTGTTTTTAGTGTTTACTACACAGTGCCTTGGGTGATAAAGGAAAGACATCCCATGTGACTTTTGAATAACCTCATGGATCTGTCATATTACCCGGAAGGATCGATGGACGTGCAGTCCATTGTCTCTTGGTATCTCCACACCATCAATATCCTCCCACTTATTGTATATTCCCTTCCATTGTGACACCTCCCTAAAGGCATTGCCTCACACTTCCATGAATTAAATGTCATTGCCTATTTACTGCCCATTGCATCTTGCATCTTCCTGCAGTCTAATGCTATTTGCATCATCCTGCAGTCTAATGCTTTTATCCTTGCTATTAGTCAACCACATGGACAATTTTTGTACTATCCTCTTTATTATGGTCCCGTATTTGCTCCGCATCATTATTACATATTACAAAAAGACAAGGACTAAATACTGAGCCCCACAGAATGCCTCTGGGAACTGTCTCCCAGTCGCAGAAACACCAGTTACACAATACACCTCACTTCCTCCCAAAAGGCCAGATTTAGATATAATTTGGCAGTTTCCTTTGCATCTCACAGACTTTTACTTTTTTGACCAGCCTAACTTGTGGGAATTGTGAAAGCCTTGCAAAAATTCATGTGGACTACATCAAATATGCTGCCCTCATTGACCTTCCTCAAAGAATTCAATGTCAGACACACCTTTCTTTAACAATCCATGCTGATCCTGATTAATCTGTACCATTCTAAATGATTTATACTGTCCTTTAAAATGGATTTCAATAATTTGCCCACCACTAATCACAGTGATTGTCTGTAATTGCTACCCCTTGCTAAAACAATAGTACAATGATAGCACTCTTGCAATCCTCTGCCATCACGTTTTAGTCACGGAGGTTTGAAAAATTGCAGTCAAATCCTGCTCTGTTTCTTCTGTTAACAGCATGGGAGCTTTCCACAGTTGCAAATATTTCAAATAGTAATATCAGACAATTATTAACACAAGGTTATACGGGAGCTGAAAATAAAGATAAAGAAAGGGGAATTAAATGATTTTGGCAGAATGTAAGTCTACCAAGACTAAATTAAGCATTGGAACAGTAACAGGCCAACATGATATTTAAATATACTTCTGAAGGAACACAATTTAAATTAGCTAAGTAGGTTCTGAACATTAAAGGGATCTTAATTGTTTAAAGTAAGAATTTAGCATACATAACTTAATAAATTATAAGCAGGAGTTAGGAGATACTAACCTATAAACATACAAATTGGATTGTGTATTGCTTTGATTTTCAGCAATGTGCAATTAAATTTTGATGTTTTTATGCATAAATCATGAAAGTGTAGGCATTTCGAGTGAATTCCATAGTTTGCAACAGTGGATCCTCCATTTCCAGTTACAGTGTGGGCCAGCATGTGTCCCACACTTGCTGCATAGGTCACACGTGGTGGCACATCCCTTGTACAATTCTTGTTTAAGCTGCTGGAAGCTGAAACTGGGTCACACTTTCCTGCTTTTGCAAGATCTTTGCCCACTTGTAGTAAAGGTAAGGAACATAAAATACAGGAGCAGGTGAAGGCTATCCAGCGCTTTGAGTCTACTCCGCCATTCATCAAAGTCTGATCTTCTACCTCAGTGTCATTGTCCAGTAGTATCCCTGTATTTCTTGATTGCTTTGATATACAGAAATCCTCAAAGACCGAGTCCTTACAGATCTCCAGGATAGAGAGTTCCAAAGGTCCACTATCCTCTGAGAGATATCTCTATTCTAAATGGCTGTGCCCCGTGGCTTTAGACTCCTCAATCAGAGGAAACATCTTCCCTGGAACAACCCTGTAATAATCTTGTAATGTTCAATGATAACTCTCATTCTTTTAAATGCTGGACAATACAGCCCTATTCTACTCAGTCTCTCCTCATACAGCAAACCTGTCCCATCCCTGGAATCAGTCCACTGAATCTTTCTGCATACCCTCTATGGGAAATACATCCCCTTTCCGGTAGAGACCAAGACTGCACACAGTTAGGAGGTCTTGCTGATGGTGAAGCTGGTTACAATGAATTGCAAAGAGATCTTGATCAGTTAGAGAGATGGGCTTGAGGAATGGCAAATGGATTTCAATTTAGATAAGTGTGAGGTGATGTGTTTTGGACAGTCAAACCTGGGTAGGACTGATACAGTGAATGGCAGGGCATTGACAAGTGTTGTGGAACAGAGGGACCTGGGAGTACAAGCGCACGGTTCGCTGAAAGCTGCCGTGCAAGTAGACAGGTAGTGAAGAAAGCATTTAATATGCTGGCCTTCATCAGTCAGGGCATCGAGTTTAGGAGCAGGGATATTACGTTGCAGTTATGTAAGTCGTTGGTGAGGCTACACTTGAAGCATTTTGTACAGTTGTGGTCACCCTGTTATAGGAAAGACATTGTCAAGCTGGAGAGGGTGCAGAAGAGATTGGCAAGGATGCTGCCTGGATTGGAGGGACTGAGTTATCGGGAGAGGTTGGCCACACTGGATATTTATTCCGTGGAGCATAGGAGAATGAGACATGACCTCAAAGAAGTTTATAAAAT
>JARFYF010000074.1:61149579-61165875 GCA_030265395.1 Rhina ancylostomus | reverse complement strand
AAAGAGCCCCACCATCCAGGCCATGCCATTTGCTTGCAGCTACCATTAGGCAGGAGGTACAGAAGCCTGAAATCCCACACCACCAGGTTCAAGAACAGCTACTTCCTTTCAACCATTCGGTTCATGAACCAACTGGCAAAACCCTAATCACCATTACAGTTTAGCAACACCATGACTAAACTGATCACTTTGCACTAAAATGGACTTAGTTTTTTTGTTTTAATTGTGATTTTTTTTCTTGTAAAATTGTGTATAATTTAATTTATGCTTTTCTTGTGAATGCTGCCTAAATGATGTCATGTGCCTGTGATGCTGCTGCAACTAAGTTTTTCTTTGCACCTGTGCATACATGTACTTGTGCAGATGACAATAAACTCGACTTTGACTATGATGATAGAAATGTGCAGTATTTCTGTTTGCAGGTTGAGTAGTACTATCTTAGTCAGTGAGTCTTACTGCCTTAAAAGTCTGTCTCTCATGCTTCATTTATACTTGTTGCATTGTTTGTATCATGGTTTTTTTTAAAGGTGTTTACTAGTTGTTCTCAGTCATTTACAGGAAGGATGTAGAGGCAAAAAACTGCTGGAGGAACTCAGTGGGTCAGGCAACATCTGCGGAGGCAAAGGGATGGTCAATTCTTCGGATCAAGATCAGGACTGAGCAAAGGTGAAGGTAGCCAGCATAAAGAGGCGAGGGTGAGGGATGAGGCAGGAGCTGGCGAGCAATAGGTGAATCCAGATGAGGAGGGTGTCTCCTGTACGGATGCCATCGCTCTTTCTCAGTTCCTTCATCTCTGCCACATTTGCTCTCAAGATGAGGCCTTCCACTCCAGGACATCTAAAATGTCCCCCATTTTCAGGAAGAGTAACTTTCCCTCTACTGTTGATGGAGCCCTCACCTGCATCTCCTCCATTTCCCGCACTTCTGCAAGTATCTCAGAGGGCAAACCATCCACTGACATTTATATAAACACACTGACTCCCACAGTTGGTGGGACTACAGAAGAGGTTCACTGGGATGTTGCTTGGAGACTATTAGTAATAAGGAGAGGTTGGACAAACTTGGATTGTTTTCACTGGAGTGCTGGAGGCTGTGTGGCGACCTGACAGAAGTATATAAAGTTATGAGGGGTATAGATAAGGTGTATAGTCAGAGTCCTTTTCCTGGGGTGGAAATGTTAAATACTAGAGGGCATTGCTTTAAGGTGAGAGGAGGAAAGTTTAAAGGAGATTTGCAAGATAAGTAGATTTACAAGGAAGTGATGGAAGCAGATATGATGACAATGTTTAAGAGACACCTAGACAGGCACATGAACAGGCAGGGAATGGAGGGATATAGACCATGTGCAGGTAAATGGGATTAGTTTAGCTTAGCATTTTAGTTGGCACAGACATCATGGGCTAAGGGGCCGCTTCCTGTGCTATATGCTGTATTGTTCTATGTTCTGTTGTGACTTTATGTAAATAGAGAACCAACAATGCATTACTCTGGTGACAACATGGGATATACGGATGTCCAAGGCTGCAGAACATAAGACTGGGTGAGTTTGCAAACTTGCAGACGCAATGCAAAACTGAAGAAATTCCTTGATATTAAAATAAGATTAGCAAATGCAAAACAATGCTCAAGGCAAGATGGCAGAATTAGCACAAATAGGATATACTGGAAAGCATGTCAAATATTGTAAAGTGCAAGGCGTTTAGTGTTCACTTGGATGATTTTCAAGGCAAATAACAATGTAGAGCCTATAGTTGAAAATGATGGAGCAAAATGCAGTGGCTCATGAGTGGAAAAGGCTACTTTATTAGTGAAGGTAAGCTCATGTGAAATTAGCAAACCTGTTGCCATTAAGAGGTGCAACAGACATTCCATTTGATGAATATTATAACACCTGCTGTATTAATTGCAGTTATAACAGGTTAATTGTAATTAATCTAGCAACAATTTGTAGAAGCAAACAGAATGCAGCTGACACAGAAAATTATATGGTTTGCTCAGAGGCAGGGAAATACACCCATGGAGGGGCTTTTAAATACCATGGAAGTTAACAAGGAATGCATGGTAAATGATATCTATGGAACTTAACAAAAGACAACAGTGAGCTCATAAATACAGTTAAATTATTGGTAAGGACATTATGATGGGTCTAGATACTTCATTGAGTTCAAGAGCAAGGAAGTTATGTTGCAGCTTTATAAAACTCTGGTTGGGCCATACCTGGAGTATTGCATTCAATTCTGGGCACCCCATTATCAGAAGGATGTGGAGGCTTTGGAGAGGGTGCAGAAGAGGTTTACCAGGATGCTGCCTGGATGAGAGGGCATGTGCTGAAAGGAGAAGTTGGAACAAGTTGGGTTGTTTTCTATGGAGTGGCGGACATTAAGAGGAGACCTGAGAGAAGTTTATAAAATTATGAGAAGCATAGATAGACAATTGGTATCATTCTCCCAGGGCTGAAATGTCTAATACTAGAGGGCATGCATTCAAGGTGAGACGGGGAAAGTTCAATGGAGATGTGCAGGTGCCTGGAATGAATGGGTGGTGGTGGAAGCAGATATGATGGTGTTCAAGAGGCCCTTAGGTAGGCACATGAATATGCATAGAATAAAGGGATATGGACCATGTGCAGGCAGAAGGGATTAGTTTAATTAGGCTTAATTAGTTTGGGACAACATCATGGGCCGAAGGACCTGTTCCTCTGCTCTACTTTTCTATGTTCTATGGTGATTCGGGGAACTTGGTGATATAGAGATACATTGCAAGCTTAGCAACAGAACATAAACTTTCCCAACAATGATGTGTGTCAAAAACTTGGAAAGAATGTCAATAAATTGCTCGCTTGTGCAAGATCTTGCAATGAAGAATTAAGTTATGGGTTTGCAGTGGGAGTTGATATCCTGAAGGAGGTGCTCAGATGTAGAGGTATGAAGACTGTATTAAAATAATTCTTTGAAAACATAGAACCTACAGTTCTAGTTAATAGAATTACAACCGATAAAAGCTGCACTTGCAGCCGCTTTGGAACCAAAGAGTTGTTCTTGAAAGTGGGACAGTTCAGCAGCCACACAATCTTAGAACAGGGTTGGAAAAGCAAGAATACAGGTATAGATCTTGAAAAGAGTAAGGAATGTAAGACTGGGACCAAGATGTACAAAATGCAATCCAACAGTTGGAACCCAGAGGTTGCAATCAGGATACACAGGGCAGCAAGAGGGAAAGAGGAAGAGAATCCATAACCCAAAATCCATACTGGATACATACAGTCAGCAGAGATCTGGAAATATCTGAAAGGTAGGACTATTCACCTGTATCTGTGGAGAGCTGCTTCTCGGAGTTAGTTATGGTGTATTTGTTGAGTGTGGTGAAACTACTGAAACCCAGCAGGCTTGTGGAATGGAAAAGTTACGGTAGAGTTAATGGCAATTAAACAGTGGCAATGATGACTGCAAGCAAGTATACACTCTCAAGAAAATACCCAACATCAAGGGCCTCGTAATGCTTATGAGACTCTTGAATGGAGTGAACCAAATGTAGCAAGACTTGTGGGAAAACTAAACATTATCATTGAAACAATTTTGGAGACCTAACCCAGATCAGATCTCCTACACAGGAAAAACATTATTGGTATCTGCTTAGTACAATGTGGCTGGAGCAAGACAAGGCAGAACACTATCACGTTTACAGTCCCTTGTGTCTCCATTATTACCTTCATTGAATTGATGGCCACTGCGGCAACCCAAAAGGAAAAAGCAGAAGAGGAAGTGGATGAGTTAGCACAAGGGTTAAAGAATGGAAAATAAAGGAGAAACACATATCTGGAGAGAAATTAATTCAGCACAGGGAAAGAAACAGAAGTTGGAATGTCAAATGAGCAAAGAATGAAGATTTAGCTGGATAGGATGTTTCCACAAGTTAAGAAATTGATTGCTTTTTCAAAGGTGATCCAGGTGTTTATGTGGACTCATGATTTAAGTTTGATGTGTTATCTGCAGAAGTTTAAATTTTTTTCATTTTAGCAAATATGTTGAGTAAAATGTATACAAGATGAATAGCATTTACTGAAATTCTTAAGGACAATTGTGAATCTTGTATCAGGTGTTTTAGAATTAATCTATGTTGATGCATCAGTGATCCTCCTGTTTATCTGCTTGTTCAACATTTTTCACATCTTTCTACTTTAAAGAGAACTAGCCATTTATGTCTTATTATTTACTGAGGGAATTTTTACCTGAAGAATAGTGGGTAATTGCTACATTAAGAGTTTACGTCACATTATTTATACAACACAAAGGTTGCTGTTCTCAGTCACAGTGAGTTTATGTAAATCTCAATTATAGAATATGAGAAGAATCCATAATGCAATACAGGGAGCAATATTAGTGTTACCAGTGATAATAAATGAAGAGCAAAATCCTAGGATGTGGTAGATTGCAAAAGGCCATTGATAGGTGAGCAAACTGGACCAATACAGGTATATTTAATATATCAGAATGCAAGTAGTTTACTTTGGAAAGGAAAAGGAGAAGGAAGCATATGAAGGTATGGAGTTCTCTACTAGTGCAGGAGGGTCAAAATAGGATTTTACTGCTGGTCTGACCATATCACTACCATGACAGTAAAGTGGGCTGGGAGTTATTAAGGACAATGTTAAGTTAGCTTATCCAGTAGAAAAGTAGTACAGGTGAATCTCGCATAACAGCTGTTCAGGTAACAGAAACTTGCACTTACAAATCACTACCCAAAAATCTGGGATACAGGATAACATTTGCTCTCTATTATTATGTTAAAAAAGTAAATAAAAAAACATTTTCTCCCCAACACATTTCTTGACGCATGTGTAGATGACACAGCTCCACGTTATGGAAAACTGCGATACAGGAACGCAAGAGAAACCAAAGAGAGCAAATGTTGGAACACAACCGTTGTCTAGGAACACCACCCTCACCCTCCTGCACTCAACCACTACGAGACATTTTGTTTTCTGATTTTAACGTGGTCTTCTGAAAAGAAGGAAAGGACATTCTAAAAAGGCAAGATCAAAGAAGTACAATCTTACAATTAGAGGTAAGCTATCAAAAGTATAGATTATCTTTCCCCAGAAGGCAGTGGATGCTAAGCTACTCACAAATTTCAAGATAAACATCAACAGATTTTGTTACCTACACTTTACAGAATAAAGATCTAAAATAATTAAATGGTGTTGAGGTACAGATCACTCAACTAAATAGTCAAGCAGACCCAGGCAACTGAATAAACTACTCCTGTTCTTGTGTTCATATGAATTGGTACAAGAAAATGACTAAGCCACAACTGAAGAATTACTATTGCCATAAGAGTATTATTGAAGCCATGGAAAGAGTACAAAGAAAATTCATTTACAATGATTTCTGGAAACACATGTAATATACGGCAATGAAGACTTGAAGAATTGGGACTTCTTTGTAACAGAAAATCTTAGTAATACAAGATTTTAAACTGGAAGTTTCTAAGTGTCAAAAAATTCTTTCTACTTTTTCTTGGATCAGTAACAACAGGATACAGAATTATCACAAAAAAGAATGAAAGAGAAAATCCAAAACAGTTCAGACTGTTCATGAAGCAAGGAATCCCTAAGGCAGAAATTGCAATATCATGTAGAGGATAATTAAATGTGCTATATATTTATAAAACATAAAATGATGCAGTGAAAAGGAATGGAAATAGAATTAAAAAGCTCCAACTGCAGAGCTTGATTTAGTGGGAGTATAATGTTCTTGGCTTCTGATTCTGTACCATCTGTGATTCTACATAGTATCAATAATGACTTGCACTGATGAAGGAAAATATCCAAAGCAGAAGAGTAACCAGACAGAAATTGACAAATTACTAATATATCATTAATGAGCAGTTCTTCTCTTTCTCATCTCAGCCAACTTCCATAAAGCATTTCTTAGCAGCTTCTCCCAAAATGGATTTCCTTATTTTGGAACATACTTTAACACATCATTTCAATGCAATTATATGCACAAAATTAGAATTTTAAATTTGAGGAATAATTTAATAATGTTGAGCATTGTTATTTAGGTCCGTTTATATGCTATTACTTTCTTCAGAGGGAAACATTTAAAATTTAAATTAGAGAAGTCTTTCTTTAGGCACTAGGAGCACTGCATTCATTTCAATATGGCAACCGATGACCATGTGCCCACTTGCAATGTGGGTCATACTGTCACCATATTGAGAAATATGGACCAGAAGTGTGCAGAGTTGGCAGACAATGACATCAATCACATCCAAGCTCCAGCTAATGTCCTCTCCTAACCTAACTCTGCTAAACATCCATTCAGAAACTGGAAACTACTGTTAATTAAAGGGATTATCAACTTCTTGTCAGTTAGTTGACTCTATTTTGACATCAAACTTAAGCAAAAATTATTTGCTATCAGACAATGGTACTCTTGCACACAATTCCTCTGTGGCACAAGGTGAGCAGGATCAGCTACTGGAAGAGTAAGGCAGTGGAGCAAAGGAATGGCTGTCAGGAAAGGGACCATATCCAGCCAGTTTGCCGGGAGCAATTCTACTTGAACTTCAACAAAATAAGGTAACTGTGCTTTGGAAACATAGTTCTAAATGAAATATGGCATTTGCTCTAATCAGTCTTCGACCTCAAGAGTTGGGAAAGTACCTTTGTTGTCTGTCAAGTGTACCATGGCCATGAACATTTATGCATTGAGCTTCTTTTCATAACTAATGTTGCACAAGCAAAGTTACCGATGCACACTATTCCAGGAAATGACAATATTTTATTTAGTCTTGCCACATGGTGGCAGGAAGACCAAGCATGTTGCTTTGTGAAGTTTGCAAGCTTCCTCATGAAGAAGAGTTCCACTGACCATACCAAATCGCTTTGTGAATGCCACATATACACATAGAGATATGGCCCAACCTGTCGGACCAACACTTCCTCATTTTTGAGCTCCCCTTTAACCACATGCAGTGCAAGTCAATCTTCTGCACCCTGATGACAGCCATGATGCTACCTTCTACGGCAATTGCATCTGTGCCACCATGACAAACAAGAGGATGGTTATGAGACTGCAAGGGCTTTCCAATGACAGCATGGTTCTTCACACAAGTTAACAGTTTGCCACTCCTGGGCAATGTGCACCCAACTAAAGTTATACTATCTTATGAAATGTTAAAGAAAAGACCACTGGAGTGCTGAAAAAAACAGTTCTGCGGCTGGGACTGTTCTGGAACAGCCCTGCAATATTCGGCCAGCAGGTCTGTGGGGAGGTTTTCTGCATGCTGTGCAATTTCAGCATCATAGAGGCTCTGGCTGTGTTTCTGTGTTTTCAGGCACATGCCAAGCACTTACAGAGCTGGGAGGAGAAGAAGGAAGGCAGGAGGAAAGGGGAGGGCAATCTATTCAACATTTTCTGGTTGGGCTATCCATGATCAATGGCCACAATTCTCTATTTTCCCATGGTCCTCCATCCTCTGATGCTGACCAAGACTGCAACTGCTTGGAAACATTTGCCAAATGAAAGCTCTCAAAAATATTTTACACTGAAGTAGGCTAATCAGCATAAAAACATTAAATAATCACTCTTATGCACCATTACAGTGCCTACCGCTATGCAGTGGTGCAGTCTGTCAGCTGGAACCCAGCTGATTTTGTGGAGGAGACTGCCAATAGTTTTATTGGACAACTTCAAGCAGGTCTTTTCCCAGAAATAAAAACAATAAGTTGTATAGATAGTCAATAGGTCAGGCAGCATCTGTGGAGAGAGAAACAGAGTTAACAATTCAGGTCAATGATCCTTCATTGGAATGCTACATCAGTTCTGTTTCTCACTCCACAGATGCTGCCTGACCTGCTGTGTGTCTCCAGCATTCTGAGCTGGCTGGCTGACAGGGCACTAGCAAAGGAACTGCTAGGACCACAAATGGGGTCATTCTGAGAGAAGACAGCAGACAAAGCCACTGCCCATTCCCAAGGCTTATCAATCCCAGCAATACGTTGAAATAAAGATTGTTGAATTTCTGTGAAACCCCGAAAGTCACTTTGAACACTGGCATCCACAGTAATGACGATGGCAGTCAGAGACCGCATGACACCAATCTAAGCCAGCATTACAGAAACTAGAGCACCTGTGTGGTTTCTACTTGCATAGAACAGGAAGCTGAGGCATTATCCATCAGACACTGCATTGTGATTGAATGGGAAGGTATGTTAAGTTATTCACCATACTCGTATTGCAGAGAATGAGTTCCCATTTCAATAGGTCAAATTTGCCCTATTCCTTCACAATGTCTAAGGTTTTTTGGCAGGCTTAGCAAAGCGTGAAGCATTTTATTATGCAAAGTCTTCAGCAGAATCATGTTCAACCTCACCTTCTGATGACATGTCACCCATGCCATTGTTTCCCCTTTCTGACAGCAAGCCACTTGTGCTCAGTGACTTGTTCCTTGGAAATTCCACTAAGTTAACCTTCAAATGGTACGGTTTTATTATCTAGTACCATTCTTCCTTGCCTCTTCCACCACCTCCTGGCCAAGTTGTAGTTCTGGGTTACAAACAAGGGAAAGTCACAGGAGCAGGGTTGTAGTGAGGAGAAATGTAGTGGGGTAGAGTGGGAATTAAGGGGCAAGAGGTGATATCACCCACAGCTGGTAAATCAAAAGAGAAATGTAGGATGAGGGAAGCTGGGATTTAAGAAGTACTTTGTATAAAGATGCCATCTTTTCACATGATTTCCATACTGTCATTAGCTAAGGGCTTTGTACCAATGGCCTCATCCATGAGTAATAAAGTGACACAGCCACACTACTCCCTCATTGTTCAGCTACTGCTGCATCCTTTTATGCATCATCTTGTCTGTAAGCAAGGGAAAAAATTGTTTGCTCTGTGCAATAAGTTTGGGTGTTGTGGCTGCCTTAGTTGAATATATGCCAGCATATGTAAACTGTGAGGTCTAGGGTTTGTAGCAATGCTCTGTGTGCATGTACACATGGAACAAATGAGAGTTTAGTATGGGTCATGATTGACAGAGATTGGTGGTAGATGAGAAATGGGGGTGCAATACATTGAGCAATCTTTGAGGCTGATGCAGCATTTGATGCGATTTGGCATTTGAAGATGTGTTTGCTGAGAGGACCATGCATATGAGGTTAATGAACTTCTTGCAGCATTGCCTCCAGATCCTCAGAGCTTGGCTCCTGGCATTGAACACCATAGGTCACTCTGTTAGCTGGAAGGCAGCTTGATGCCTCTAAGCTCATGAGGTCTGTTCTCTCCTCACATCCCACCATGGAACCCTTTCTCTCCAATCATGAATGTTTCCCAGGATGCAAAGAGTTCCAGGATGCTTGAAAGCAGCTGATGCAACCAAAGCAAACTGAACCTTTCAGAGATACAGATGGACTTCTGCTGGAGCTTACACTTATGAAATTGAGGCCCAAGTGAGGGAAAAACACAATGCATTGAGAACAGGCTGTCTGTGGAATCATTGTAATGAGTAGAACACATGAAAATGATGTCTTGCTTGCTTCAGTTTCAGTACGCATTGGTTAATGGCACATCCGTTGTTTGTGTTTTTGAGGGGGAGGGGGGCGATGCACTTCAACTCCTTTAACCTTGACTTTTTCAACCAATGTTTGTAGTTTTGTCAGCTACTGTTATGAAATATGCAAAGCACTAAAAAGTTACTAAAACCTCTGATAGTTTACCTTCCTGATAATTAGAAAAGTCCTCAAAATATTAACATTTTTTTGGTGTCAGAAATTGTTTGTGTTCCTGCTCTATTTAGTACATTAGAGCAATAATTGTTCTACTTACCAGATCACTGGTTCATTTCCAAGGTTATAATGACCTACCTCATTAAAATAAATTCATTTTCTGTCCACTCAACAGCAATTGTACTTAATTGGTGCTTAGAGGCTGATTTTTTTTCATAGAAGCTGTTGTGAATTCTTTGGATAGCTTTTATACTTTGTTTCCAATGGTTTCCTTGACTTATGAGCATTGTAATGGTTTCATGTATAATTGTCCTAAAATGCTCTCAAAACTGCAACAAGCAAGATCTATGTAGTAAAGCTACTGACGCTTCGAAATCTGAAATACAACCAGTAAATGCTGGAGACACTCAGAAGGTCAGGCAGCACCTGTAGAAAAAGAAACAGTCAACATTTGGTGAGCAAAGAAAGAAAGAATGCAAAACAAGTTAGTTTTCAGTAACAAAGAAGGTGGGGGAGTGATAAGGTTTCTCCAAGAGGGTGAGACCAAATACATTAGTGGGGGCTGTTAGCATTGCAGTCAGAAGCACACTGTCTATGTAGTGTTTTTAATAGTGAGCCTGTGGGACACACACGGCCGGTCAGACTTCTAACAGTTAGGAAAATCTGAGCCCAAATAATGACAGGCAAAAATGGCCCGTTCTGATACAGATAGATAGAGCAAGAAAGAATAAGTTGCCTAAAGGTTGATCTGAAGTCTGTAATACGCCCAGAGGGAGGATGCAGTATTGTTCCTTGAGCTTGCAATGGGGCTATCTGTAACAGCGCAGGAGGCCATTGACTGATAGGTCAAAATGGGAATGGGATGGAGAATTAAAGTGGCAAGTAACTAGAAGGTTAGGGTTACTCCTACAGATTGAATGCAGGTCCACTGCAAAGTGATCACCCAATCTGCGTTTGGTTTCTCCAGTGAAGAGGAGACCATATAGTGAACACAGAAAAGCTCAATCAAGTTTGTGAGATATGACCTCCCCCGCACAAAGCTATGCTGACTATCCCTAATAAGTCCATGCCTTTCCAAGTGTGAGTAAATCCTATCCCTAAGAATCTTCTCCAATAATTTCCCTTCAACTGATGTAAGACTCACCAGCCTATAATTTACTGAATTATCCTTGTTGCCCTTCTTAAACAAAGGAACAACATTGGCTATTCTCCTGCCTTCTGGGACCTTGTCTGTGGCTAAAGAGGATACAAACATCTCTGTTAAGGCTCTAGTAATCTCCGGCCTTGCCTCCCTCAGTTTCTTAAGATAGAGTCTATGGCCCTGGGGACTTATCCAACTGAATGTTCTTCAATAGACCCAACACCTCCTCCTCCTTAATATTGACATGCCCTAGAATATCAGCAAGCCCCTCCCTGATCTCACTACCATCTATGTCCTTCTCCCTGGTGAATACTGATGCAAAGTATTTATTTAGTACCTCACCCACTTCCTCAGTCTCCAGGCATAAATTCCCTCCTTTGTCCTTGACTGGACCTACCCTTTCTCCAGCTACTCTCTTACCAGTTAGCAATGAATAGAAAAGATTAGAAGCAAGAAGCAGGGTTCCAGGTGCATTCTGGAGACAGGAGAAAGACTTGAGGGAGGAAATGTCCTCACCTGACCTTCACTGGAAATGCCGGGGAAACCTTGATTGGAAGTATAAGCAGCTTGAGCCAAACTGCCAGCAAAGTTATGACAGCAAAGCAGAAAATGTTCTGGGATCATTCTAGCTTTAGCTTTTATTTGTTCATTGTAAATGCCGCTTATATGATGCTATGTGCCTGTGATGCTGCTGCACATAAGTTTTTAATTGCACCTGTGCATACGTGTACTTTTGCATATGACAACAAACTTGAGTTTGACATTGAGCTTTTATTAATTTGTTTCCATCATTAATCCTGAATCAGTTAACATTCATAGTTATTCACTTCAGAACTTCTGATACAATTGATTTTTATACCATCTGGATGCTATTAATTACAATGTATCACAATGAATTTGCATACATAAGGATTCACACCTTAATGATGTCTCAAAGTGCTTCACAGTCATTGAACTGCTGCACTTCTACAACGGAAAGCAATCATCAGGTAGCAAAATCATCCCATAAGAGGCAATTATCCTAATTTTGGTCATGGAAGCCAAGGAAAAGTATTTGCTAGGAGTTGGAATAACTAAGATTCTTTTGTGAAACAGTGCTGCTGTTAGCATCATGATTTATTGGGTAAGCTTTCATGTGGTGAAACCAAGAAACTGCATATGCTGGAAGTCTGAAATTAAAACAGAAACTGCTGGAAACACAACAGTTCAGGCAGCATCTGTGGCGAGGAAAGCAGTTAATGCTTCAGGCTGATTACCTTTCATCTCCCTCTAATGCTGTCTTGCAACATTTTCTGTTTTAATTATCATGTAGCAAATCAGGTTGTGGGTGGGCAAGTTTCACAACAAGCTCCTCATAGTGAGAAGTTCAATACTTCTGTACACATCAGAGCAGCCCAATCTCATTTGGCAGCTGGCATATTTCTGGTACAAGATAGATGATATGGCTGCTATGTTGAATCATAAGCAACAGCAAAATGGAAAGTCACATGCAAGACCAAGATCTAAATGTTCTCATTTCAAAGGGGATGGCTGGATATCAGCATCAGATGAAAATTGACAAAGCCATTGAACACCTAACCTTTAACAACATAGAGCTACGATCTGCAGTCCCTCTGCAATCAGGTAGAAGACATTATGGAAGTGAGGGCAATGGTATAAACACGCAGTCCACTCTGATCTCCTCTGATTTTATTTCCTATTGATGGTATCTGTTAAAATTAACCTCTGATGAGGAACATTTTGTCAGTTTAATTTGGTTTTCTTCTATTTGCTATTACAGATTGGTTTTGCACCAAATCAATAAGGTAATGGGTTTGTTTCATTTTCTTCCAAGCATCTAGTACTTAATTTGTGACTTTGCCCCTCAGATGCGGGCCATAATGGTGGCCTTACTGCTTAGTGTACAACCACTGACTGCACGGCATATGATAATAAATGTTCTTTTTCCCTCTGTGTCAAGGAAGAGAAATGGTCTTGTTACATTAGCAAGTAGCAGGTGTGGGAACATCAGGAAAAATGGCAGAGGCTGTTCAGTCTCTTGGGAATATTCCACTAATCAATTAGATCAATGCTGACTCAACACCAATCCAACAATATTCATTATGGAGAAATTACAAAGGAGAGTCAAGGGGGAGCATTAAGCTCCAGTGAATAAGGGCACATAAAAGTGGAATCAAGTAATCAGGAACAAGATGAAAAGAGGATTAAGAGCACTAAAAAGACTAAAAATTTGACCAAGTGGGACAAAGATAAATAAATAATTTTCTTGCAGTCCTTTGAGATTCTTTCAAACTCACTCCATTAACCTATTAAACAACATGTGACAGCACTTCTTTGATGTCAACATAGGCAAATGGAATGGTTTTGGAAACGTATAGAGAATTGTAATGGAGTGAGTACCACTAGGAAAGATCCCTCAAGGATAGATGACTCAAGTGCTCAAGTTGAATATGAATCTATGAAATGCAAAAATAAGGACAATCCAAAGTATTTTATGCCTGTAGTACAGTTCCATGTTCTGATGTCAAGCCCTCTAGGCAAACTGGGTGCTCACAATAACTCATTTATGGTTATGGAAGGAACTTGCTGTGGTATGAGTTTACTTTGCCTCACTGGGAAGGTACTAGTAGTTCCTGTAATTCTAATTTCTAGTTCTTACTACAAAGATCAGCAGTGAGCTGAGAATGCCCACCCTTCCCTCCACATCTACCCAGCATAAAGCTCTTGATCTGTGGGGAGCAGTGGCCCATGTCCTCCTGTATGATTATGAGACATAGACAACCTACAGCAGGCAACTCAAAGCACCAGGGAGATATCATCAATGTTGTCTCTGGAAAATCTTTCAAATCTATCAGCAGGATAAGTGAACCAATGTCAACATCTCCCAGGCCAAGATTCCCAGCAGTGAGGTTCTAATTACACTCAGTTGGGTCCAATGGGTGGGCCAAGTCATTTGTGTGTCCAACACCAGACTCCCAAAGCAAACACATCGTTCTGTCTCTGGCAATTAGCAGGTAGAACGAAGAAGTTTCAAGTAGGTTCTCAAAGCCTCTTGAAGACATACGCAGTGGCTCAGATCCCCACTCTATGACCAGTCAAAATGGTGAAAGACTGATTGAGATGGTATTGAGAACATTGATCGATGCAGCAGAAACATAGGCAAGCCCAGCATAAATGGCAGAAGCAAAGTACCACCTCACAAACTACCCACCCACCTGTCCCACCAAGAAGTTCCTGTCCCACCTGTTGCAAAGACCGTGGGTTCCACAATAGTCCCATCAGCCACAGAAATGAAGTGGAACAAGTTATTCTTGATCCTGAGCAGCCTCCTAAGAAAGTGTTCTACATCATCCACGGCATACTCTATATATTTCTCCTGTGTATATGCAATGCACGAACTGCCCAATTTTCAGTCATGGGAATGAGATTAAAAATTGTGCACAAGAGGTTCATGATTGAATTTAGAAAATAAAATGACACAAATGCAATCTACAGATGGGGCTTCACAGCCCAATTTCTTGGTCCCTATTTTAATTTATAAAACAAGACCACTTCATAAGTACATAAGAGTAACTGTAATGGAAACCCCAGAAATGCATTCACACAAAGGTACATCTATCTTGCTCACTAAATCAGCTTCAATGAGCCAAGAAATCATACAATAGAGATATTTGCATATTAACAAAGCTCTCACTAGTACAAAACACAAACTGTCCTTAATAGCACAATGCAGTCAGAAAATCGTGATTACTGCTTCTTTTGTCATAGCTCTGTTTCCAGGCACAGCCTCTCTCCCCTTCACCCTCACTAGTGCACTCAGGAATGAAACCTAACTTCCATTTAATTGGCTCTAGAGTCTGAAGTAAGCTGCTGCTGAGATGCAGTGCTAAACATAGTCAAAGTTAATAACAATTTGGAAAACTAGTTTTGATGCCAAAGATTGCAGAAACACCTCCATAAAATCAGAAGAATGCAAAGGGCAAAACTGACTCGTAATGTATGTCTCTGAGACAGAAACAAGGTCAGAGCCTTGACAGCCAAAACAAATTGCTGATTGCTGGATTAAAGAACACAAAGTAGTTACCTCAGAGTCATGAATGAGAAGATGATCATGTCCACCAGATGAAGCACTTAGGTATTTCATGTCACTGATTTGATAGAAAGATTACTTGTGTAATTTATAGCAACACAATGCATTATACATCATAAATCACAGCATGAAATATTTATTGTCTACTTTGTTTTCAAGATAGTAAGACAGTAGGTAACAAGGGATATATTGAGAGTTCAGAATTGGTTTTGATTCTGTTTGATCTAGTTTTCAACAGTAACAGCAGTTTGGCTCAGTTGTCAGCCCATTTTTTCCACTGTTATATTGTCTGCCATGCTCCTGGGACATGATGAGACAGACCTCCCCAAAATCTCTGCTGAATATATTGTTGAGATTCTCAAGGAGGTAACAGAGCCACTGTGGCTGACGAACCACACCACCAAATAAAGGGGGGGGGGGAGGGGAGGGAATTGAAAAGATTGCAAATTTCAGGTGGAATCATCATGCACATTCAACCTATGCCCATTTATGATGTGCAAACAAAATTCATTATTATCATGCCACAAGATATTTGCTTTTTACTTACAAGGTACAATGCCCCTGAGTGGTTAACTCTATTTGACGTTAGCCAGCATTGACTAAACACAAGCCTGTGCCTCTTAGGGGGAGCAGATTATTGCCAGGCAAAAGTCAGTCCGAAAGCTTTGGAATTTTCTGAATGCACTGGTGGGAAAAGTGGAGAGCAGGAGAGAGGCTCTGTCATGTTACAGTGAAATGTCCATTGGGAAAGTCAAGCTCAAGGTTCAACACCAGGAGTGGAGCACCCATACATGGTTACTATTGTGTAAAATGTTTACTAAACTGACATATCTGGGCAAGGATGTCTGAAGATCAAATCTTCAAACCTGGCACAAACTAAATAGTCTATCAGGAAGCAATGATCCCTGCCCTCTTCTAAGCTTGGAGTCTTTAACGAGCTACGAGCAGGCACCTCAATGCACTACAGAGACATCGCCAATGCCATTCCTACAAAATCTTTCAAATCTGCTGGCAGGATAAGCAAACCAGTCAACTTCCTCTCCCAGGCCAACACCTCCCAAATTGAGGCCCTAAGTTCATTCAGTTGGCTCCAGTAGCCAGGCCATATTATTTTCATGCTAAACATCAGACTCCTGAAACAAGCACTCTCTTTCAAGCTTCATTGTGGCAAGAGATTACCAGGTGGACAAAGGAAAAGACTTAAGGATGTTCTCAGAACCTCCTTGAAAAAATCCACCAAATCTGAAGAATCCTGGGCATATGACGACTCAAAGTGGAGAAGGTGTATTTGGGGTGGCACTGAGGCTTTGAGTCTGTATATCAGGAGAGACAGAAGCCCAGC
>JARFYF010000074.1:61135598-61149569 GCA_030265395.1 Rhina ancylostomus | reverse complement strand
ACAGTGAAATTAGTGGAGCATCTCACAAATTATGCACACTCCTGTCCCACCAGGCAAATTCTGCTGTATTTGTGGTAATGCCTGGGGGTCCCATGTTGGCCTCATCAGTCATTTCAGAATCCACAGAACCAGAGTAGAAGCAAGTCATCCTCAATCCCTAGGGGCCTTAAAACAATGATGAGGGTCAGTGCATAAATCTCAGCTGCCAATTACTGCACCACTTGCAAAAGACCCCCACCATTCACATAACAGCCGTTATCAATCAAACCAATCATTTGCAATGGCCAACCATATTTTCACACCTCTGCCACTACTCCAAACCTCATGCCTACATTCTATGGCTTGCACACATTCCTGATTACACAAAGCAGAAATGGTAATTATTCAATGATTACATGATATTGGTCTTCATTAGATGTACAGTTATGGATTGGAATGATAACTTGGTTGGGTTGTGCATTCATGAACTTGGTTGAGCGGACAATAAGGTGCTAGGTAACATAAGAACTGTGTTGGGGTGGCAATTCTGGTATCTTTTTATTCTTATTCACACAAGGGGTGTGAAGACCACAAACAGATAATCATTTAAAGATCTTTCTTTACTGTCCTTGTGAAGATTCTAGGGAGCTGCCCTCCTGATCTCCTGTAGCTCTTGTGATGAAGCTAGAACATTGAGTATGGAAGATAGGTTCAAGGGCTTTAATTCAGCCACAGGAGCAAAGCCCATATGGAATGGGACATCATTTGGAGGCTGTGGTATATGCAGGATCCTTTGTGTTGCTGCTTGAATTTGTAAATAACCAGAGGAAGAGATAGAAACAGGACACTTTATTGTAGGCAGTAGCTCTCAACTTGTGTCTGTTGCAACAACGTATGAAGATTCATTCTATGGAACACAAGCTAGTTCTTAAATGTATTCAACACAAAATTATACTGTTTCCCCTTTAAAAGAGCATATTTACACCTACTGTATGAAGTTATTGAATTTATTAATTAATTTTATTAATCTTCAGTTATAAGTTTGATCACTTGTTAATTCGCTCAATCTCTTGGTCTCTGTGTTCACGTCTGATGAAGAGTCTTTGACCTATAACTTCGACCTGGTTCTCTTTCCACAGATGCTACCTGACCTGTTCAGTATTTCTGGCATTTTCTGTTTTTGTTTTTTCATTGCAAACTGTATGTAACATCCTTGATGTTTATTTGTGGATTTATGATTCCAAGAAGGTCTCATACACATTTGATCTTGCACCCTTCTCTGCAATCATGGTATTCATAAGATTAGCTTTGTAACTTTGAACACATTGTGTTATATGATCTGGATCACCATCTTCTCAGTGTCTCTATATTGGTTCTTTCTGAGAATTCCATTGCCCTACCTTCGAATTCACACTGCTTTGCTTCCTGACTTTCCTGCTTCCAGTTCGTAATCTAAGCTTCTCTCCTTTTCTTTGGTTCTTTTTGAATCTTTGCAGTTGGATCCACCCTCTTTGGTCTCTATCTCCAGCAGAAGCCTCCACCCACAGTACTGGTGTACTAAGGCTGCAGCACACTGAGAGGACCCATTGTGCTCTGGTTGATTTTCCACCACCCAGAACTATTAGGCCATTGGTTTTGTTGCTTCTTCATGGACTAAGTGTGTTATTATGTGTTGTTTTGTAGTTATAATAAAGAACTACAGTTCCCAGTAGGCAATCCATGAGGGTCCAGGAAGTCACTGTGAGTAAGCAAGCAAGCTATGTAAACAAACAGGATGAGTTAGCAGACTCTCTATTTGGAGCCTAGAGCAGAAGCTGTATAGCTAAGATGCTGTACATTGTAGTTTGTGTTATATTAAAGAGTTCAGAAGTTTAAAACCCATGCTAAGTTTTGTCTCTTAATGAAGAACAAACGTAGCACTAAGTATTTTCAATCTGAAGCTCCCTGAGTAGCGCTGATCAGACACATGAGACAGGTAATGTGAGTGGTGGGAATCATGGTCCACATTCCTTTACACATCCTTCATTTTACTCCATGCCTGTGTTTTGTTTCAATAAACTTCCTTCATAGCCCAGCTTCAGCATGCAGATTTCTTTCTGTTCTTGAGTCTGCTCTAATGTTCCTATTCCTGTAATCTTCAACTTGTTGTCTTCTTTGCTTCTTTGTTTCTCTGCTTCTTTTCCCAGCTGGTCCTGTTGTGACTAATGTCCAGCCTCCATTATATCAGCACATCCCAAACCATGTGATATTTCTTTCCCTCTCCAATTTTAGACTCCCACTCCAAAGTTATGCTTTGTCCTTGAACTCAACCACTTTGTTGAAAACTCTCATTTGAAACCTTCTGCTTTCTCACCTGTTTAGCTGCCGACCAGATTGCCAGAGCATTTCCTCAAGGTTAACTACTGAACAAGTTCCATTTGTCAGCCATTTTCTCCGTAGCTCCTGAAACACGACTTTCACTTGCTGAGATGCAGCTCTGCAAATTCTCAGCCGATTGTTAGATTCATTGTTGGAAGCCAAAACTAACAATTCGTGTTGTCCAATCTGCTTTTCACAGTATTCACTTTCATCCTTCACAGTGCTCTCCTCCCAGAGCACTCATGGCTCTTCTGATTCCTACAACTCTTGTGATGTCTCACAGTATCCCACCCTCGAATGGCTGATCTCTGTCTCTGCACTATACTCATACCCCTCACACTGCAGTGCCTGAGACATCCAGGCTAATGCCCACATGATCAGTTGGCTGGTCAGGGTGGAATTTGGGGGCAGGGTGACAGAGTCACAATGCCATTGGCTTCTGTATCTCCTTCCTTCCCACAGCTCTCAGTCCAACTTGCTCAATCCCACCCCATTCCATAACTGCTGGTGCACATTTGGCAATGTTAAGCGAATGGACCCATCCACCCTTGCCAGACATCGCATCCACCACTCATAGGGTCTCTCCTCAGTAGGTGTAGAACACTGCTTCACTGGAAGGTATTGGAAGTATTCCACATACATTGCAGGATAGTCACCATGATGTCCACTAGCACATGTACAGTCCCTTCCACAATTGGCATGGAGGTCACAAGTTTCATTTTGCAAATTATCATATTTCCTTATGATATAGGAGGCCATTCAGTCCAACCGGCTCTCTTAGTAACCATTATAGTACAGTAGCCATTCAACTTACTATCTGGCATATTTTTGGGATGTGCTAACTCCACACAGACAGCACCAGTGATCAGGATCGAACCCGATTCACTGAAGCTGTGAGGCTAGAACACCTGCTGTTGCAACACTCTGCCACCTTCAAACATATCACCTCTAATCACTTGTCACTTAGGACCCATTCCTGAATGTTGTTGTCCAAGCACGCATTGCTTCATTCTCTGAACCATTGGAAGTAAAGGTGACTAATTGGTCTATCACGGCAAATGCAGAGAGGGCACCTTATTGTTGCCTCCTCCTTTGATCCTTCTGAACATCTTGCAGTGCATACTCAGGTAGGGGATATATCCTCATCATGGCTAAGTTGTATATAGAATGCAGAAAATGATAATGCAGAGAAGATCTCTTGCCTCGTTATGTTGGAATGCACTTCGAAGTTCAGCCAGACATCTAAGTGTTTGCTTGAGCAAAGCCAGTGACATAAACATCCCATTCTATTTATGGTGGATGTATGTATCTCATTATAACTATGCTTTACTCTTGTTTTTGGATCCCTGGCTGGAGAAAGTGGTCATGAATTTAGGCAATAATCTATTTCCCTGAGAGCTACCAGCTGGTCCACTGAGCTGGCATGAATTAGCGAGCACAAATGATCATCGAGATGTGAAAGAATTGTGCCTCTTCTCCATTTGCCTGGGTTTGATCATGCTCATCTTCCACTAGGTTACACATGAAACCCCTTGCAGTTATTATGGGGCAGAACTATTCAACTGAGTCCTTGTCTACATGGGAGCCACAAGAAAAGCTGAATGCCTATTTTACCTTCTCCAAAATATCTGATGTCAATCACTTTCACGCATGAAAGTCTTTGAGATCCTTTTAAACAGTGTCGGTAGAGATGGAAGTGGGGAAGGGTTCTTCCTACTTTCAAATGCTATGTTTCCCTTATGTGGTTAACGCATGGTGTTATCTGGGTCATCACAGCACAATTTGGCAGAATTGATGGCAAATCAGTGCTGAATGAGAACTAATGTCGGAAACTGCTTGCTTGGATACGTCCAGCATACATGTTGCCAATCTTCCCAAATTGTTCTGCGTGTGATTCATACCAACAATATGCTCCACTAATTCATGAACAAAACAAAAACAGATATTGGCATCTATAGAACCTAAAAATCACAACCTATATTGCCCGATGTTGTGTTCTGACACCTTTCAAGTATGGTTAATAAGTTCAGGAAATATTTTAAAGTTTTCAAAGATCATAGTGAATTAAGATTTTTTGTCGGTTAATTCTGTGAAAACTGGCAATGAAATCTATTTGACCTTAGTTAAGGTGCCTTAAATAACTCTTATTTCTTCATTCAGAAACAGATTGTAACTTTAAAACATAGTGAATCCTACAACGTGATTCAATGTTCCATAATTTCAGTTTCTTAGTGAATTATCTTAAACTATTTCCCTTTGACTCTCATCTGCTCATGCCAAATAAATTATTCAAGCAAACAAAAAATGCAGGTTAAATGCAGCAAATCTGAAAGATTATACAATCATGCAGGAGCAAAATAACCCAGATCTTTTCTTTCAGATACATTTCCAGGACTTTCTACTTTAATTTCAAACTTCAAATATTTCCTTACTCTAACAAATGAACATTAGTTGCACTATATAAAATCTAATTGTTATATTTATACAATGTAAGGTAATATTTATAGGGAATGCTAAAACTCTATTGTTGCACAGTTTTAATAAATTTAAATAATTCTGTGCATTCCAGCAGCTTCACACTATTGTTAGAAATTTTGCCACTTTTCTAAAATTGCAAAAGATTATCTCCTATTATAAATGTATCATGTAACATCTAATTTTTTAAAACACAGTTTTAATGTTGATTCGCTCTTAAACCTTGCAAATGGTTTAATTAGTGTTTTTGTTTAAGAACACATCAGATACTTACATGAAAACATAAAATTATGATTACAAAGATTATTTTCTGCCTAAATCTGTTCTTCTTACATCACATAATCTGTGATCTTCAAGTTTTGTGCAGCAATGACTTGAGGATAATGCAAGACTGTGATAATTATGCAAGAAGCAATTACTTCCAATATAATCATTCCACTCTAAATCATAAGTGGAAAAAATGTTTCCAGTTCTGAAAATTACAATTGAAGTTTCAATGTAAGACCACTTTGGTACCTATTCATAATGTTTTCATACTAATAAGTAGAAGCCTTGGTGTGCATATATGCAGATTTCAGATCTGTTACTGTATAGAATATATGAAAATAGGAGCAGTTGTAGGCCACTCAGTCCCTCAGGTCTGCCCAGCCATTCAGTATGATCTTGGTCATTCCACCCCAGATCTGAACTCCTCTTCTGTGCCAGTTCCCAATCGACAGAAATTCCCTGATCTTTCAAAAATTTATCTACCTCCTCTTTATGATCCTCCAGTCATCTAGCCTCTATTATCCTGAGGGAGTGAACTCTAGAGATGAACTCTCGTGATCTCTAGAGATTCGCCACCCTCTGCTAGAAGTGGGAAACATAGCATCTGTTATCAGAAATATGATTTCAAATGGCAAATAATTTAACCAGATTGCAAAATATATTACTTGGGTACAGGTGCTTCCTTCTTAACACAAGGCGAAAGAAGGTAACACCTCTTATAATGCCACCGTACTTATTTGCAGTTACTAGCACAACTGCCTGAAAATGGCACATAAAAAGATCTGCATGAAGCATAACTGGCATGGTTCTGCACTGTAAATCCTGTGCAATTCTATGAGTTCTGCTTCTTCAGGTCCCTGGAGGTCATTTACAGAACAGTGTCAACTTTTCCAAAACATCTGCAACCAAATTGAAACAAATAGCACTAACAGTGGTAAATGCTGTTCCCGACTCTGTCAATGGTTATGCTTCTGCCTCTTCAACATAGCACTTCATTGTCACACAAATGTTCTCTACCCATTACAGATTTGGAAATTTTACCCTGGACTTATGCATACCTTCATAATTAATGTCATTAAATGGTGGTATACGCTATTTTCTACATCCTCAAATAAGAACCATAACCATTTAATACTAGTCTTGCTTCCTGATTTTAAACCAATTTCCTATCCACCCTGCCAGATCCTTTAATTCCTTGAACCTCAATACTGCTAACCAGTGTTTTGTGCGGTGCTTATACATATCTCCTAGAAATCCATTTGGGCGGTATCTTCCACAATCTTTTCATCAACCTCTTCTGTTGCCTCTTCAAAAGATTTAGCCAAGGTAATCAAACAAAATTTACCTTTAACAAATTGAAACTGGTTCTCCTTTATCAATTCAAACTTTTTCCTATGTTATTGTTCCTAAAACATCCCCACAACTAAGGTTAACTATCAGGTATGTAACTGCCTGACATGCCCTTAGATTCCTATTTAAACAAGGATATTATTTGTAATTTTCAAGTCCTCTTCACCTTCCCTTAGGTAGATTGAATGATTACAGCAATTCCTTCTGTATCCTCCCCGCCTTACCTCCCTCAGCAATCTGGGATACAGCCTATTCAAACCATATGATCTGCTTACTCTTCGCATGGGCCTTTAACCTTCAAACAGAACTTGTGTCATGTCAAACTGAGGATGAAGTCTGTCTGCATGCCCATATGGAAATGAGTAAGGATGATGTAATATATGGACCAATGGCATCAATCGTGAGATTGAAGAACAATGTTCTACTTCACCTCCACCTACTTACTCTAAAATGTAAGTATGGTCCAGTGTAGCCTCTTCCAAGGCATTCAAGGTACTGAGCTTTGCGTGCCTTACTCCAATTCAGCTTTGTTCCTTTTAAGTTTGAGTCATCCTTTTATGTAAGCAAGAAACTAATTATAGAATGTGCAAAGGTAATAGAACAGGTATACATCAATAGAGGTGTGACAAACCTGCAGACAACACTCCGTTTTTGATTCATGGGACACAAGAGAAGGAGGGAGCTATTCTGCTGAGACACTGGAACTAGGCTGGGATCTGAATCCTTGTAAGCAAAATTACTCAGTCACTACATAGGGCTTTAAGCTTAAAAACAGAGATGGGTTCAGAAAGAGGAAAGTTATAAAATTAAAATGATGGTCTCAGAGCAATAAAGAAATTTGAATAATGCTTAACAAAATTTGACAGGTAGGGGCAATGCATTTAATGATAATAATGCATCAGTAAACACAATCAAATTGATGGAAAATGGTAAAAAATTAAATTTAAGGACACTTTATCTGAATGCATGAATCATCTGCAATTAGGCAAATTAGTGCATAAATAGAGGTAAATGGTTCTGATCTAATTGCCATTACAGAGATGTGGTTGCTTGGGAACTAAAAGCTCCAGGGAACTGTATGTTTTCAAAGAACAGACAACATGACAAAAGAAATGGTGCATGGATAGCACAGAGGAATGATCCTGGCTCAGAAGATCAAAATTAAATCCAGAATGGGGGTGGGTGGTGGTTAATGAGATCTGAGATAACTTGGGGCAGAAGATACTAAAGCATGTTATTTTATGCCCCCTAACAGCAGCCATACTGTTAGGGAGAACATTAATCAAGACCCTTGAGGAGGTTATTGCAAAAGTAATACAATAAACTGGGAGACTTCAATCCTCATTACATTGTACAAATCAAACTGATGAAATTAGTTTGGCAAATGAGTTCATAGAATGCATTTCAGATAGTTTATTGAAACTATATTTTTTTGTCTTTGTAATACACTGTATTAGTTAGTGATCTCATAGAAAAGGACCATCTAGCGGAAAGTGATCACAATATTGGCAGAGTTTTGAAAGGTATAACACACTTAATTCAATTTTAAGATTAAATAGCAGCAATTGCATTGGAATGAAGATAAGTTGGTTAATGTAGAATAGGAAATTAGATCAAACAGCATTCTGGTACAATGGCAAATATTTAAAGAAATATTTCATGGTTCACAACAAATACTTATTCCATTCAGGAATGAAAATTCCAAAGAAAAAGTGATCAATCTGTAGCTGATTAAAGAACTTAAAGATAGAACTACACCAAAAGAAATGCTGCTAAAGTTGTCAAAAGAGATGGTAACTGGGTATTAGGAGAGTTTTAGCTAAAGGTGAATGATTACCGAAGAATTTATAGAGTGAAAAGACAGAATACGAGAGTGAATTAACAAACATATCAGAGGATAATTGTAAAAAATGATGTTAATGTGTATACAGGGTTTCAAATGTAGATGAGAGTCCCTAAAAACATAGATAATTATTGTGGATAAAGAAAAGTGTACTCTGAACATCTACCCATCATCAAAGAGGGGATACAATAAACAGAAACAGAAAATCAAATGAACAAAAGAGAGACTAGTGAAATGAGGGACTTAATTAGGCATTTATAAGAAATTAAAGGGCTGAAAGCATGAATGAGGGTGCAAAGGAGATGTATGTGGAGATATTGTATGTTTTGATAGTGATGTAAATGCCATTTTGAATCAATTCCAATCCTTTAGAATGTAATGATGATCACACCATTATTTAAGACAGATGGAAAGAGGGAAAATGATAAACAAATCAGTAAACCTAATGTTAGTTGTCAGGAGAATATTGGATCCACTAAAGATCAGAAAATTTTGACATGATTGGGCAGTCAGAATGTGTTTTACCAAAGGAAACTGTATTTAACTTATTTAATGGAGCATTTGAGAGTGCATATATAAGGAGAAATAAAGGGGAACTGGTAGGTAGAATACATCTAGATTTTCAAAAAGTTTGGTGAGGTGCTACACAAAAAATGTTACATGAGGTCTCGTGGATTGGGATAATGCATTTGCATGAATAGAGAATTTGTTAAGAGACATAAAACAGTGCGAAGAAACAATTTTATATTAGCATGTTGCCAAGGGCCACAAGCATCAGTCCTGCAGCCTCCTTCTGAGAGTGGGCTGTAGATACTGCAAAAGTCTGTACAAACGACGTAGAGAGCGTAACTTGCTTGTCAAAAAGTTGACTGATGGCTATAATTTAATGAAATGAGAGACTTCTTACCAATAATAAACTAATTTACCAATTTATTCATTTACAGTCATACAGTTATTGAGCTATACAGCACAGAAACAGGACCTTCGGCTCTTTTGTGGGAATTTTTAAAAAATTAAATGGTAAAAAACTAATAAATATTAGTGTACTGGGGAGATTTTAGATTGTTGACACCTCATACAGAAAGTTAACATGCAAAGGAGCCAACAGAATGAAGGTAAATGGCAAAGCATTGACTGCAAGCAGTTTGGAGTGCAAGACCAAGGAAGTCTTGCTGCAATTATATAGTGTTTGATGAAATTATACCTTGAGTACTGTGTGTAATTTTGAATGCTGTACCAAAGTAAAGATATATTTAACTTGGAGACAGTGCAATTTGAATTCACTGGACAGCTTACTTGGATGAAGGTTGTCCCATGAAGAGACATTGAATAAAACTGGTCTAGATTCAGTGGGGTTTGGAAGAATGACAGTTTCCTCATTGAAACATGTAATGTTTTGAAATGATTGACAGGTATCAGCATAAGTGAAAAGAGAAACAGAGTTAACACTTCAGGTCAAAGACCTTTTGTTAACTTTCTTTTTCCTTCCGCAGATGTGGCCGATCCTGCCGAATGTTTGCAGCATTTTCTGTTTTCATTTCAGTTTTCCAGCATCTTCAGTCTTTAGATTTTCACGACTGACAGGTAGATTTGGAAAATCAGTTCCCTCAGGTTGTAATTTAGAAATGATGTGCATAGCCTCGGGATAAGAAGTTGCACATAGAACTGGGATGAGCAAAACTTTCTTAACCCATATGTTGTAAATCTTTACCCAAAGGGCTCTAGATGCTCATCACTGATGATTCAACACACACATTCATGAATTTCTGATTAGGGGAATCAATGGAAAAGGGAATGGATGGAATAGCTGGGAATGAGGATTAGCTATGATCTTATTTTCATAATTGGTGGAATAACCTCAGGGGACCACATGGTTTAGTCATGATCCTAATTCATGTGTCTTATGTTGGAATTACATACCTCATGTTACCCTTTGAGGGTGACCTTAAAGCTCTGAGAGCATTTTTGTATGATTATGAATCTTTCCCTGGTACTCTTAAACCAAACAACATTTCTCACAATTGGTTTTAGCTGGATCAATCCTGCACCTGTATCAGAATTCCCTATAAGTTTTAATGAACAATAGAGTAAAACTACATCAAGTCCCATTTTAGCTTTAAATTATGAAGCAAATTGTTTTCATCATAAATGAACAGTGATATGTAAATTTAAAACAATGATTCCATCCACTTAAATGAAAGCAATAAAAGATTGTTAATGGTAAACTGTCCTCTTGTAGAGGCGTAGATTTCTTTTTCTTACACCAAAGGGTCAAATTCAAATTCAGACAATTTGCAAAAGTATAATGAGCTGACTCTCCAAGCTCAACTCTGCTTGCAGTTCTTCATTAAAAGAAATCCAGAATCAAATGACTTCAAAACCTTCTGAAGAACTTCAAATCACAGTTGGAAATAAAAGGCTGTCACGAGTATAAATGAGTGAATCATGCAGTTTGTGTTCAAAAATAGCCTGGCTTTGCCTGAACTTTCCACACAATCAAAATAAAATTGAAACAAGCTCACGACACAGTTCTGGCTGGCTTTTGTTAACACTTCTTGGCCTTACGTTTTTTTCAGAAAATTTCCTGTTTCCTGGTAGTTTAAGAGGCAGTAAAGTAAAAATGGTTTTGTGATTTACCAACAAAAGCCTGCCTCAAAAATCTGAGGGAGCCTAAAATATGCCACTAAAAATAAAGCTTTTTTAAAAATTTCTGTCTTGAATTTGGTGCCTTCTATACTGTTATCAGATATCACTTGGCCCTTTTCTGTTCCCTTCCTTCTTCAACCTGCACTACTCCTCCTCCACCCCACATTCTGGATCCAGTCTAGATGAGGGGTCTCAACCTGAAACATTCATTTCCCTCCACAGATACTGCCTAACCCACTGTGTTCCTCCAGCTTTTTGTTTGTTGCATATAAACAGCATCAGGTTTACACAGATTTCGCCCAATCAACCTGACCACAGTAAACAATATTACAGTATAGAATTGGCTATGAACCATCACAACACTATCCTTACAACATATTGAAAATCGTTCTGATTAAATGTCATCAACCTGAAACTTTAATTCTGTTCTTCTCTGTACAAGTGCTACCTAACCCGCTTAGCTTTTTGAATATTTTCTGATTTTATTTAAAACAGTTAATTTTGGGTGAATAATGTTATTTTAAATCTTCTTACAGGGCTGGCAACTTTGTTATGACTTTGCACCTTAATGTTCACCTGCACTGCACGTCCTCTGTAGCTGTGACACTTTACTCTGTATTCTGTTATTGTTTTTACCCTGTACTACCTCAGTGCAGTGTGTAATGAATTGATCTGTATGAATGGTATGCAAGACATGTTCACTGTACTTCGGTACAAGTGACAATAACAAACCAATACCAATACCAATGCATTTATCCATAGTTTTTCTTTACAACTATTTTTTTTATCATTTTATTCCTTAAGGTTTCACTGAATAGTTCTCCAGGCATCATAACAATGTCAGGCCAATTATATTTTAGATTTAGTTACTATAGGGATCCAACTTTTTCAATGTCATTGAAAACAATTGGATAAGGAAAGAAAAGGGTGTAGACTGGAAGTAAGATGTCATAAAAACTCATGATTCCAACATATCGATTTCTATACAAAAGGCTTTAAACTTATCTACCTATGAGTATCTCAGCAAGATGTGCTTTCTCTCCCATCCCTGAGACTACTGCAAGGACAAACCTGCTATTCATTTATGATCTGCAGCATACTTCACTGAGAAGCACAGCCATATCCATAATGGTGGAACCAGTCACTACCATCAACAGTATTGTGACAGAATTTCTTTAGGCAATCTTGGATTACATTTGTCACAGAAGTCAAGCAGGAGCATGCCACATTATAAAAAAGACGTCAGCTATGTAAGCTGCAGCTCAACGGATATTGCTCTTGCTTCCTGAGTCAGGAGGCTCCCAGCTTAAACCCAACCAAGAAATGTGCACAAAAATCTTGGCAGATGTTGCAGCGCAGTGCTGAGAGATTGCTCATTTTCAGAGGTGCGGTTTTTCAAATGGCATGACAACCTGAGGTCCAACTTAATCTCTCAGGTGGATGGCATCATTTTGAAGGGCTGTGGGCTGTCCCTGATGCCATGCCTAATATTTATCCCTCTATCAATGTTTCTAAAGCAGAATATTCATGAGGCAGTGCACAAATTGACTGCCAGGTTTTCTTCACTACATTACATTTTTGAAGACCTTATTTTCTGTGGTGTAGTTCAGCATATTTTGAAAGGAACATGAAAGATGCCATGTAAGTGTAAGACTTTTTATTTAAAGATCACCACTGCTCAATTCTGGACCTCCTTGTTTGTACCTTGCATGTAGCTCACTCTCAAAAACAATGAGAAATGGGATTCTATAACCCACAAAACTTCCATATACAAATCACTAAACTAAAGGAATTAAACGTTAGCTTGAAAATTAAATCATGACAAAAAGAAAAACATTAATTATCCACAAAGGAAAGACAGAGGGAAGGAAATAAACTGGAGACATATAAGCAATTGTGTCACAGGCAAGGGTGGAGAAAGCATACAGGATCATAGGACAGAGAGCTCAAAAGCAAGGAAGTTGAGGTGAACATTTATAAGACATTTAAGAAGTAGCGATACAAGCGTGTAAATCATGGAGGCTTAGAAGGCTATGAACCAAGTGCCGATAAATGGGAATAGTATAGATAGGCCTTCATGTTTGGTATGGACACAATGGGCCAAAGGACTGTGCTCTATGATTCCATAATTACAACTGGATCATCACATCAGTTTGGGTATTACTCTTTAGGAAGAGCATGAAAGCTTCAGAGATGAGAGAATAACATCGAGTTATGTGGATAGACTTGAGAAGCTGGAGTTTTTGTCTTCAGTGAAGTGTTCAGATCAAGAAATTATGGGTAATGAGGAACAGCTTTATTTGGCAAAAAGATCATGAGCCAAGGACGCAATTTAAAGTAATTGGCAAACTAACCAAAGTTGATGTGGAAAAACAATTTTCCAGGCAGCAAGTTGTCTGCAAATTCACTGCCTTAAAGATTGGTGGAACCGTATTTCAAATGTACTTTAGAAGAGAAACTAGATTAATATTTGAAATGCAAAAATTCGGGCACTGGAGAAGAGTTGGGGTGGTGATTAATTATATTGGTCTTACACAAAGCCAGAACATATTCACGTGGTGAAATAGCTTCCATTTGTGCTGTAATTAATCTTTGGTGGTCCAGTAGAATTAGTAGTAAACTGCATCAAGATTGGAAAGTAAGCACATTTTTATAATATTCCTGGTAGAAAAAGAACAGTTAAAAGAAGAGCTTTCCCTGGGAAATTTGGCCAAGGTCATTGAATAATTAATAATGACAAAATCTGAGACATGGAGCTTGATATAAATATTATAATTACCAATCTGCTTATGTGGAACCCTCTGGCAACAAGCCTGTAGGAATATATCACTAGAAGGATTGAATGATTCAAGAAAATGGCTTACCAAAGGCAATTAGATGTGAGCAATAAGTGCAGTCCTTACTGGCAACACTCACATCCTGTGAAAAGAATTATTCATCCAATCTCAGAAATGTTCCAGTGGAATTGGAGGCAGGTACATTCAATACATGCCGGGGTCAGGTTTCAGGGTGTTTCATCCCCACAGAAAACTATCATTGGTTATAATCACTCC
>JARFYF010000074.1:60874725-60890159 GCA_030265395.1 Rhina ancylostomus | reverse complement strand
TGTGTGCAGTTCTGGTCGCCATGCTTATCGGAAGGATGGAACTAAGCTAGAGAAGGTGCAGAAAAAATTCACAAGGAAGTTGCCTGGACTGGAGGGCTTGGATTGTAAGGGGAATATTAGACAGGCTGGGGGTTTTGTCCTGGAGCAAAGGAGACCGAGAGGTGACCGTATAGAGGTTTATAAAATTATGAGGAGCACAGGAAGGGTAGATAGAGTCTTTTTCCCAGGGAAATGGATTCTAACACTAGATGGCATGGGTTTAAGGTAAGAAGGGAAAGATTTAAACGGGATCTGAGGAGTACAGAGATTAGCTGGTATATGAGACGAGCTGCCGGGGCAGCTACAATTACAACATTTGAGAAAAATATTTGGACAGCTACAAGAATAGGAAAGGTTTAGAAGGATATGGGCCAAACACTAGCAAATGGGACTAGATTAGATGGGTATTTTGGTCAGCATGAGTTTGGTTAAAGGGCCAGTTTCCGTGCTGTCTAACTTCATGACTCTATGAATCAATCCAATTAGATGAGAATACACCTGCTCAGGTAAATTGGAATCAACAGTTGCCTGGCAGAATTGCAATGAAACACTTTGAGGGGGAGAGGGCGATGTCTTTCAGGTGGAGATGTTTTAATTACAGACCAGATAGATTCCCATGACAAAGGCAGGAAAATAAAACCCAGAGTTCCTTGAGTGACCAAAAACAGAGAGCACAAGAGAGAAGAAGCATGACCAAATGACAGTTGCCAGATTGTTAATATAAGTGAGAACCAGACTGATTACAGGAAGTTCGCTGAGGAAGAAGAGGTGAAGAGAGAGCACAGGAAGAGACTGACTGCAAGCATTGAAGAGAATACAAAAGCATTCCGCAGGTGTGTGTGCCCGGAAAGGGGGATGGTTTGGCAGGCGAGTTAGAGAGAATAGGGTCAATCAGAGGTCAAAAGAACATGGTTTGGGTACTAAAGAGTATTTGACATCAATCATCATCAGGGAAGAAGGTGCTGCTGGAATCTCAGCAGAAGGAGATGTGATGGAGATTCTAGATGGGCTAAAACTTGGTAGCAAGGAGGTACTGGAAAGGCCATCTGCAATGAAAGTGGATAAACCACCAGCCCCAAGTGGAATGCATCCTGAGTTCCAGAGGGAAGCAAGGGAGGAAATTATTGAGGTGCTGGCCTTAATCTTCCCAACATCCATACAACCAGGGGTTTTGCCTGAGGACTGGAAAATTCACAACCATTGTTTGAAACAGAAGGGTGGAGAGATCAACAGATCGGATTATGAAGCAGAAGAGATTTACCAGAATTATTCCAGGCTTTAGTTCTGTGGATAAATTGGAGAGGCTGGGATTGTTCTCTTGGAATTGAGCAGGTTAAGAAGAGGTCTGAAAATCCTGAAGGGTATAGACAAATTTGATGGAAAAAAATTGGTCCCATTGGTGGAGGGGCCAAGAAATAGAAGACACAGAATGAAGGTGGTTGGCAAATGAGTTAAAAGTGACACAGGGACAAACCTCTTTATTCAGCAAGTGGTTGGGTGTGGGATGCAGTGCCAGAGTTATTGTGGAGGCCAGTGTAAATAGTAGCATTCAAAAGGGAGAAGTATAAGTATCAGAAAGGAAAGAATTTGCAGGGTTATGGAGAGAGCAGGGGAGTGGAAAGCTTTGGAAATATCAACAGTCACTTGGCTAACTTGCCAAAGCATTTGCCCTTGAGATATGGCACCATTCCAGGAGTTATCCTACTCCCAGACATCCTGCAACATGCCCAAATGTGTTTAATGTTAACTTTTTTTTAATATTGTTCTTCTTTAATTAGTTAACAACTTCTATCATCACAGCAAAGTAATAGCCAACTACTGAACCCATCGATTTGGCAAGAATCTGGATCACGAACTCTTGAATGGAAAACGTTGATCTGTTTAGATCAGTACCTTGAGAACAGAAGGTGGGGCGGGGGGTGCAGAATTGTGCTTGAAAGAACTTCGGAGAAGAAGCAGGTACAGGTGATGTCTGGCTGACTTTTGAAAACATAATCCATCATTCAGACTAACCAACAATGGAAAATAATAAGACGTTAAAGGTCTTCTAAACGTCATTATTGTACCTTCCTCAACAAGTTTTTCTGGCAGCTCATTCCATATACGCACCATCCTCTGCGTGAGGAAGTTGCCCCTCAGGTTCTTTTTAAATCTTTCCCCTCTCACCTTAAACCTATGCCCTCTAGTTCTTAGTTCCCTTTCCCCAGGAAGAAGACTGCGTGCATTCACCCTGTCTATGCCCCTTATGATTTTATGCACCTCTATAATGTCACCCCTCAGTCTCCTACACTCCAAGGAATAAAGTCCTAGCCTGCCCACCTCCCCCTACAACTCAAGCCCTTGAGTCCTGGCAACATTCTCATAAATCTTCTTTGCACTCTTTCCAACTTTATGATGTCCTTCCTATAACAGGGTGACCAAAGCTGTACACAATACTCCTAGTGTGAGGCCACCAACATCTTGAACAACTACAACATCCTAACTCTTATACTCAATGCCCTGATTGATGAAGCCCAGGATGCAAAATGCTTCCTTCACCATTGTCTGCCTGTGCGCTACTTTCAGCGAACTATGGACTTGTGCTCCGAGGTCCTTCTGCTGCACAACACTCCCCAGGGAGCTGTACAAACTGTATAAGCCCCACCCTGGTTTGACTTCCCAAAATGCAACACCTTGCACTTATCTGGATTGAAAGCTATTTGCCAATAGCTGGGTCCACTTATCCAGTTGATCAAGATCCCCCTGTAATTTTTGACAACTTTCTTCACTGTCTACAATACCACCTATTTTAGTATCATTCACAAACTTACTAACCATGCCTTGTACATTCTCATCTAAATCGTTTATATAAATAATGAACAACAAAGTTCCCCATGGGCACATCACCAGTCACCGGGCTCCAGCCCAAGGAACAACCTTCCACGATTGCCCTCTGCTTCTTACTATCCAGCCAATTATGAATCCAGTTAGCCAGCTCTCCCTGGATCCCTTGTGATCCAACCTTCCACACCAGCTTTCCAGGCAGGACCTTGTCAAAGGCCTTGAGTCCGTATGGATAACATCCACTACCCTGCCCTCATCTATCCTCTTGGTCACCTTGTCAAAAAACCTCATTGTGAGACACAATTCCCAACACACAAAGCCATGCGATCTCGAACCAGATCTTGTCTATCCAAATACTGGTAGATCTTGTCACTCAGGATCCCATCCAGTTACTTACCCACCACTGATGTCAGACTCACCAGCATGTAGTTCCCTGGCTTGTCTTTGCTGCCCTTCTTAAATAACAGTATAACATGAGCCACAATCCAGGCTTCCAGAACTTCACCTGTGGCTAAAGATGAAGCAAGTATCTCTGCAGGGGCCTCCACAATTTCGTCCCTAGCTCCCCACAAGGTCTGAAGATGCATTTGGTCAGACCCTGGGGATTTATCCACCCTAATGTGCTTTAAGGCCACCAATACCTGCTCCCTAGTCCCCAGAGCCAATCCACACCTTGAGTTTTTCCAACTAACCTATTAACCCTCTTGCATTGAAATAAATGCAGTTTAAACCAGCAGTCTTTCTATCTTTGCCATTCTTCTGACTATCCTGTCTACTAAGCTTGCGCTCATTGATGGCAGCATTTGCTCCCGATTCCTCATCTGCGTCACTGCTACTCAGGGTCCCACCCTGCTGCCAATCTAATTTAAACCCTCCCGAGTAGCACCAGCAAATCTCCCTCCCAGGATATTGGTCCCCCTCCAGATCAGGTGCAACCCACCCTTCTTGACAGGTCACCTCTGCCCCAGAAGAGATCCCAAAGATCCAAGAACCTGAATCCCTGTCCCCCTGCACCAACTCTTTTAACCACACATCCATCTGGTCTATCTTTCTATTTCTGCCCTCACTAGCACGTGGCACTGGGAGTAATCCAGAGATCACTACCCTCAAGGTCCTGCTTTTTAACCTTTTTCCTACCTGCCTATAGTCACTCCACAGGACCTCATTGCTTTTCCTACCTGTATTGTTTGTACCAATGTGCACAATGACTTCTGGCTGCTCATCCTCCCCCCTTGGGAATGCTCTGCAACCACTCAGAGACAACCTTGACCCCGGCACCTGGGAGGCAACACCATCCTGGGCTCTCATCTGCAGCCACAGAATCTCTTGTCTGTCCCCCTATCTACAGTCTCGTATCACTATTGCTCTGTCTGGCTTCACCCTTCTCTGCTGAGCCTCAGAGATGGTCACCAGGCTGCTGCTGTCACCCTCTGTAAGGCCATCCCCTTCCAAAAGTATCCAAAGAGGTATACCTGTCGCTGACAGGAATGACCACAGGGGAACCTTGCACTGTCTGCCTACTCCACCTACAGACTGCACCATGGGCATGACCACCTCACTAAAGCTCTTATCTATGATGCTCTCAATATCCTAGATGATTCCGAGTGCATCCAACTCCAGCTTCAGTTCTTTAATACGGTCACCAGGAGCTGCAGCTGGATACACTTCACAAAGGGGAAGTTATCAGGGACACTGAAAGTCTCGCTGATCTTCCAAATCCTGCGAGAGGAGCATACCACTACCCTAACTGCCATCCTGACTGCACTCAGTGTTAAATAACCTTACCTATTCTTAACCTCAGCCTCGGCAATGCCTAGGCAATTGAAGAGCTTGTCCAAATACCTTTGTGAGTACCTGGCTCAGGCAGTGTGGGCTCCAAATTCCAACCACCTTCCAAATGAAAAAGTTCTTCCTTAGATTCCCTCTAAACTTCTTACGCCATTCCCTGAACCTCTTGTTTTGCTTACCTCTGCTCTCAAGTGTCTGTCTCCCATCTATACTTCATGTCCTGACCCTCAATTAATCTCACATTTACGATTCTCCCTCCTTAACTGCCATCCCCATTTCCAACTTCCGTTTTCCAAAATCCTTGAACATGTCTCATCCTAAGACAGTGCCCATTTTCCCCCACAATTCCCCATTTCAACCTTTCCAGTCAGATTTCCAATCACTGTTGAAGTCTCAAACCACTCCTAACCAAATAGTGAATTAAATTGTACAGCACCATGCCACAATAACATAACTCATCTGCAGCCATCGTCATGGTTGACCCCACAATCCTTCTCCAAGGTTTATCCTTATCGAGCTGAGCAAAGCCAGGCTATCACTAGCAATGGCTTCTTTTAATACCTGTCATCCCCATAGATGGTGATAGGGGGATGATATGACCATCCATATCAGCGCCTCCACCTCCCTCTCCCTGGCACCGACCATCCCTCTGACTGCTGACTCCATCCCTCCCCGACCACCCCCTCTGGTTTCACCTGGGAGACCCATGGTCTTAGTGACCTATCAGTCCTTGTGTTGAAATCTCCGCCTGTCTACTTCCAGCTCAGAAACATACTGTTCTTGCTGTGGCTACACTGCACAAGTCTTCTCCAGCAGTAGTCATGAATCTCCACCTTGAATTGTCAAGGTTTATCCTGCTGTAAAAATCCAGTCAAAACTGCATTCAGAAATAGATGTTTATTCAAAGGCACAATTTATTACATTTTATGTTGAATCTTTTCATTGCCTTGAGATGAAGACTTGAAACAGCATATTCTTAAAAAACATTCAAATATACAGCAAATATCAAGAGTAAAATTTACTTTAACTATTACATACACTGCTTGCTCCCTCACCCTTTTTATTACCGCCAATGAGGGAGGACTCTTGAGAAGAAGACATTGTGTGTAGCAACATTCTATGAAGAGAAATCCCAAATGCATACTTGTCTGAAGAGGAGTTGAAGCCATCATCATGATCAATGGCGGAGCAGGCTTGAGGGCCAGCTGGCCTACTCCTCCTCCTATTTTCGTGTACCCTTGTGGGTGTGCCTGAAGGTCACGTGCTTATTGGTAATGGACACCATCCTTAGGAGAGAGAAAAATAGGGCCATGTCACCTGCCCTGTTCTCAGCTCCCTAGGTCAAATTTGAACCACCATCCAACTTTTTCTTAAACTTAATAAGGAACCCACTATCAGTTCCAGTCATTGGCTCCTTCCAATGGCAGCTTGGATTAACTGGCTCAACTTGAGCAGTTTATGCACTGGCCTGGACATTACTACTGGCTCCTTCAATGAATTAAGAGCAAGATCCCTTTAAGGAATCAAAAGAGATGATTTGCCAAACTGGTAATCTAAATGTCCTCCATCTCCCACCTTCTGCCAGGGCTCCAGTTCAAGAATATCAGTTGCACAAGTGGTGGCACCGAGATTAAATACCAACTCTGAAACAAGTGGAGTTAGATCACTCTTAGGCCTGCCGCCGAGCCTTCAGATTTACCTGTGTCTACTCATGAAGAACAATGCCATTTTCTGTAAGAATTCCACTTCACTTCACCACTTGTTGTCACATTCTGGTCAAAAGTTGTGGGGCAACATGGCTACTTGTCCAGTGAGGAAGGATGTTGTGTTCCATTTCTTGCAATGCCATTAGCTTTTGCCTCATCCCTAATAATCCATAGATTAATAGTCACACCGCACAGAAACAGGACCTTCAGCCCATTGAGTTCATACTGATCATCAACCACCCACTTACACTAATCCCACTTTTTATTCTCCCCACATTCTCATCAAATCCACCCCCCCACCCCCCAGATTCTACCTCTCACCTACACAGTAGGGGCAATTTACAGCAGCCAATCCACCCACTGACTTGCACATTTTTTAGATGTCGGAGGAAACCAAAGCCCACAGGGGAAAGCCACGTCATCACAGGGAGAACATGCAAACTCCACACAGACAGCACCCGAGGTCAGGACTGAACCAAGGTCTCTGGAGCTGTGAGGCAGTGGCTCTACTAGCTACGCCACTCTGTTAAAAATTCAGTTTTGTTCCTTATTCCAATAGCCTCTGACCTACTCATTCATCATTTGCAGGACTGAATTCTGTGAATGAGTGGTGCGTGATTCTCATTAGATACTCTTAAATGATACAAAAGCCACTGTTTAATTTCTATATTCAAGCAAGGTATAATTCAGCTCAGAAAGTGCTGACAATACCAACATTACAGTGCTGGCTATACACCATTCAAAGATTAAAGCCTGAAGACGCCAAAATATCACTTCACTTAATCCAGTTTGAATGCTCCCAGGTAGCTGGATGCCTCGTCGATATCAACTAACGATACATTTGAGACAGTCACAAAGATTTCGTCGTCATTGTGCAGGTTGAACACACCACCTTGATAAACCGAATACAAGTTATGGTTACCTGAGCACCAAGTGCTAGCACCTCTTAGGATGAGAGTTGGCTTTGGGTACTTGGCTATCTTCCTGTACACGTACTGGATCAGCTGGTACTCCCTGGTACTTATGGGGTGGTCAGCATGATACCGAAACAAAATCTGGGCGTAAATATAGTACAAGCCATGGTGGTTGATTCTCAGGGACCCTTGGCTGTAGCCCATCTCGCTCAGGTGCGCAACTCCCACCTTCTCTTCCCAGGATGTTATGAGTTTGCCTTTTAATCCAGGAAAACTGGCCTTGATACCTGAGTGAAAAATAATGTACATGATCTGAAAGGTTTCATTTAACAGAAGGATATTCACACCCACTCTTCCCTCCTGCTTTGTCACACCACCCTGCCATAACATGGCAATAAGGTGATAAAGAAGGCATATGGCATGCTTGCCTTCATAGGTCGGGGCATAGAATACAAGAGTTCGTACATTATGTTGCAACTTTACATAACACTAATTAGGCCATACTTGGGAGAATTGTGTGCAGTTCTGGTCGCCACACTGTGGGAAGGATGTGGTTGTGCTGGAGAGAGTGCAGAGGAGATTCACCAGGATGTTGCCTGGACTGGAGGACTTTAGTTAAGGGGAGGAATGGATCGGCTGGGCTTGTTTTCCCTGGAGCAAAGGGGGCTGAGGGGTGACCAGATACAGATAAATAGAAGTACAAGAAGCGTAGATAGGGTGGATAGTCAAAACCTTTTTCCTGTGGTTGAGGTATCAAAAACAAGAGGGCATAGGTTTGAGGTGAGAAGAAGGAGGTTTATAGGGGATCTGAGGGGTGAGTTTTTTTTTAAAGAGAGTGGTTGATAGCTGGAACATGTTGCCAGAGGAGGGGGTGGAATCGGATACAATCACTATGCTTAAGAGGCATTTAGACAGGCACTAAAATAGGCAAGGCACAGAAGGATTCCAACCTGATGTGAGCAAATGGGATTGGTATAGATGGAACAAGCGGTTACCATGGATGTGGCTGGCCAAATGGGTGGTTTCTGTGCTGTAAAACTTTATAAGATTGTGATTGTAACCTGCAGCAATCAGTTGCCCATTGCATAGCATCACTTGATGGAAAATTGGGAAACCTTATAATAAAAAGGCAAGGTGATGCAATCAAATGAAATCAAAATTCAATGAATGCTATTAAGTGATGACATGTCCTTTATGTTGAGTTTATGTTTATTCAATATCAGGAATTGAAAGCAAATTTTTAATTACAGATGCTAATTTTGGCAACAAATTTGCAAGTAGTGATCAACTTCTCAGGATACATTTATATTTTTCTTGCGACGTGGAAGGAGGCCATCAGCCCATCAGGTCCATGGCAGCTCTCAGAGCAATCCCATCCATCCAATCCTCCGCCCCCCACCACTCCCCTATAATCTACTCCCTCTCACATACCTTTCAAATCCCCAATAATTCTTCCCCGATAATTCTTCCAACACCCATCTACAATAGAGGCAACCTACTGCAGCCAACTAACCTACTAGCTGACATTGGGATGTGGGAAGAAACCAGAGCATCCTGGGAAAACCATATGGTCACACAGAGAATGTGCAAACTCCACCCAGACAGCACCATAGGTCAGGATTGTACCCAGCTCGCTGGAGCTGCAAGGCAGTAGCAGCAGCTCTACAAGCTGTGCCACATGTGGCTCCAAGTAATAGTGCAAAATGAGAATGTGTTTCGCCAAAGTTGGGAACTTCCTGGTCCCATTGCTTTTAGTCCTTTATCTCAGCAGCTGAAACAAACCTCCAATTGCATGGAATGGGGTCATGCTGTGCAAGTAATCCTGGAAGTAACATCACGCAACCACATGCACTCCCCTTTCTACAGGTGTCCCCTACACCACCCAGTGCCTCCTTGTGATCCCAGTGGACTGAGATGGTCAGTTTCACTATCTCTCAGAGACAAAGGGATGGGATGGTAGGGCAGAGATACTGGGGTGTTAGGCCGCTTCCTTCACCAGAACTCTCAGATCCGTATCTCACACAAGCTTTGCCTTTGTTCTGTGGGTGGGATTCAGAAAGTTCACAGTACCACTCCAGACCCTTAAACAATGACAATCCAGTGCAGCAGCAAGGAATCTGCTCTGTTGCTTGGACAGGATGTGAAACTTGTGCTCTGGTTGCCCTCTGAGACCCTTTGGGCAAGGAGAACATGCTGGCTTTGCTGGCCAACATTGCTCACTCAACCAACACTCAGTCAATTGGCAGGGCACTCATGCACAAGCTGTGCATGAATTGCCCTAACATCTCCACCTGCACTACACTACACTATTTACATTAATCCCTTTTTATTCTACCCCACATCCTCAGCAATTTCTCCCCAGATTCTACCATTCACCTACACACTAGGGACAACTTACAGTAGCCATTTAACCTACCCTAAAGACCGATGCCAAATATCTGTTTAATTGCTTTGCCATTTCTATAACTTCTTCCCCAGTGTCATTCTCTGAAGGGTTGATGCACAGTCAGACCTCTCTTCCTTTAAATATACTTAAGGACACTATTATTCCTCGAGTTTATCCTTAGTTTATTTTCTCCTTATATTTTTTTGTTCTCCTTTGCTTAATTCTGAATTTATCCCAATCTTTGGGTTCACCACTAACTCTTGCTCCTCATACATTTTCTCTTTCAACTTGTTACTCTCCTTGACCTTGGTCAGCCCTAGTTGATGCATCCCTCCCTTAGAATCTTTCCGCCTTACTGTTGTGAGGTGTTGCATTTTGGGATATCAAACCAGGGTAGGACTTTCACAGTGAACAGTAGGGCCTTGGGGAGTGCTGTAGAACAGAGGGACCTTGCAGCACAAGTACAGAGTTGCCCGAAAGTGGCGACGCAGATAGACAGGGTGGCGAAGATGATGTTTGACATGCTGGCCCTCAGTCAGAGCAATGAGTATAGGAATTGGGATGTTATGTTGCAGTTGTATGAGACATTGGCCAGGTTGCACCTGGAGTATTGTGTACGGTTCTGGTTACCCTGTTATAGAAATCATTAAGCTGGAAAGAGTGCTAAGAAGGTTTCCAAGAATGTTGCCAGGACTCGAGGGTCTGAGTTTTATGGAGAGGTTGGGCAGCCTAGGACTTTATTCCTTGTGGACTTTATTCGTAGATTGAGAGATTACTTTATAGAGGTGCATAAAATAATGAGAGGCAGACAGAGTGAATGCACAGAATCTTCTTCCCACAGAAAAAGGAATGAAAAACTAGAGGGCAGAGGCTTAAGGTGAAAGGGGAAAGATTTAAAGGGACTTGATGGGCAACGTCTTCATGCAGAGTGGTGGGTATATGGAACGAGCTGCCAAAGAAATATACAATAATAGTATTTAAAAGACATTTGATCAGGTACATGGATAGGAAAAACTTAGAGGAATATGGGCCAAATTCAGGAAAATGGGACAACCTTAGGTGGACATCTTGGTGAGCATGGACGAGTTGGACCAAAGGGCCTGTTTCTGTGCTATATTACTCTATGATTACTGGGATGAACTTTTGCCGAGGGTCATGAAATACCTTCTTAATTGTCTGCTGCTCCTTGCCCATTATCTTCCTGCTTATCTGCCCAGTCCACTTTAGTGAACTCTATCCTTATCTCATTGCAATTCCATTTGTTTCAGCCAAACAATGCTGTTTCTGATCCAAGTTTCAGAAGCACCAGGAGATGAATAAGGACAGAAAAACAAAGCTGAAATCGTGCGACACAAAACACCGCAGTTGTATGAAAACCTGAAACAAAAGAACTCACCGGAAATACTCAAGACATCAGCAACATCTATGGTGAGAGAAAAGAGTTAATGTTGCAGGTAACCTTTTTTCAGGTCTGACCAGTTCTAAAATAAACTTGCAAGGCCTGAAACTGTTGAATTCAACTTCAAGTCCTGAAGGTTGTAATGTGCCCAGTCAGAAGGCGAGCTGCTGTTTCTTGAGCTTATGTTGGGCTTGAAGGAATGTTTTGTAGGAATACAGGGAGGTCAGGGTCCAAGTGGGATTGCCAATTGAAATGACAGCCAACTGGATGCTCAGTGTCACCCTTACTGGGGTGCTGGCTTTGAACTGGAAGCTCACTTGCCTCCAGACAGTCAGTCATCAGTTCAAGTCGCACTCCAGAGCCTTGAGCACAGAAGTGAAGGCCAATGTTCCATTACACTGAGGCTGGAGCCTCAGACATAATAAACGTTAAGTACTGCCTGCCCTCAGGTGCAGGTAGAGCAGGATGGTGTCCCCAAATGTAAAGGCTGTCAGTGAGCAATAAAGTATCTGCTCATTGTCTTTTGGTGAGAGCTTGCTATGCATACATAGTTTCCAACATTACAAGAGGATCAACCCTTCAGAAGTACTTCATTGCTATAAAGTGCTCTGAGACATTCTGAGGTCAAGAAACACAATGAAGCATTTGAAAATTAACTCAGAAATTTCAGAACGGCAACCTTCAGTAGAAATGGACTTTACTGAAAAATAAACATTTTCAATCATAGTGTCCAGCTCTAAATAACCTTACAAAATTATTTACCAGCAATATTGGGGGACACCAGTTAATTCCTCTAAATTAAGAAGTCAAAAACCTTTAAGAATTTGAAAGTCCTTCAATGCAAAAGATCCAATCTTTACAGCTTCCTTCCAGGCCTGCACTCATTCATAATTAATCATTAGCATTAATATCTCTGGCCTTCATCGTCACTGAGTCTAAACCCTGGAACTCCCTTCCCAACAGCAACATGGGAGCACCTTTGCTAGAGGGACTGCAGTGATTCAAGGCGGCAGCTCAGCACCACCTTCTCAGGGTCATTTAGGGATGGGCACCACAGGCAAGGTCAGCGTTTGTTGCCCAAATCTTAAAATAAAATGAATGAAGTAAAGAAAAATTCAATCCTGGGATCACACCCCTGATTTCCAGCACAAGAGTTTTTCCAAAGCCATCCCAAAAGATTCCAGAAAGCATACTTGTGCTTAATGTGCTCAGATCTCTGCTGGTTTCTTTATTTGTAGCTTACAGACATTTTGGGAAAATTGCATCAAACAAAACAAAAATGTATTTTGTTCAGAAGCTCCACCCCAAACTCCCAGATGATTGTTGATGAGATCAGGAGCTCTGGAAAGCCTGGTGGTGGTGTGGGGAGGGGTGGGCTCCTGTCCTACCTTACTCACCAGCCATCTGTAATTCCACTGCAGGCTCCAGGAATTAAGGATCAACTTCCTGGAGTATTCTGCCTGCAATTCCCAGGAGAAAAAAAACCCTAGGGATATTAATTTCTTTTTCTCTTTTAATGCTTTTATCATCAGTTACAAAAATATTGGCGAAAGGGACAGAGCCCGTTTGACTCAGCTGTGGGTGGGAGGAGGTGCAAAGGAACCTCCTGTGATGTGCCAACTGCAGCAGCTAACCCGGTTCTGATGAAGGGTCTTCGATCTGAAATGTTAACACCGTTTCGTTCTCTACAGATGCTGCCTGACCTGAGTGTTTCCAGCATTTTATGTTTTTATTATTGAAAACCTTGTCCCAACCTGTGGAAGAAAACACTTTGGCAAGTTGAGAGTTTACTCAAAAACACTGAAGTTTTCTTTCCCTGTGTGAAAACAAAATTCCCTTGGCTTATGTGAATGGGAGGGTGGGAGGGTGGGAATTCCCATTTCCTGGCTGCCACAGTCTGAAGGTTGGAGCATGGATCCACTACAGCCACTGTACTGATAGCTGATGGCACATACCTGGGGAGTTTTTTGTAGGTTTCTTTATAGTGAGGTGGGCGTACGGTGCCATCCGCTGTGAAATCTTTCTTGTGCGACTTGGTAATTCTGCTGAAAAGCAAATGTGTTGCGATGAGAAATCCTAATTCCAAAACTACAGCACTAACAATAAGGCCACATTTTCAGCCTAAAGTCAGGCCTACCATTTAATCCCCAGTCCCCAAGGCAATTTCCAAATCAATTCAAAATTAATTCCACAGCTAGTAAAGCCGCTGCTCCAGCAACCCAGGTTCAAGTCTCCCTGTGACTGCCTGGGTTGTTCCAGTTTCCTCCCATATTGCAGAAACCACTGTAAATTACCCTCAGTGCAGGTGGTAGGAGAATCAGGGGGTGACTGCTGGGCATGTGAAGGAGAAGAGGTTACCAGGAAAGTGGGGAGAATGGGGCTGCTGGGACTGCTCAGAGAGCCAGCACAAACAAATGGACTCCTCCTGTGTTGTGGAAAGTACGAGGAAAGGTTTATTAGACAAAGGGGGAAGCACAGCAAGGAAACTCAAGCCCTAAAAACGGCAGCAATCAGGAATGGAGACAATCCTTGCTGCCAACTGTGAGGGAAGATGGATAGGAAGGAAGATCACGATGTCCCAGAATTATTTACAGCTGATCACAATCATACCTTCCTGGTGCATTTGCTGCAGTAAGTACAAGGCAGCAGCCAACCTGCACACGGCAAGATCCCACAAGGGTGGCCTGTTTTAGTGGCGGGTGTTAGTGCGTAGATGTTCCCTCTGTTTACCCCAATAATGCTGTGGGATCTTCTGTATTTGCCTGAGGAGGTGCTGGGTACTGTGTTGTCTGCCTTGGCAGTTGTCCATGGATTTGAGGTCCTTTTTGTAAGGAGGGGGAGCCACAGGGTGGGTGAACTGACTATGACATGGTGGACGAGGAAGCCATTGAATGGGGAGGGGGATGGAGCAAAGAAGGGTGTGGTGGTATGGGGGCAGTGCAGTGGATTCCTCTCTGCAACAAAGGGCAAGAGTCCAAAAGGCTGTGCAGCCCCACCCAGTGCCAGGGTTTAGGATTTCCACTCAAGGTTGGACAGGTACCTAGATGGGAGGGGGAGGATCCAGTACTCATGGTACATGTAGGTACCAGTGACGTTGGCAGAAGGAGGTTCGACACAGTCAGTACAAACAGGGGGCCCCCTGAATTACAATGCAGAGGAGGGACTGGGTAGGCTGGGGGCTTGTTTTCCTTGGAGGGTAGGAGGAGGGACCTGATGGAAAATATGCAAAATAATGAGGGGTGAAGATAGGATAGATAGTAGGTACCTTTTCCCCCACAGCAGAGATACCCAAAGCAAGAAGGCTTTGGTTTGAGGTAAGAAATAATAAAATATTTAGAGGGAATATGAGAAGGAACTTTGCCACCCAGAGAGTGGTTGGGATCTGGACCGTACTCCGAGATGGTGGTAGGAACAGGGGCTCAGAAGTGTCTGGATAAGTATATGAATCACCAAGTGACAGAAAGACTATGGAGCAAGTGCTGGTAAATGGGGTTAGTGTCGATGGGGATCGTCAGCATGGATATGGTTGACTGAAGGGCCTCTTTCTGTGCTGCATGACTCTAACCAGAAAAAGGTAATAACCTATGGATTGTTACCCAAGTCGTGCAACTTGGCACAGGACAAATAAGAAGAGAGAAAGGAATGTGTGGCTCAAAAACTGGTGTGGTAGAAGTGGTTCCAGCTCATGGGCCACTGGCAGCGGTACTGGGGAGCTGTACAATTGGGACGGCCTACACCTGACCATGCTGAGATCACCGTCCTACTGAACCACATAACTAAGGAAGTAGGGAGGATTTTAAACTAAGTCATGGGAACAAGGGATCAAAGTTGCAAAGAAATACCAAAACAAAGAGTTAGACACAAGGCAAGAGAGAAAAGTATTCATATGGGAAGTGGTGAAAAGACTCTGACAGGAAGGCCCAGGGAGGAAAAATCCAAGAGTAAATCAATAGACAAGGGTAGAGGTTACAAAAAATAACAAAAGGACAAACCTAAAGGTGGACAAACTGAATACAGTATTCAAACCAAAAGAGAAGAACTAAGAGCACAAATAGAAATGGGCAAGTTTACTCTGATAACCATTAGAGTCCTGGCTACCGAATGACAAAGATTGGACCCTGAATGTTGAGGAGTACATGACAGTCAGGAGAAGGTGGAGGCTCAGTCAACTAATGATAGTTTTAGTACAACAGTGAGCGATGACCCATTTCAGGAAACCTGGACTTAGAAGCAGTTTGCATGGAGATAAATAATGAAGGCTAGAAGTCACTCGTGGCAGTGGTGTAGTAACCACACAGTGGGGCAGGGTATAAAGGAAGAAATAACAGGAGCTTGTCAGAAAGGTGCAGTGATAATCATGGGGGATTTTAATCTACATA
>JARFYF010000074.1:60768738-60779076 GCA_030265395.1 Rhina ancylostomus | reverse complement strand
CTAAAGGAGCTAGGGCTGTTCTCATTGGAGAGGATGATGATGAGGGGAGATATGATAGAGGTATACAAGATATTGAGAGGAACAGATAGACTGGACAGCCAGCTCCTCTTTTCCAGGGCACCAATGCTCAAAACAAGAGGATATGGCTTTAAGGTAATGGGTGGGTAGTTCAAGGGAGACGTCAGAGGGAGGTTTTTCACCCAGAGAGTGGTTGGTGCATGGAATGTGCTGCCTGGGGTAGTGGGTGGAGGCTGATACATTGGACAAGTTCAGGAGATTGTTAGATAAGCATATGGGGGAATTTAAGATAGAGGGATATGTGGGGGAAGGTGGAGCACAGTGCAGAACGAAGTGGTGATGGAGACAGCTGAAAGAAGGTGGTGGAGGCTCATGAATCTGAGACGTCTGGCTAAGAAAGGTGCAAGTAAGAGGAGACAAATGAAATCTGAACGACAGATGATAGATTATATAAAATTGTTGAATTCAGTGTTGAATCTGGAAGACTGTGACATCAGACCAGCTTTAGTTTGGAGAAAGAGCACTAACAATGGCTTCTTGTAGGAATGGTCTCTCTCTGATATGTCCCCTATACTACACACTCCTGTACCATGGAGAATTCCATTCACTCTCTCTGTTGCTAATGCACCGTGTTATCCTATGCTACTTACAAGATTTTGAGGATTTTTCCTGTTCTTACATTTTCTCATTCAGTGCACCTTCACACAATATTTTCAGTTCATTCCACAGGTGTGCATTTGTTATTTCTACTGCCGCATAAATTACTTGGGAATAAATAATTACTTGAAAATAAACACTAGTACCAGAAGTGATCATTTCTCCATTATAGAGGATGCATATTGCAGTAGGAATTATATACAATATGCCACATACCATGTCACTGAGTACAGCCAACTCTTCCTGAGTGTCACTATTGGAGAAAGATATTCAGCAATAAAAAGCTCTATGTACAATCAGAAGGGGAGGAAAGGGATTTCACTTACACACCTCAGTTAAATTGCTGGCTCCTTTCCAATGTTGGTCAAGTGTTACATTACAGAGTGGCCTTGTGCTCTGCAGTAAGGTCTTCATTGAAAGTTGCTGCTGGCCACTGAGTACCTGGACAAACATAAAAATAACAATCTTCAGTTTTTCTGGAAAATACACGAGAGGTCACTTTAAGATATAGCACAGTGAGGTCAACAATTCATACACATATGGAGGCAGGGGAAGAAAAAAAGAGAACAACTACATTTAAAGTCTTTTGCTGGTTCCCGTTTTCTCTTCCACCATCTGTGGGTCAGAGCCTCAGTTGGGGAAAAGAGGGAAAGCAAGCATCAGACTACAGCACCGTGGGCCGAACATCACAACGAGCTGGAGGGAGAGGGGTGCTTGGGATCATGACTGAGGTAGGGAGGTGACTGGGATCATGATTTGAGTTGAATGACAAGAAAGAATTTAAAATGGACTTGGCCGTAAATAGTACCATGTGGCAGGCTACAAAGCCTCAGACCTGGTTAGGCAGTTCCTCTTTAAATTATGCTGTGGTAGGTTTCACATGCCTACTTCTGCATGAATGATCTATGCTGTTCATGGGCCAGGGATGAATTTAACAGCAAATTGCACATAATTTAAAGCTTGACAGAATTTGACAACAAAATGCACTTTGCACACTCTTTAAAGCACTGCACAGACTCAGATGTCTGTGTATGTCACAGCATCGAGCGCGTACAGGACCCAGAACCAATATGACATAGTGTGCAAACCACAAAATACGCAATCTCAGATGGCGTTAAGATTTTTGATGAAATTCCCTTTGTTGGCTTATACAAAAAGATTTCTAGGCAATTTTGTTCGGTGCTTCTGCAGCAGGAACTTCTATCTACCTAATTCAACAGAAAGAGTATTCAGAATTTCAGTAATAAGGCAACTAATGAATAGGAAGAGTGTGCCTTTAAAAAGTTGCTATCAACATTCCTGACATTTTCTAAGGGACCCCTGGAATATTAAGAAAAGTTTTCATATAGGCTTTATTAATTATCAAAAGAAATAACATAATAGAGAAATGGAAAATGGGTCCAACAACTGTATAACTGCTATAACTAGTTGGCGAAACACAATCTGCTGGAGTAACTCATTGGGTTGAGCAGCATCTGAGGGAGGAAAAGAATTGTCGACGTTTCAGGTTGAAACCCTGTATCAGGACTGAGCAAGGAGAGGCAAGATGGCCAGAGTTGGCTGCATTACTTACCAAATTCAAGCATGCCTTTAAATTATGCCAGCTTCAGAAGTAGAGCAATACCCAGTGGCAATTTCTAATATTTTTCTTAACCACTATATAACACCAATTCCCAGTTCAGTGAGTACCATAGAACACTTCATTTTATTTCCCTTATTCTATAACCTTGAGTATGATTATGTGAAATGATTCTTAAATCTTAACTAACTGGCATACTAGACTAACCAGCATCCCCCATTCCCCAAGGATGCTGGATAGTAAAACTTTTACTAAATGTTGATTTCTATCCCATTATCTCAGTTGTTAATAAATATGGTGAAAAGTTGCAGCCCATTATAGATCCTTGCAGTTTATCAACATCACATCAACAGAATATCTGCCCTTTATCCTAATGTCTCTGGCTGCTCAGCCAATTTCTTAACTAGAGTCATAGGATTGACCTATGAGCAACTTTAGCCAACAGACCCCTCTAAAAAAAACTTCTAATAAATGCCTTCTGGAGGTCATTATTAATAACATCCTTCCTCATTCCTTGTCCATGCCTTCTAAATATTCAATTAGGCAAGATCCATGCTGGCTTGAAAATCATCCAGGTTTTCAGGCCAATATTTTCCCAATAACCAAGGTGAAGCTAATTGGTCCATAATTCGCTCTTTGTGCTATTATTTTCTTCACTACTGTTATTTTGCTCATATGAACAAGTTCTATTCATGATTCATGGAAGAACACGCATGCCCACACCTCAAAAATAATATTCTCTCAATATCGGTTTTCTCAGTACATCAGATATGCTATCTTTCTCTATAGCAAATTCTGACGTGAACTAATTACTCAACACGAACACTTAGTTTCTCACTTTTACAGTTCCCATGAAGGTTCCTTGACCCAGAGAGGCAACGATTTCCCTTCCCCCTGATGCTACTAAACCAGAAAGTGCTTCCAACATCCCGGTTTGTGTTTCAGGTTATAAGCATTTGCATTTTTTGTCCCAATTATTATTCAACATTGCTTACTTATTTTTGTTTTCTTACAGTCACTGAATTCACTTTGCTTCTCTAAATCGCAGGCAAGTGTTGGAGCATGGCACTAGACATGACATAGTAATACAGAAAGTAACAAAAATCCTCAGCAGAGCAGAAAAATGAGAGTCATACCAGAAGCATCAGAGCAAAATATTTGAAGAGGTTCTCTGGCGCAATCTGAATGACACCTGATTTTATCATTAACGTTAATATTGTCCCAATTAATAACTAGTCAGTCAATATCTGCTTTCAACATTTTCATTCAATGTTTGTTCCTTTCTGTGCCCAGAGGGTTAAAGAATATTCCAAATCATTTCTTCTTGCACACATTCCACAAAGTTGTTATGCAATCTTACATTCCACTACTGTTTGTAGTTATGTTTTAAGAACATAAAACTAAGAGGAGTAGGCCACTTGGTCCATCAACCCTGCCTCACAATTCAATATAAGCATAGCCGATCTGCCCCACCTCCTCTTTTGCGCCAGTTCCCCATAGCTCTCAATTTCCTGACCTTTCAAAAAAATTTAACTACGGCCTCTTTAAATAGCCCCAATGATCTAGCCGACACAACCCACTGTGGTAGAGAATTCCAAAGATTCATCACCATCTGACAGAAGTTCCTTCACACTTCAGTTCTAAATGACTGCTCCTTGACCTTGTAACTATGGCTCCTTGCTCTAGATTTACCCACTAGTGGAAACATTTCGACATCTGACCTGTCATGACCCCCAAGCATCTTGTATGTTTCAACAAAATCACCTCTGCTAAACTCCGAAATCTAATCTGCTCAAGATAGGATAACCCTCTCATTCCAGGAATTAGTCTTGTGAATCTCTTTTTCAGACTTATTTCAAGGTCTGTGTATCCTTTCTTAAATAGGAGTTAAAATTGTGGGCAGTAACTACATTAAATTTTCCAGTAAGCAAATATGACAAGGCAATAGGGCAGCCAAAGTCTTAAGAAGTTTGAAAAACTCATCAATAGCTGGCAGTGAAAACTTTTACAGTTTAAAGCTAACTGAAAATAAATGACACTTAATTGTTTAACGATGGCATGATGGTAGTGTAGTGGTTAGCATAACGCTATTACAGCACCAGCAATCAGGGTTCAATTCCCACCACTGCCTGTAAGGAGCATTTATGTTTTCTCCGTGACTGGGGTTTCCTCCGGGTGCTCCGGTTTCCTCCCACATTCCAAAGACGTACGGGTTGGTAGGTGTAATTGGGCGACACGGGATTGTTGGGCCAGAAGGGCCTGTGACTGTGCTGTATAAACAAAGTTTTTAAAAGTAGACACATTCCATTACCTCTTTCTTCAGAGATACTTTGGACTTGCAGCAGCCACTTCTCATCCTGCTATCCACTGTAGCTTGATTTTTGTACTGCAGGATCTGATGTTGGTAATTAAACCAGAGACTATTACGAATAAACAAAAGCACAATGAAAGGGTTACCGAAGAAAGGATGGTTACATGGAACAGACAACAGAGAAAAAAAACAGAAGATTAAGTTTCTTTTGAATTTCTTTGAAGCTGGAAGAGAAACCAAATGCAAACGTCTGGTCTTATTGCTTTGGATTGAATGTGTGGCTACACCACTTCCCACTGTATGAAATGAAAACTGCAGTTAAAACAAGAACACATTTGGGGCAAGTTTAAAAATTAAAACTTGTAGCATGCAATTGGCATTTACACTTTGAAACTATAATTAATATAGGTCAATCTTTATGACAGTGGACATGCCTGACATACCTCAAAAGACATTTGGATAAGTACATGGATAGGAGGGGTTTAGAGGGATATGGGCCAAACAAGGGTAAATGGGACTAGCTTGGTGGGCACCATGACCAAGTTGGGCTGAAGGGCCTGTTTCTGTACTGTATTACTCTACAACTCTCTATATTAAACCACAGGGGCAAAAGGGTGTGTATAGAAAATTAAACATATACCAAGTTGTTTCACTTTCATTTCTGATGAGTTTTAGAAGATACATATTTAAAGAAACTACCATGGAAGCATGAGCAATGTGAAATATACAAGAGCAGGGAATGAAATCCTTCCATCTCTGCAAAAAGGGCCTGAATCAACCCAAAATGTTTAGAATTGAGAAGTGTAATACATAATCTCAACTCAGCTTTCACAAATGAAAAACTAAGGAGGCATCTGATGCCATAAAATTCTATGGAAATCTGTAAACTGTGAATTTATCATAGTCATCTCCTCAATGATGCAACAAAAGCCCCCCACACTGGATTAGACTAACATAGTATTTTTAAGAGCTTTACATTTATACTCCAACATTGGTACTGACCCCTCTTTTACAAAGTAGCTAGAACATGTTGAATTAGACTCTATCCACATTCAAACCCTTAGCACAAAGTTTCACCCTATGTCCAACTCTTTCCCTAGTTGAACTCTTTCTTATTGTGATTAGTGATAGTAATTATGAATTATGATGTAACTAGTAGGCAAGAATTATTCTCAAACACAAGAATCTTCCAAAAGAATACTAAAATCTAAAATATTTGATGTTCAACTTTAACATCTACACACCGAAGAACAAAAGGAGCAATAAAGTACCATTTGCTTCATTTTCTACCATCCCAAAAGTCACACAATACAATGATGTTGGAGATGCTGACGACTGCAATAATAATCTCCATAAAACAATGCATAACAGAACCAGAAAGGAATTAAGTAAAGCCTTGGTGAAGAGAATTAGGAAGTATACATGGGTACTTGATTGTCAGCATTGATATGATGGGCTGAAGGGCCTGTTTCTGTGCTGTAGGACTTGATGACAAGAGGCCAGAATTGAAGGAACACCTGGATCTTGAAAGGTGCAGAGCTAGAGGAGAGGTAGCTGCCAGTATTAGAGAGATGTGAAACCAAAGAGGGATCTGAAAATAAGAATTACATTTTAAATATTGAACAGTTGACAAAATGGGAAGCAATAAGAAAATGAGTGGGCACAACTATGATGGGGGTGGGTCAATGGAAATGATGTGTCAGGCATCATTTAAACAGTCAATCATACATTGGCTATGTTTTAGATGACAGGAACTATTCAATAAGTTGCATACAACTTAATCTATACATTTCATAAAATATTTTTTAGTATTTGTAAAACACAGAAAAGTGCTTCATCATTGTGGAATATGACATCATCAATTTGACAGTATAATCCATATCTTTTCATTTAAATCTGATATACACATTGTATAAATGTACAGTTCCCCCATCAACATTGAATGTACACGGGGCAGGAGTCAGAAGCAAAGTCATGTCAAACCGAAATGTCTGGATCAGTTCAGTTTTAGTTTTATCTTAATCAGTTCAGTTTTAGTTTTATCTTAAAACTCTAAAGGCTGTACATCACATCACTGATGGATTTTGTCTCCTTCACTATAATTCATATAGTGGAACAGTCTTAACCTTCAAATTTCAGCAGTGTTTGGGTAAATTCAGGGCTGGACTTCCATGAAAGAGTGGAGTATGTGAATGCTATTTAGGGGTCATGTCATCAAATAGGACCACATGCAACTAATACAGCATCAACAGCCATTCGGTTTATACTGTACCAGAACCATTAATCAACAACTCTAACAATTTACATGCTACTGTGATTTAGTGACCATCAGCAAATTATAAAGCAACACAAACTAGGTTGCCTTGATATTAGGACTGCTCATAAGATGCAAGTGTTTCATGATATTAAAGCAGGCCGCCAACTGTGGCTGTCACTCTCCCGAGGCTTGAACATAAATCTATACGCAACCCAATGCAGTAATGGGGGTATTCTACATTGTCAGAGGCGCCATCTTTCTGATGAACCATTAAATCAAGAATCCATCTGCCAAGATAATTTGAAAAAGCCTGCAGCACTGATCAATGAGAAGCAGGGAAATTCAACCCGATGTTCTGGCCAATTTACTTCAAGCAGCACTTCAGCAGATTATCTGTCCATTATCAATTTACTGTTTATAGGATCTTTTGTGCAAACTGATGCCATGTTTCCTCTGTTATAACACTTCCAAAGTAAATTGGCTTCAAATAAGTGTCTCTTTTAAAACAATAATGCAAAACCAATGACTGATTAGAATATCTCAAAACTATCTGACGGAAGCATTGCAAAATTAAACAGCACATTGTAAAAGTGTTCCAACATTGCTTTAACCACAATATCAAATCATAAACATTTACTTGGAAAAAAAGATTATGACTGAGAAATGATACTTTAAAATTGCAAGTACAGCATACACTGTAAAAGGACTAGTTATTTACATACATTACTAAAAATGATTAAGAGCTAGCAGAAGTTATAGTGTCCATGAAATGATTTCATTCTGATAAAGAAACATCCAGTTCCTGACTACATTTGGAAATATTTGCAATCCCCTACTCAAGTGGATGTGATTTCAAATCTCTGGCAGTGCTCTATTCAAGGGTAGTGATGATTGGCAATAAACAGTGAATGAATAAAAATATTCTTGTGAGTGTAAGCAAAATGAAATTATCCAAGTAAATATTTCAAGTGCCTTGTGCAGGTATTTTACATTCACCAACCAAGCCCAAGTTGTATCGTGGGAAATCTAAAGAGAGCTGTTTCACACAAAGCTAATGATATGATGCACTGCAATTAGGATAGTATTAACATCGGTACCCATCAGTTCTGTTAAAAAGGTTGTCCATTTGCCAACATTTGCCACTGTACTTTATGTACAAAGTAACAACTATTTAGAGAACTAATGACCAGTATCTTGGCATCAGTTTGGCAAATACTAGAATCCATTCATAGAAAAGTGGTGACAGGACACTTAAAAAATCCTAATTAGATTAGGCAAAGTTAATATAGCAGGTTAATATAATGAACAGGGTAGAGAATACCAATGATTTTCAACCCTCTAGGTGATGTGGACCACTCTCTATTCTGAAACAATGTCTCAGTTCTTGACTCCCCATGAGAAAACACACACATCTTCACTGCATCCACCCTGTCAAGCCTCCCTCTTCTAAACTTCAAACAGCAGAGGAAGGGAAATTGGGTTTGAAAAAATCCAATGGAGCTTTTTCTCCTGAAGATTTAACCAACAGAGTATGGTGGCCAGAAAACTAATGAATGCAGTTGGCATTTAAGGAATTTCAAGATATTTGATAAGGTGTCACACAATAGAGAGGAATAGAATAAATAGATGCTTAGGGTCAGAGTCACAGAATAATAGTACAGAAATAGGCCCTTCAGACCAACATGCTTATGCCAACCAAGATGCCCACCTAAGCTTGTTCCATTTGCCTGAGTTTAGGCCGTATGTTTAAACCCTGCTTGTGTAGAGAAATCAGATTGAAATATATGGGTAATTTCCAGATGGTTATCAGTAGGTTGTCACAGAAGGGCAAATCCTAGAGCCTCAGCGGTCTACAATCTACATTCATGGTTAAACGAAGGGACAAACTCTAGTATATCTAAGATTGCTAGTAATCCAATGGTAGGTAGGCAAGTAAACTGTGAAGAGGTCTCAAGACACCTGCAAAAGGATATTGACAGGTAAAGTGAGTCGAAGGAAGGTGGCAAATAGAATACAGTGTGGGGAAATACGAGGTTATTTATTTTAGTAGGAAGAACAGAATTTCTTTAAATGGTGAGAAAAGCTATCAAATGGCATACAGGATTTGAGTGTGCGAGTACATAAAACACAGAAATGAGCATGAAGGTAGTTACAGCAAGCAATTAGATAAGCAGCTAACATGTCGGCCTTTATTGCAAGGGGAATGGAGTACAAGATTGAAGGAATTTTATAGCACTTGTGTTGAGCTTTGTCAAGGCGACACCTGATGTAGTGAATGGAGTTTTGCTCACCATAGCCACAGAAGGACTTACATGTCTTAGAGACTGTGCAGTATGGATTTACCAGATGGCTTCCTTCCTTATGGGATTTTCCCATGAGAAGATAAGAAATAGGAGCAGGAGCCGGCCATACAATATTTTGAGCCTGCTCTCTCGTTCAAAGAGAACCTGGCTGATCCGATTGCTGCCTCATTGCTACTTTCCTGCCTGCACCCCATTAAACACATGATTCTTCAAAAATGCAAATTTTTCTCCATCTGCCTATCCTTCATCTTTTCAATCCTCTAGGTCAAGTAGGCAACATGTTGTTCTTAAACAATGTTTCAGCTCTAGATTCCCCCATAAGAGTACACACACATCCTCACTAATTCTATCCTGTCAACCCTCCACTTCGAAATGCCAAAAAGCACATACCCAACCTACTTAATCCTTCCCTTTAAGACTGCCCAGCATCCTGGTGAACTTTCTCTAAATTACCCCAATACAACTATGTTGCTCTGTAAATATGGAGACCCAAATCGTGCACAGTACTTTGATAAATTGGTTTATTACTGTCACATGTACTGAGTGAAAAACTTTGTTTTGCATGCTATTCATACAGATCATTTCATCACATCAGTGCATCGAGGTAGTGCAAACGAAATCAATAACAGACTGCAGAATAAAGTGTTAAAGTTTACAGAGAAAGTGCAGTGTAGGCAAATGATAAGATGCAAGGCCATAATGAGATAGATTGTGAGGTCAAGAGTCCAGTTTATCTTACAAGATGACTGTTCAATAGTCTTATAACAGCAGGGTAGAAGCTGTCCTTGAGCCTGGTGGTATGTGCTTTCAGGCTTTTGGTGTCTTCTGCTCGATGGGAGGGGGGACTCTCTGCTGTTTCTTGCAGAACAGTTGCCAAACCAAGCCATGATATATCCAGACAGGATGTTTTCTGTGGTGCATCGATAAAAATTAGTGAGGGTCAACAAGGACATGCTGAATTTCTTTAGCCTCCTGAGGAAGTAGAGGCAGTGATGTGCTTTCTTGGTCATGGCATCTATGTGGTTGGACCAGGACAGGCTATTTGTGATGTTTACTCCTAAGAACTTGAAGCTGTCAACTTCAGTACCATTGATAATAAACAGGAGCGTGTGCCCTGCCCCACTTCCTGAAGTCAAAAATCTTTGGTCTCACTCTGTACTCTTATAGCAAGATCCCTACTTTTAAATACCATTCCTCTAGCAATATTTTGAGC